>CM062817.1:859393706-859788706 GCA_031772625.1 Pinus tabuliformis | reverse complement strand
TTTCCCCCTCATCTGAGTAGACGGTTGCATGTGCCGTTGGGTTGGTTGGTTCCCTCTGGGACCAAGAAACACTGATTTTCATGCATGGACTGCCTCTCCCAAGGGAGCATGCAAAGGAATCCCTTGATTTAGGGATCTAATTTTAAGAGCTGGAGGTTACATCCAAGGATCATTTCAGAAACCTCCCACCAAGTGTTGCTTTTCCTAGATTTGTGGCATGCACGTCCCAACCTCGATTTTATCAAAACTCTTCAACCAGACGCTGCAGAGCTCATTCCTCACATCAACCTTGTAGCTCTGACATCCCACATTGCATCTAGGAGTCATCGACACATTCAGCTCAACTCTTTTGGGGTAAGCTCGCTTTTCATGTCTTGTGTTGTGTTTCTATTGCTTTTTATGTATCCCTTCGTGTGAGTGTTTTCTGCTTGATTTCAATAAGTGCTTGTTGTCATTTGCATGTATGTTAGCTTGTACAAGCACCGTTTCAGTTTTCGTTTGCATCTCACTGTTGTTGCATGCATGACACTGTTTTGCATGGACGATCGTTGTTGCGAAGACTCACTTCACACACATGCATGCTTTCCTATTTTCTGAATCCTACACTTGTTGTTTGCGTGGATGATCATTCACTCTTTTTTGTACTCATCGCACCATGCATTTAGACTTCTCATGTTTTCAGTTGCCCATCGGCTGGACTGGGTTGCCTTCACCCGGACCGTGCTTTGCCTAGCTTGCACTACGCATTTCCAGAAGCGAAGGCTCTCCATTCCCTCCAGAAATTGTGCAAGCTAGGCCAAGCATTCACCTCTAGGTTTGCATTGCACAATTCTTGGAGGTAGTGTCCTGTTGGCCCTAGAAACTACGCAATGCAGTTTGCTGGTTCCATGTCACTGCTAACTGAAATTGCGCATTGCACAGTTTCAATCCTCAGCAGGCCAAGATGGATTGTGCATTGCGTAGTTCCAGCAGTCAGTCATCCTCTTGACTGCTCGGACTGTGCCTTGCATAGTTTTGGTATTCAATCTCCCGACCTCCCAGCGGAAATAGCGCAACTTTCATGTTCAATCACACATGTATGTTGCAAGTTTGTCCTCAAGTTTGTTTTGGTTTTCGACTGACAGATTGCTTGCCATGAGTGTTGCTATGTCTCCAGGCATCACAAGTGTTTGTCTGTCTCTTAGCAGCACAATTACAATAGCTTCCAGGAGAGCAGAGCCAAAGACATTGTTAAGAGCACAACTAGGGATTTAGTCAGTGTAGTGTCTATGAACTTGCCTATCCATGAAGACATCAAGTTGTTCATGGACAAGGATATCAAGATCAATGGAAACGACATCATAGCAAGCAGCACCATTAGTATGAACATAAGAGAGCACACCTTCACACGACGAATGCAAGAGGAAGGTTGTTGATAGCATAGAGACAGAGCAAAGTTGCAAGTTCAAAGGAGATCCACTCAAGACGAAAGCATCTTTTGAGATTTAGGTTATGAGGTGATGACACGACATGAATATCACACAAAGGCAGAGAATGAAACAGAGAAGGAGTTGCATGTGTTGAAGCAGCAACTCAAGGAAGAATAAGAGCTGCATAGATGAGAGAATGAGTTGCAGCAGGAATAGGTACAGTAGGGGGTGCAACATGCACAGACAGATGAAATTGTTCCCGTACAAGTTATAGATCCATCCCAGTGGCTGGGATGAAGCAGACAAGGTGAGCAGTGTTGTTGATCACATGCAAGGGAATTTAGCAACATGCATGTCATTGTGTGCACGCATGCGATCCCACCCATTTGGCATACTCACCTAGACGAAGATAAGAAGCAAGTCCAACTGCACCTAAACATATATTTTGATAAGTTGGTGTGCACGGCCACCAGCACATGCTTGGAGATCAACGCAAACACTATGCATCAACATTTTGTTGGTGCGGTCGCACTCAGGAAGACCATGCGCATGCTATCAGATGAGTTGGGGGAAGGAGCCATATCAATGTATTGGGATACAACAGAGGTAAGAGTTCACTTCAACAAGATGTCAACATTGAGCGCACTAACACCATCATGGATGACCAAGCTTGGCATCGGTTCGCTACCATCGACCATCACAAGGATGTCAAAGAGTTGGTCTCACCACAATGGTACGAGTGTTGGTGATTCCTTGCATGGCTTGCTCAAGTCATTTTGTCTCACATGGGTACATGTGCATTGTAATGTAACGTATTGTTAAGTGTAAGTTCAAGTGTCAATAGTTGGATGTAACAATCATAGAGTAGATGAAGAGTCATGAGGGTAGATGAACTGTCACAAAGGGGAATGTCAACGACCACCCCACCCTTTGTTATAAATAGTCCCTGATAACTCATTGTAAGGGATTTTGGTCATCGAAGCTCACGATAAGACTATCTTAGAGAGAGCTTGGACAATATTGTAACATGCCTTGGCTTCTCCACTGTGCAGAGCTAGTATATCTCTTTGGAGGAGCAGGCAATTATGGCTGTAAAGTTCCGCTATCGGAACTAGTGGTTGGACATGGATGTATTGTATGACTAGAACTTACACTTTTTAATATAACAAGAGCGAGCACATTTCATGCATATGTCATATTGTATTCCAACTATCTTGTTTACTCAAAATGGTATATGTATCTGTTTGCTTACGCATGCATGTGGACTATTCTGTATAAGTATGTATGAATCTTACTGAAATGTGTTGATTGGTTTAACCATCACTTTGGATTGTTATCTAGCTTTCTTTCCAATTTTTGATGCATCTCCGCTCGTGTGTTCCCTTCCAAGCCGCGTATTATTACAGGTTTCCAAGGGGCGCACTCACCCAAATCTTCGTGTGTTAGAACCGTTCATGCACATTCCTTGTCTTACTGCAACTATCACACCCTTGCTACCAACAGGGACATCTTACTTTCCTCTGCATGAAATCGCGGTCGAGGCATTACCGTACAACCCACTGCTAGGACTCCTACACCAAACGGTCTGAGGTCTAATTGGGACTTCTTATCGGGGAGATCCCCTGACATGTTGGTGGGTCCAACATCGTCAACACAAGATTCCTCTTGGTTTATGGTGTCAGATTTTCACTATAATCTCCTGTTCCTAGACTTCTATTCATCGATATAGTCTCCTTCTCTAGGTATGGGTTAACATGACACAAGATCTCCATCTTACATCTTCTCGTTTAAGACCAAAGGACATTGCATATTTCAACAACCCCAAAAACTTATTTCAATGTTTTTCTTCTTATTTAAAGCAATTGTATGCTTAAGCTTAAATCGTGCCAGTAGGCATTATACTTCCATGTGTTCATAATATTATTGTTATTTTCTTTTATCTCCAGAGTAGGATTTAAGCCACTTGTTTTTTGGACAATATGTTATACTTGAATAGAATAATACAATTCTCCTTTTGTATTGGTATACCTATAGTTTAATACAATGGTCATTTTGATACACACACACACACACACACACCTTTGTTTTGTTCCTTAATTCTTATAGATATTGTAAATTAATAATTGTGTCTAACATATGTATGGTAATTTTCTTAACATGCTCAGCTTGATATATATTGGTTTCCTAGCCCCATTGTATATAAATATTCACACAATAAAGGGGTTAACATCTTATTAATCTCTATGTCAAGGATCTATGGTCTAAATTCCTCATACACTATTTATATGTGAATATATTATTACCATTTTATTTATGCATTCATTTTTAATAATCTTTTACTACATCAAACATCCTCATTATCCTCTAAAAATGGCAATTTCCATTATAACCTTGTTTACCGTGAGGTTTCAGGGGTTTTTTGTATCTAACTAAATACATATATAGCCTAGGATCAATATGCTTATCATCTAGTGATCTAGGTGTATATTGGTGGCCACCCACCTATTCCACTTGGACCCCCAACATTGTTTCTTTCAGTTTTTCAGTTTCCTTATTTGTAGCACAATTTACTATTTTTGGCAGTTTTTTGGGTCCTGAACTTCCAGAGCCATTTTGCGGCCCTAAACGACGTTTTTTTGGAAAACCAACACCAATTTAGGACATTGACCGATGTTGGCCATTCCAAAGTTGTAGTCCTTGGATAGATATTTCTAACAAGGTATTATGCGCGTCAAATGGAGATCGTATGCCAAAGTTACGACCCCGAGAAGTTGATGTACTAATTTACCCAAATGGGGCCCATACTTTGGCGCTTCATCTCCTAGGGTTAGGATTTTTGATGTTTAGGGTTTTCCATTGCTTCTCAATAATAAATAGGCCTTTGAGCCTCATTGTAACAAAGTTCAGAGGAATATAGCTGCCACATCTCTGCTCAAAGATAAGCTACCATCACCCGAGCTAGTCTTATTTCCATTTTGTTTGTAAGCATATTTCAGTATTGATATTAATGAAATGAAGTGTTATTTCTACTGAATCTTTGTATTTATGGTTATATCTATAATTTGTTGCATTCCTGTTTAAATTTGGATAAGTGGAATCAGAGCGACCTGCTCTTTCTCTGTTTTTCTTTGCATGTCCCCATCGAGGTCAGGATATAAGGAGTTAGGGCTCGATCTGGTTGAACCTTTGCAGGATCATCCCCACAAGCCCCGAAAACCACCCATTGGGGAGAAAATAAAGATGACGGGGCAGGAGATCCTATCAAAATATGTCTCAAGGAGGCCCTCTAGAAACAAAGGAACACGATGATGGATAACTTTGCCCATATCCTTCAATGGTTGCCCATCGGTGGCGCATCCACATCCAGCAGTTGCTGTGGAGGATACACTCCTTTTAAGGTACAAGTAAACTTTGAAATTCCCATATTTGAGGGCCAAATAGATGCAGATGACGTAGATAAATGGTTAAATCTACTAGAAGGATATTTTTATGTTCATGATTTTTCCAGCTGATAAAAGATTACTTTTCTTCTTCTCAAAGCCACCCCCCACATCAAGGACTGGTGGGAAACCTACTGTGAGTAGAAGGATGAAAATATGACCTCACTATTTTCAGCTGCACCCACTTGGAATTCATTCTGGGATGCCATCAAGGAGTAGTACTACCTTGTCGGGTGCTATGAGGATAGATACATAATGTGGACAACGCTGCGGTAGGGAAGGGACCAAGATGTGTACAAGTTTACTAATTTTTTTCATACCGTTCACAGGAATTTAGGTATCAAGGAGTCTGAGAAACATTTGGTAGTCAATTACTATAGCTGCCTACATAGGTACATCTAGGACGAGATGGAGTTCCTAGACATCTCCTCGCTTGGCACAGTGTACCGATATGCCATCAAGATCGAGTAGAAGTTTAAATATAAATACCGAGATTTCAGATCTGTGAATCCGAAGCAAGGGAAAGATGCCCCCAAACTATAGAACAAAGGAAAAGTCCACGGCGGGGTGGCCCAAGATAACCCGCAAAAGCCACAAGCAAAGAAAAACACCACGAAGTTGAAGAAGGACATGGGAAAGTGGTGTGAGTTCCATAAGAGATCCACTCACAACAAAAGTGAGTGTCGAGCCAAATAGTCAAGTGGTGGCCGAGTTGAAGGCTTCAGAATCATATGCATGTTTTGACTCTAAGTCAGAACCTCACAGGGGGAATGAAAAGGTAAGCAGATTATCACTGTGGAAACCAATGCCACCATTGCCACCACAAAATTCTAGAAGGAGGAACCCAAAGATCCAAAGGAGGAGGAGCACCTCTTTCACTCCCAGATGTGGGTAAAGGGTTCCCTGCTACAGTTCATTGTCGACAGCGGGAGCCAAAATAACCTAATTTCAGCAGAGGTCATGAAGCGATTGGGCTTATCTCCCATAACACACCCACTTTCGTACACCATCAGATGGCTTCACCAAGGATGGGATCTTCGTGTGAGCTAGCAATGTTGCCTTCCATATAGTATCAAGCCCTTCACGGATGAGATATTATGTGACATTGCTCCCCTTAATGTTTTCAATGTATTATTATGCCAACCATACCTGTGGAAGTGACATGATATGTATGAGTCAAGGCCTCACGCTATTATTATTACTTTGGGAGATAAGTTGTACAAGATATCGGAGGTAGCATTGCCTACCACCATCTCTTTGGTTACTACAAAACAATGTATTAAGCTCATTTCTAGAAACAGAAAATTTGTTTTCCTGATGATACACCCTCAGGGAAAGAAGAAGACGGTAGCCACAACCTCCAGATAGGGCCCCTCCGAACAACAACAACAAATGGACAAGTTCATGGAGGAGTACGAGGACATATTTACCTTCCCCGCAAGGGTGCCTCTACACTATCAGGTCAATCACTCCATTGATCTGACTCCAGGTGCACTGTTGCCCAATGGACCAATCTATCGGTGCTCCATTCTGGAAAACGATGAAATCAAGAGGCAGATTCAGTAGCTGTTGTAGAAAGGTCACATCCGGCCAAGTTCTTCACCCTATGGGAGCCCGATGATGTTGGTACAGAAGAAGGATGGGACTTGGAGACTCTATATTGACTATTGGGTGCTGAACAAGATCATTGTATGTAATAGGTACCTGATCCCGCGGATTGATGACCTTCTGGACCAACTCAAGGAGGAACATATTTCAGCAAGATCAACTTGAAGTCTGGATATCACAAGGTACCAATCGAACCCTCTAATGTGTGGAAGACTGCCTTCAAAGCCAAGGAGGGCCTGTTCGAATGGTTGGTTATGCCTTTCGAGTTAATGAATGCTCCTACAACCTTCATGAGGTTGATGGATGACATCTTGCAGCCATTCACAAGTCATTTGTAGTGGTATACTTGGATGACATCTTGATCTTCAGCCAGAGTTGGGAAGAGAATCTACACCACTTCCGACAGGTTCTCCAAGCACTACGACAACTCAAACTATGTGTCAATTTGTAGAAATGCACTTTTGGCATGACCCAAGTTCAGTATTTGGGATACATTATTGATGAACAAGGGGTGCATGTGGATCTAGCCAAGATCCAAGTCATTTGAGATTGGTCATCCCAACCACTCTAACATAGCTCTGCAGCTTTCTGGGTCTTGCCAATTTCTAAAGTAGGTTCATGTTGGGATTATCTCATATCACTTGGCCCTTGAGTCAAGTTATCAAGGGAGGAGCGAAAGAAAAATTATTTTGGTTTGAATCTCAACAAAAGGCATTCACAGAGTTGAAACATCGCCTCTTCTCTGCACCAGTTCTCACATTACCAGACTTGCAACAACCATTTGAGATCGAGATAGATGTGTTTGACTATGCCATTGGGGAAGTCCTTACTCAGTAGGGGCATCCATTGGCATATCATAGTGAGACACTTTCAGACACAATCCAGAACTATTCCACTTATGAAAAAGAGATGTATTCCATTGTGTAGGCATGTCGAAAATGGAAGCATTACATTTTGGAGAGGGAAACAATGATCTACACAGACCACTAACCCCTGCAGTTCATACAGATGCAAGGGAAGTTGCAAAATGATCACAATAAGAAGTGGTCCACATACCTGCAAGAGTTCCATTTCAATATCAAGTATAAGAAGGGAAACACCAATAATGTTGCAGACTGCCTCAGCTGACCACCGATCATGGCGTTAACCATTGTGCTCAACTCTTGTGGGCATGAGACTTCTGATTGTCCACTTCTCTACAAAATCGACCCAGAATTTGACCACATATACCAGACGCTCTTGGAGGGTCAGCAAGTTCCAGATTTTCACCTCTGGGATGCCCTGTTATGCCACCTGGGACACCTTTGTGTTCCTTCAAGTGAGTGTGCCAAGATGATTTGGGAAGCACACTACAATTGGGCAGCATGGCATTTCCAGGTTGAGAAAATGATGGCAGTATTGTAGAATTATTTCTATTGGTCGAATCTTCGACAGGATGTTAGGAAGTACATTAGATCTTGCACTTCCTACACCATTGCCAAATCGACCATCAAGAAGCAAGGCCTCTATACTCTACTGCCTACCCCTAGTCGACCTTGGGAATCCATCTCAATGGATTACATGTCAGGCCTTCCTTCTACTAAGCATGGCAACGATTGTGTTTTTGTGGTTGTCAAAAAATTCTCGAAAATGTCCATTATGGGGGCCTACAAAAAGAATATCACATCAGAAGCCACTACTAAACTCTTCTTTGAACGAGTGTGGGTACACTTTGGGATCCCATAGTCTATCATCTTAGATCAGGATAGTAGGTTCCTTAGTACATTTTGGTCCAGTCTCTGGTTGTTGTTGGACACCAAGCTCACTAAGTCCACAACTTTTCATCCCCAAACTGATGACCAGACAAAGGACGTCAACGAGACGATCATACACATTCTGCTCATGTACAACTCAAAGAATCCATACACATGGGACGAGATCCTTCCCTATGTCTAGCGCAACTATAACCGAGCTCTTCATAGCAACTTACCACAACCCTTTGCAAGTGGGCTTGGGATTCCAGCCACTATGTCCCATTGATGTGGCCATACCACTTGCAACTACTCAAGCAAATTCGACTCATGTCCAGTCCAAAGATGATAAGAAAAAAAAATCATTCAGCACATCCAACATATCCACCAGTAGGTCCACGACATTCTAGAGAAATCAAATGCCAACTACAAGCAACGACATGATCAACATCGGATGCCACACAAGTTTTAGGTGGGCAACAAAGTTCGGTTACATTTCCAGAAGGAACGCCTTACCGGAGCTAATCGGAAACTCAAACCACTCTGGTATGGTCCTTACACCATTACAAAGGCTTTGGGAGACAATGCATTTGAGCTTAGCATTCACCCATTCCTTGGCTTGCACCCAGTGTTCAATGTGGACTTCTTTCGACCTTACTTCCCACCATTGCTAGACACATTATACATTGCAGAACAACTCACACCTATAGAGTTAAATCCAGATTGCATTGAACAAGACACAACTAATCAGATCATTGGCACGTAGATCAAGAAAACTCGACACCGAAGGATCAACTATATTGAGTTGTCAAAGTAGGTCAACTCCTTCACCAAGGACCAAGTTCAGCAGAAGTTTCCTCATCTCATGGAGGAACTCAATGCAATGGGGACCATTGCTTCCTAAGATGAGAGTAATGATCCATGTGGATATTGGTGGCAATCCAACTATTCAACTTGGACCCCCACAATTGTTTCTTTCAGTTTTTTAGTTTCCTTATTTGTAGCACAAATTACTATTTTTGGCAGTTTTTCGGGTCCTGAACTTCTGGAGCTGTTTTGAGGCCCTCAACGACGTTTTTTGCAAAAACCAGGACCAACATAGGTTATGGACCACTGTTGGTCATTCAAAATTTATAATCCTTGAATAGATCTTTCTAACGAGGTATTGTGTGCATCAAACAGAGATCATATGCCAAAGTTACGACCCCAGGAAGTTGATGTACCAATTTACCCAAACGAGGCCCATAGTTTGGCGCTTCATCTCCTAGGGTTAGGATTTTGGACATTTAGGGTTTTCCATTGCTTCTCAATAATAAATAGGTCTTTTAGCCTCATTGTAACACACTTCAGAGGCATGTAGCTGCCACATCTCTTCTTAGAGATAAGCTACCATCGCCCAAGCTAGTCTTATTTCCATTATGTTTGTAAGAATATTTCTGTATTTGATATTAATGAAATGAAGTGTTATTTATACTGCATCTTTGTATTTATGTTTATATCTATAATTTGTTGCATTCCTGTTTAAATCCAGATCATCTACTATTGTATATACTTCGAACTTGGATTTATGAAGTATTATGTTGTTTTGTCTCTATGTTCAATTGTGACTTATATAGCTTAATGTTAAAAAGTTATGTAGGATGTTAGATTTTATGAAATATTTTATATTTTCTAAGACATCCTATGCATAATTTATTCTCCCATTAGAAGAGTTATAATCTTGAGTTAACTATATCCTTGTCATAAAATCTATTTAATATGTCACTCTCTTTATCGAGGCCCTATTTATTCCCCTAGAGATATTACATGCATACTAGGTTCCGCTCCTATTTTCTTTTATCGAAACATACATACATACATACATACATACATACACACACACACATACATACATACATATATATATATATATATATATATATATATATATATATATATATATATATATATATATATATATATATATATATATATATATTCCAAACAAAATTACTAACAATACTACTCTCCCATACAAATCTACTTATTGAATGACAAAAGATCCCTTTGAAATACTATAGGAAATGGCACACTCCTCCCAACCAATGAGTTGCACTCCTAGAAACTCCCCTCAAGCTCAGGTTTCTTCCTTCCTCTCCTTGTAACCTCCCTCAACTATTTCAACATAGTTGTATTTGTTACTTTCCTTCCCATCTTATTTTTCTAGCAGCACCTTGCTTTTAAGGTTTGTCCACCATTTTTTTTTTTCTAGGATTTTTTCAAATTAGGAAAAATTCTTTCATTTTTCCTTCATAAGCATTTCTTTCTCTCCATCTATGCTTATTCTTATATTTTCACCCAACATAATATTTCTCTAGCTATGCTATCTTTCCACCCATCATAACATTTCTTTCCAATTATGTTGTTTCTTATTGGTAGTTTTTCTTTCAAGAATTTTGGGAGAATTTGAGAAGGTTAAAACTAGGTCCTCTATCACTTTCCTATTTTTTATCCACCACTTGGAATTAACCACTTAGTATTTTATTGGATAGTGAAGAGGTCCAAAATACTCATGTGTTATTTCCCATATAATTTCTAAGAGAAAAGAAATATTTATTTATTATTGTAAAATTTATATACATAAGTCAATCAACTTAGTCTTGACCTCATCACCAACATTTCCACTTCAATATTTACAAGTAACTATAAAATAATAATGTCTACAAAGAAATTACACCAGGGGTAATACACATTTCCCTCCTTGAATTAAACATTGTCCTCGTTGTTTCCTCTAATTTCTTCACTTTTGAAAAAATTAAAGGAATGCTTCCCACATTTCCTCTTCCATTTCTCAATTAGTCTCCTCTAGGTTGAAGTTCTTCCATTGCAATTTAACGTGGGCAATGATTGAATTTATGAGTGAAGTTTCCCTCCTATCTAAAATTTGCAAAGGTCCAACCTAGAAATCGCCTTTTAATTTGACCTAAACCACATTCCATCCAATAACATGAGGTGGATCAAGAACATATTTATTTAGAAGAGATACATGGAATACATGATGTAATTTAATGTGGGATTATAATGTTGGTTCATCAACCACTGGTCCTACTCTAGCTAGTACTTCAAATGGTCCACAGATGTTGTGTGCTAATTTAGTATAATTCTAAATCTCAATGTGCCCTAACTTTAATATTTCATACTTGGACATGCATGATTAATCTTCCCCCACATTATATTCTTTCTGAATTATTTTTTTATTTTCATAACTTTTCTATCTATATTGAGCTATCTTTAAATTCTACATTATATTTCTGACCATTTATTCCATCTATTTCAAGAGATCAGGTCCCAAAACTAGTTTCCCTTTTGGTTGTCTCCAATTCAAGCGAGTATGAAATTTTCGTCCATAAAGGACTTCAAAGGGACTCATTTTAAGAGATGCTTAATAATTGCTTTTATAGGTGAGTTCAAATAGATGTATGTAGTCTTCCCATTTAGGTAGTTGATCCATCACCTACATACGAAACATATCTTTAAGAATCTAGTTAGTCCTTTCAGTATGTCCATTTGTTTGAGTATGGTAGGTGGTGTTTGAATTCAATTGTGTACCCATCACTACAAAATGTGCTTTCCAAAATTGGAGGTGAATTTTGCATCTTTGTTTGATATGATTGTTTTTGTTATCCCATGGAGTCTAAAAATATCTTTCATAAAAATTTCATTTGTATGAAGAACTTTATATGTTGATTGAATTGGCATAAAGTGGGCTCCTCTTCTCAATTTATCCAGTACAACCATGATTCAATCATGTTGTCTTATAGTTTTAAGGATATGATTTCACATTTCCATTCAGGAATGAGCAAGAGGTTTAATAAACCAACATGATTCTAACATTCCACTTTAACTTTTTGGCATTCCAAAATTCTGTTAAATATTCAACTACCTCTCCTTTCATTCTTGACTGGTAGAATACCTTCCTAAGTGCTATAATAACTTTTTGGTATCTTGAATGAATTAGAAAAGGATAATGTAGGATCAATTGCTTAAACTTAGCATATTCAAAATGTAAATTCTATTTCTTCATCCTTATTTAATGCATATTCTAATTTTACTATTTGGCTAGCTTCATTTGTTAGTTTTTCCTGTATTTTCCTATATATATGATTGTCTAAAGTTGTTTTTTAATTTTCTCAATAAAATACATTTTAACACTGCTTACAGAAATTCCACAAACTCGATTTACTCCTCTTATGAATGCATATGCAACTTTATTTTATTTTCCTTTTATATGTTTGATATCAAAATAAAGCTCACTTAGGGAATCCATCCATCTTTTCTGTCGTGCATTTAAATATAGATGGCTAAAAAAATTTATTCTGGCTTAAAATAATTAATGTAAATTTCTTGCCTAACAAATAATGGAACCACATTTTTAAAGCATGTATTACCATAGCCAACTCTAGATCATACAAAAAATAATTATTTTCATGATTATATTTCAATTTTCTAGACTCACAAGCTATCACATGGTTATCTTGCATCAAAACCCCACCTATCCCTTCTAGGAAAGCATATTTACAAATCGTGCAGTCCTGATTAGGATCAATGATTTTAAGTATAGGAGCTATAACTAATAGATATTTCATCCATTCAAAATTTTCTTAGCACTTTCGAGTCTAGAAAAAATTGATTCCTTTTTTATATAGTGATTTTATAGTATAGGACATCTTAGATAAGTATTCAATGAACCTACGATAATAGCATGTAATCTCCCTAAAAGATATAATGTCTGCTACATATTTAGGGATAGGGAAATTAAGGATTTCTTTGACCTTTTCAGGGTTAGTTGCAATTCTTGCTTTGGAAATTACATGTCCTAAATATTGAATTTGATCTTAATACAACACACACTTACTAAATTTGGCATAAAGTTGATGTTTTCTAAGTGATTACAAAATTATTCCTAAGTGTTGTTCATGTTATCCTAGTTTCTTTGAATAAATCAAGATATCATCAATGAAAATAAACAAAAAATTATCTAAATATTGGCTAAAAACACTATTCATTAGGCACATGAATGTGGTAGGGGAATTTGTGAGTCCAAACGGAAGCACAACAAACTCATAATGGACATATCTGGTTCTAAAAGCAATTTTATGTATGTACTCATCCTTAATTTTGAGTTGATGATAACAAGATCTAAAGTCTATTTTGGAAAAGGCAATGGCTCTCCTTACCCGAACAAACAAGTCATCTTTTCTAGGTAAAGGGTATTTTTTTTTTGTTAGCTTATTTAGTTGTCTATAATAAATATGCATTCTAAAAGTACCATATTTCTTCCTCACAAATAATACTAGTGGTCCACAATGTAAAAAACTTGTTATAATGTATCTCTTATCCAATTACTCTTGAAGTTGAATTTTTAGCTCCATCAACTCCCACACATTGATTATATAGTGTTCCTTTGACACTGATGTGGCCTCAGATACTAGCTCAATAGTGAATTCAATATATATTTTTGGTCTTAACTTAGGAATTTCATGCACAAACACATCCTTGAAGTCTCATACCACCTCCAAATCATCCAAAGTCCTTACCTTAGTTTCCTCTAAAAAGCATTCTACTTGTACATCAAATAACTTACAACCTTTTCTAGCACAAATTTTTAGTTGTAAGGTTGATATTTGCATAGTATAAATTGGTAGGGTATACCTCTAATAATATGTACCACTCCCTCATTTACAGTACAAGTGGTAGTATTTTCTAGACAATTAATACCTGATCTATGCTTTACTAACTAGTCCATTCCTACTAATACATTATAATATCCTAGGGATAAAACATTTAGGTTCATTGTTGTTTTACATCCATTCAAATTAATAGGATAGTATTTAACTAAGATAGTAATTTTTCTTTTTGTACTAGTTGTTAATTGCACCAAAGAAGAATTTTATATTTTTGTGGCTTGACATAACTTAAACTTACTCCTGTATCTATTAAATTGGACACGGGTTGGTTTTGGAGATTACCTTCTATCTCAATCATAATATATTGATGTCTGACTTAGCTATCTTCCAGGGTTGTATTAATTCTAGGAATGTTTTTATCCACGTTATTCACTATGGACACTTTTTGTACATTCTATAGGGTTTGAATTAACTTTACATTGTATGGGAAATTATGAAGTAGATGAGGCTCTTCGCAACCCTAACACTTCAATGGTTCACTTTCCTTTACTTTAACTCCTTTATTGTTCAAATCAATTGATCTGGACCCTATCTGAGATTGAGCCTTCTGTTGTTGATTATTATTCTTACTAAAAAAATATTCTGGTGATTTTTACGGAATATTTTAAAGGAAGAAAATTTGGACCCTTTGTAAATTTGTTTTTTTCTTATTTGGCCAAGATTTTGAATTTTCACTCCTTTGCTTAGATTATTGGTAACAAAATACAACTTTCTTCATAACTTCATCCATGGTTTTAGGGTGGTCATATTCAATTTTATCCTTTGATTAAAGGGGAATATAGTTAAAATAAATTTTTTAATTTTATCTTTATCCTTGCGAATGTATAGTACGTATTGCAAGAGATGGGTAAATTCTGTAAAAAAAATCCATCCATGGTAATATGATCTAGTTTTAGTTTGTGAAAATCATTTGATTTATCGTCATCATAATTTTATGTTAGATAATTCTTTTTAAAATATTTTTGAAGCTCTTCCCAACTTATAGTTTTATCCTGTATATTTTTCATAGTCCTAATCTCCTCCCAACACAGGGATGCCTTACCTTGCAACTGATAAGTGGCTAGTCTAGCTTTTATACTGCTAGGATGCTTGATACAAACTTGAAAATATTTATTCATATTTAATAGCCATGCTTTAGTTGCTTCCTCTTCCTCACCATTAAAGGTTGGAGGTCTAATATTTTTAAACTCTCCCTCATTTTTACCTTTTGCTTCTTCCCTTGATTAGGTGAAATTGGGTGAATTTTGAATAAATTTTGTTCATTTTCTTCTTCATATTTAGCTCAAATGGCTTCACTCTCACCTGTGCTATCTAGATTTTTCCGTTTGTAGGACTCCTCCCCATCCTCCTTGTTATAGGCCATTTTATCACATTCGATCAATATTCCTCCTAATGGGATCCACCAACATCCCTAAATGGTCCTTATATGCAAGTGGTATCTCCCTTACCATAGATTAATTATGTGGCAACTTGTTCCATGCCCGCGACTACTGAAGATCTAGTAGGTGATATGGTGAATCATTTACGAGGGGAATTGGAGTCTAATCTTTCCATTGGATCCCTTGATATATATCCCTTCCAGAGTGTTGTTATCCCATCTGATGAGAACATCTTGGAAGCCATGGTCTCTTAGGGGCCATGATCAGGATTTGAGCATAGTTCCTTTTCTTATGTCAAGCTCCTTAAAAAATGAAACAAGGTTCATGGAGGAAAGTTCCTTTTCTTGTGTCAATCTCCTTAAAAAATGAAACAAGGTCCTTGGAGTAGAGTTCTTTTTATTGTGTCAAGTTCCTTAAAAAATTAAGCAAGGTCCTTAGAGTAGAGTTCCTTTTCTTGTTCCAAGCTCGTTAAAAAATGAAACAAGGTCTTAGAGCAGAGTTACTTTTCCTGTGTCAAGCTCCCTAAAAAAGGAAACAAGGTGATGGAGAAGAGTTCCTTTTCTCGTGTCAAGCTCATTAAAATATGAAACAAGGTCCTTGGAGCAGAATTCCTTTTCTTGTATCAGGCTCATTAAAAAATGAAACAAGGTTCCCAGAGAAGAGTTCATTTTCTTGTGTCAAGCTCGTTAAAGAATGAAACAAGATCTTATAAGGATAGTTCTTTTACTGTGTCAACCTCGTTAAAAAATGAAATAGTTTCCCATGAGCATAGTTTTTTTCTCGTGTCAAGATCATTAAAAAATGAAATGGATCCATTTCAAATTCGATTATTTGATTAGATCTCGTAAATTCCCAGATGACTCTTTCACTTGATAGTGGAAATGAACCTTCATTCCATCCCCCTGTTAGTACCCAATAGTCTACTTGGGTGAATGAAATGAAGCTTGGGGGGAATGTACCTCAAATTGAGTCATTATGCTAGGGGCATCAAACTTATTTCAAGCATAGTTTGTCCTTGTTCAAGCTTGTGCAAAAATGAAACCAATTTCAAGCATAGTCTCCCATGTTTCAAGCTTGTGTAAAAATGAAACCAATTTCAACCATAGTTTCCCATGTTTCAAGCTTCTATAAAAATGAAACCATTCACATTTTATCCCTCATGATTGTCATTTTTTTAGTTTGTTTTTCTAGATGAGCCCTGGTTTTCTTTTATTCCATCGTCACCATCTACTTTGCCGATCATATGCCTTCACTTTGTTTTCTACATTTTCCTAAGGAATTGCTATAATGAGTTGTCTTCAACCTATGTTTCCATATGAGCCTTGGTTTTTTATTGCATTTTCACCATCTTCTTGGTTGATCATATGCATTCACTTGGTTTTTTACACGTTTCTGAGGAACCACTGTGATGAGTGATCTTATTGGCCAGCCTCTTGACCTCTATGTGTTTTGAGTAGTTCCACCATGACTAGAACCAATTGCTACCCTTTAAACCACTCGTTCCTCTAGGATGAGCCCTCTTTCATGCCTTTTCAGACTCCTAAAATATGAAAATATTGTCGAGCACTTGTCTTTCTGAACTCGTTAAAGTAAATGAAAATATGTCTACTCAATATAAGTTTAACCCTTTTATAGACTTAGATAGACTATCTACGAAAAAGGAATACCTTAGTCTAACATGGATAATAGGTTCTCTTGAGTATTTTTTTCTACCTTTTCAGATTTGAGAGACTATCTATGAAAAGGGACATCTGGAGTTTTCTTTTTTGCCTCTTTTTCATACTCTCTAAACATGAAAAGGATGTCGATTTTTACCTTCATTGGACTCATTAAAACATCAAACAATGATAGATTTGTCGAACATGACAAGTATGAACCTCTCCTTCTGAGGTTTAGTTAAATATACTCAGAGGGATTCATTCGAAGGATGAACTTACACATCAAGCATATGTTATCCTCCTCAAGATTATTAAAAAAATAAAAGGTATTGACCAGTATGGTTGGGGAAATTGGGAAAACAAGGTATTTCATTTACTAATGGAGGTGAGTCGCTCTTGAGCACAACACTCTTCCACTTCATCTTCGTGGGTATTGTGTTGGGCAATCTTCTTTTATTTTGGTTATCATACCATTTTCAAAGCCTCCATTTTGGTTTTGGGTCGATTTTGCCAACTCCATTCAATGTCGCCAATGTGTTCAAGAGAAGTCATTGAGTTGATATCCATTACAATACTCTTAGGAATTCATTCCATGGTTTCCTTTCCTATTCTAGTTTCATATCAGCATCATTCTATCTCAATCATGAAACTCGTTTAGTGTCATTGATGGGGGATACATCAAGGCCCTCCTATGATGGGTCACTTCTTTTTGACATCAACACATTATCCGGGAAGTTGACTTAGAAATAACCTTTTGGTAACTTGGTGCTTGCATACATCAATGGTAAGTTTCCTCACTCTTGGTGACATGTTTATATCAATGACCTTCGACCAAAATACTCTGTGTGGTTTTTGAAATCAACTCATTTATTCACACCATGCAGATTGTACTATAGTACCTTGAGATCCATTAACATGATCGGTGGTTTCTCTCGCATCTGTTAACGACTTACATCATAGGTCGGTAATCAAATGGTGTCTACAATGTTCGACCTTATCTTATTGATTCACATGGTTAGACTCGTGCATTATTTGGTCGTGTGAAGGCAATAGAAGACCTCAGATCTATTTTCATCCATTCGGGCTGCGATTTCAAGAGTTATACAGAGATCATAAAGACAATCATTTGGTCATGGGTCCACTAGTTTTCATATGTGGACACATATTTTGATCATTGTGCATGTTATGTTAGCTTATTTGTTGGGTATGGGTATGCCTCCCAAAGAAAAAAAATATGTCATCATGAAAATGTATTGTAACAGATGAAGCTCGCTAGTTTTTCTTGATCCTGACTTGTCACAAGGTAAAGCACTTCAGTCATCATTCATCATTTCTTACTTTGTGCTTTAGGGATGATACTTTATAAGCCATTTTTTCACATCCGATATATAAGCCTCCTAATGGGATCAATCAACATCCTATTTCCCCTTGTCATAATCTTGCACAAATCCCTAAGCATGTCTCTTTCATTCCCTAGAGTTTCTGCCTGAAACTACATCATCTGAGCTAGTTTTAAGATCAAGGATCCATGCCATCTTGTTGGACAGTGTTCACCTATAGTCTTCTCAACTATCACATGAATTGATCACCTATAGGTTTCTCCACTTTAAACCTATGTTGGTTCTAGAAATTCAGGAAAAAGATAGAAATTATGGAACTGTCCTCTTCTAGAAGCTTCCAGAATTTGTTACAACCATTTACCTAAGATAAAACATTTGGATCCTATCTTATCCTACCTTGTAATTTCCATCCCTTATCCTTTGATCGCATCCTCCCATTAAAGGTGGACCTAAAACCTTAGATTTGTAATTGTTTAAGAACTCCCAACTTACCCCACTCCTCCATATATTTACAACCTTCCATATGAAAGAGGTTGGATTTTGGAAAGTGATTCTACCCTTTTGTTTTTGTTGTGAGAGGTTTCATTTCATGCGTTTGGGGTGATTGGAGGTGAACATTATGACAAGGAAAGAACAAGTCAGCCTTGGAGGAGCTCTTCGACAAGATCAATACCTATTTATGGTTGTAAACTTCTTCCATTTTTATTAATGAAAAGAATTCTCTTTTTTCCTATATGTGATGTTGTTATTTCATATATTTCAATACCATGTTGATCGATTGAATATAGTATTTAGATGATACTGCATATATCGTGTAGTTTCTTGGCTTGTGTTATCTGACTATGTAGGTTCTAATTTTGGAAATCAGAGCTAGAATTGGAGCATTCAAGCTAAAGGAGCGAAGCCCGTGACATATTCCAGGTAGGTTTCATTCCATCATCTATTTACTTTAAGGAAAGAATTGGGCTCCTTGTCTCTCTTTTTTTTCTAGGATAACAACCAAACCTTGGGGAGATACTTTTGTCTGCAATCGTAAATCCCATATAACACTCCTCATCTTCATTTGGTCCTACTATTTTCATATTTGGCTTAGTAGTTCATTTTTTAATGAGCTTTTCTTGCTCAACACTAGCATTCAACAACTTTTCATTATCTACTTTAATACTCGCTAATTCCAGTTTTAGCCCTTTCACCATCTCCAACAATTCCATTGTGTGTTGTGATATTTCACCTCCTAGTTGCACCTATATTTTTCCTTTTCTCCATCAAGAGTTCTTGTAGATGGTCCTTTCGTCGCTTTCCTATTCTTTTCTTCCTAAACTATATATATAATCACCATCTCCAACAATTCCATTGTGTGAGGTGATACTTCACCTCCTAGTTGCACCTAGATTTTTCCTTTTCTCTATCAAGAGTATATATATATATACATAAATTTGTTAACTTCCAACTGGGATTTGGCCCATAGGACTCAATATTGTCTCCTACAACCCTGATACCACATGTAACATACTTCTTGCAAAAGGTTTAATATATATACATATATACCTATATTTTTGGTACATCACTTCATGATTGTTATTGGGCTTATGTCATCCAACTTTAAAATTATTTCAAGTGTCTTATAACATGGCCATATATGCATGTTTTTGTTGACCATGTTAATATGGAAGAAGAGAGGCTATCCAATTCTTATCCCTAACTCTTGCTAGGGGTAACCAATTGCACATGTAACATACCTGTACTTTACACTGCATTTTATTTTTTCTTATATATATATACAACTTTGTTTATGGTACATCACTTCATGATTGATATTGGACTTATGTCATATAACATTAAAATGTTGTCAACTATCTTGCAACATGAGCAGATTTGCATGTTTTCGTTGACCTTGTCACTATGGAATAAGAGTGGTTATCCAAGTCCTATCCCAAATTCTTACTAGGGGTAACCAATTAAATGTATAACAAAAGGGCTTTTAATAAGGTTTGGTTTTGAACCAGTTTCATATGGTGTTCATGATCTTAGTCCCCTTTTATTTTTAATTAATGTTGTTTGATTGTCTTTGGTGTATCCGATTGAAACCCTTTTCTCATAGATTCGATATCATATTTTTCATTGAGCTTTAGAAGTTTCTATTTGTTTATGGAGATTATTTTGTAGATCCCTATACCTAGGTATGTAGCATCCTAACTTTTCATGGGTTCTCCACTCAGATTGAGTTGCCTCAATTTCCAATCACTAGTGCTAAGAGGGGCTTAACCAATTTATAAGAGTGACACTCCTTAGATGAATGGTACACGACTTAGCACTCACAGGTATAGTCTTTCTCTTGGCTTCACTTTACCCCATCTATGCTTAAGTCTAGTTATGGTTAATATTAAAGTAACTCTTAACTTTAGACAAAGGTTTTGACCCAGTTGTATAATTAAGTGGCTAATTCTCCTCTTGGTTCTCTTCACAGGTAGCTCATATATGGAGGCACTGAATTTTCCCAAAGGTATATTTTTTTATTATAATTTTTTCAATTAAAGCTAATAATATTTGAAACTCAAAGTGTTAACTATAATTGTTGACAAAGATTCTTCTTAGTTTATGGTGCTAGGTTTGAACTATAATATCCTAGTCCTAGACTTGTATTCATCAATGTAATCTCCTCCTCTATGTACGGGTTAACGTGACACATGATCTTTGTATTACAGGTGCTTGTTTAACATCAGGGGATGACATGGATTTTAGTAGCTCCATAGGCTTATTTTAGTGTTTTTCTTCTTTTTTAAAGCAACTATATGCTTAGGCTTAAATCATGCCACTAGGCATTGTAGTACCATGTGTTCATAATATTATTGTTGGTTATGCTTATTTCTAGAGTAGGATTTAGGTTACTTTCCATTGGAGACAACATGTTATTCTTGAATAGAAGAATAGAATTGTCCTTTTGTATTAGTATTCCTACATTAATAAAATGTTCATGTCGATATATATACCTTTGTTTGGCTCCTTAATTTCTATAGCTATTATCAATTAATAATTGTATCTGTCATGTGTATAGTAATTTGCTTAACATGCTCAACTTGGTATATATTGGGTTCCTAGCTCCACTGTATACAAATATTCACATAATAAAGGGTATAAATTCTGCTTAACCTCTGTGACAAGGGTATCTAGTCTAAATTACACTATTTATCCGTTTACCTTTTTCTATATATTTATGAATATACTATTAGTATTTTTTATGCATTTAGTTGTAATAAATTTTTGCTACATCATGCATCCTTAATATCCTATAAAAATCACAATTTTTCATTATAACCTCATTACCCATGAGAGTTGAGGGGTTTGTATCTAACTAAATAATTCTATAGCCTAGGAGAAAAATACTTATCATCCAGTATTGTATATACTTGGAACCTAGATTTAAGAAGTATTATATTCTTTTTTCTCTGTCCAGTTGTGACTTATTTAGCTTATTCTATAGTACTTTTGTAGGATGTTATCTTTCCTACAATATTTAATATTTTCTAAGAAAATTTATGTATACTTTCTTCTCCTATTAGAATATTTATAATTCCAAATTAATTATATCCTTATCATAACATCTACTTAATATGTCACTTTCTTTGTACTGAACCTACTTATTTCCATGAATGCTACAGACATACTAGGTTACCCTCCTATTTTCCTTTATCAAATCATATTTATAGAATTTTCATGAATCATATTCAATTTCCAACTCAGTTCCTTGATCATTATGCATGCAACAACATAGATTAGGATTTACTAACCAAATTACATTTATGTCCTCTCAATACTATGGAGGATTATACCAGTTATTCCATACATTTATTAATTAGAATTGAAATGTATCTTCTACTAGATTCTAAATTCACACACACACACACAAACATGATTCTATTAATTCCATACCAAACAAAATTACTAATATTACTTCTATCACAATAGATATATACATATCTCATGACAAAATCTCCCTTGGAAATACAATGGGAATGGCACACTCCACCCAACCAATGAGTTGCACTCCTGGAAACTCCCCTCGAACTCAGGCTTCTTCCTTCCTCTCCTTGGAACCACCCTCAATTGTTTCCACCTAGTGGTATTTGTAACTTTCTTTCTGAGTATGTTTCTCTAGCAGTGTACTGCTTTTAAGGTCCACCCACCTTTTTTCTTTATGTAGGTTTTTTTCAAATTAGGAAAAATTATTTCATTTTTCCTTCATAAGCATGCCTTTCTCTCTACTTATGCTTATTCATATAGTTTCACCTAGGATAAAATTTCTCTCTAGCTATGCTTATCTTTCCACCCAACATAGTTTTTTTGTTCAGTGATGATGTTTCCTGGTAGAAGTCTTTGTCTTAGGAATTTTGGGAGAATATGGGAAGGTTATAACTATGACCTATGTCACATTCCTCTTTTTTATCCACCACTTGGACTCAACCACTTAATATGTTCTTGGACAATGAAGAAGCCCAAAATAATTTCATGTTGTTTCCTTTATCATTTCCAAGAGAAAAAATATTTATTTATTTTTGTAAAATTTATTTTCATAAGTCAATAAACTTATACTTGGCGCCATTGCCAACATTTCCACTTTGATATTTACAAGTAATTATAAAACAATAATGTTTGCAAAAGAAATTCCACCAAGGGTATTACATTCACAACCATTTAAGGTAATAGGATTACAAAAGTTGTAAAAAGGGAGTTTCTTCTCATAGTGTAGCCAATGTTCCACTAATTTACAATTTTTTTGGAGCCCATTATATGCTTTAAACCCTCCATTAATCCTTTTCTTAGTGCTATACTTCCAAGTGAGCTTGCAATGAGAACCAATTATCCTATATTTCTATGAAGTCACTTCCTCCAAACCATTATTATCATATGTAAAATTATCATAAGTAATTTTTTTGGATTTAATTATCATACTTTGATTTTTTTAATGTTAATAGTCATACCTATACTAATGTGGATCATAGCAACAATCATACCTATACTAGATAACTTTATTAGAAATCCTCACAATAGAAATTATATTGTCAATGATAGAAGTGAGGCGGTGACTATAATAAATATTGTCAAGTTGAAAAAAGACAGGTCTTCCAAAAAATACTTTAACTTGTCCATGTACTATATTATCACACCAACATTCATGCTAAAAGGAACACTTAGCTCCTCTATTATATTGCAAAGGTTAGTCTTGGTTGATATGTCTTGAAATATTTTCTAAGGACAATGAAACAACAAAGGTGATTAGTTTAGCCCCAAGGGTTAGCTCAATTCAATTGAGTTATAGTGTCTAAAGTAAATTTCCATTGGGATTTCACGGGACAATACTCCTCAACACCCTCATGGTTATGCTCTACTAGTTTGGTTGAAGGTATGTGATCCCTTCAAGTTGATTTGCCTAGATTTTCCTTGGAAAAAAAAAGGTGATTAGTTTTATTATATAATGAAACTCCTGTGAAATGATCCTAAGAATAACAAGGTGGGATATATATCAATGTTATCTCTTAAATTTTCCCTATAATTTATCTCTCTTTATGTGGATTTCTAGCAAATGTAGTAATATAGTAGTCTTCCTTTCCAAAATAAGTATATATAACTTGGCTAAAACAAGGTTAATCATAATGGTCCTGTATTTAAGGAGATTATTTTTATCCCCACTTTAAAAATATGTTTGATTGTTTCTCTTAATATAAGATTTATGGAATCCTTACTCATCTATTAAGTTCAAGAGCTTATGCATTTGAGGGATGATGACATGCCCTCCAACTTTTTATTATTTCTACTTGGTACCTATCTTTAACTTTTTCAAGTTTCTTAACCCAAAACTCTATATCTTCTCTATAGATTGATTCTTTTATAGAAAGGGTGTTGGAAACAATTTAATACTGAGAGGGGGTGGTGAATCAATATTAAGGCTAATTTTACTTTTCTGCCAATTTATATTTAACATTCAAACTTCGCAATCATTCATGTGAGAAATCAACAACATATCATGTGGAGCAACATAAATAAACAAATGAACACAATCGCCATGAGTAGCATACACATTAGACACAGAGGTTTAACATGGAAACCATTCCAGGAGAAAGACCACCAAAGCTTGTTTTTTATTTGATGTAATAATAAGAACCTAATATATTACATCAAATTGTTTTTGAGCCACCACTCGCAAGAAGCACCAAATCCCTTTCATTGTTTTCTAGCACCCATTAGTAGGAAGAACCAACTCCCTTCTTCTGTAGACACCTACTTACCAGAAGCACCAACTTCATGGATTTGTTGCAAGCACCAACTTGCAGCTCCTTAGAATTATGCAAGCAGGAGGCACCAACCCCTAATTTTACTTTAGATTCCAAATAGATGGAAGCACCAACCCCCAATTTTTCTTCAAATTCCCAATAGATGGAAGAACCAACTCCCTGGTTTGCATGCTCCAAACCACTCTCAATAAGCAACTAATGTTCTATGTATTTAGTAACCACTCTTCCTAATTCCAACTCTTTTTTCTCCTCTGCCCTTGGTGCTTTGTTAATCTCAACAAACTTCACTTTTCACAAGTTAGGAAACACTTTTTTTTTGCTAACTCAACAACAACACACATTCTCATATATACTAGCCCTTTTATCTCAACAGCATATGCCTAGCCCTCAACCTCTTTCTCCTGCATAGACACTCTTTCCCTTTCACAATGACATAAGTACACTCTTGGCCTCTCTCTACAGCAACTTCACACACTCAGATCTCTCCACCCATTTCTCTCAATTATTCTTCATCCCCCCGATTTCTTAATCAAAATCCTAGGTTTTGTTTCTCTGTTGCACAATGGTCGATGTTGTCTCTACTACTTCCCATACTACATAGAAAAGGTCTACGAGAACAATCTCATAATTGCAACAAGGTTCTCCATTTTGTTGTTGCATCAAATTTCTTGGTCGTTTTAGCTCAATTAATGTAAGGAATGGGAACCTGTGTGTTTCTCCATATTGAGAATTAATTATTAGTCAAACTGGAGGCTACAACAAGGCTCCCCATGCTAAATAGTTAATCTCATTTCTTAGGTTGTACTTTATGCATGACCCATTTTATATGTGATAAAACCTTTTGCACTTAGCATTATTTTCCATTAATTCTCCATCACATGCAAGGAAGATCAGGGATGGAAAATTTTGTTCAGACCATGTTGCATTAATTGATTTTACACATCGTAGCCCTTGTTTCCTTCCATGAATACTTCAATTTCGTTTGAATTCAATTCTTAATTCTAGCTTCCACCTCGTTTTCATACTCAGAGGCGCTAAGATCTTAACAAGTTTCCGACTCATCCTTGCTTGCATAAGAAACTTTTGGAAAATGACCAATTTGGTGTATCTACCCAGTATGACACATAATGCCCAAGATCTACTGACTCTTTCAAACTCCTTGGATGCATGACTATGGCATAATGCCACATTTGGCACCCCTTCCAAAAATGGTGTACTTATCCCAAAACTGTTGACCCAACCATACAAGTGCCCAAGCACCTTATTAAAGGCCCAAAGACTTTTTAATTCTACTACTACAATTATCCCTTAGCTCCTTCTCCATTGGTACGTGTTTTCTTTTCCACCATAAGACTAGGCATTATGACTTCTGCTTGATCTTTGAGGTGCTTAACATCTTTAAGTCCTTCGAGGGCTTAATTCCCTTTATAAACTTTTACGCCCCAGGTTCTCTACTATAGGTATAACCTCGTGCCAGTGCTTTAGCTTGTAACTCTCTATCCTGATGCATTTTTCCTTTATACTTGGCCCAAAGGCTCTTGGTCATCATAACATATGAAAACCACCACAAAACCATGACTTGAGCACACATTCCATCATTTGATGGGACTGTTGAATGTTGGCAAGATTTTTGTGTCCTGGCTCCATTACCCCTGTGTTATTTCCTAACATTCATATGTTTCCTCTAGGGTAATACTCACGAGATTATGTGTCCCATGGGGTCTACCCGATGCTCTTTTCATTGGCTCTCGATCACCTCTCTATCTATTGTGCTGGCCCGACACCTTATTATCTTTTCGCTTTCTTTATGCCTTCGTTTCAGACTTCTGGATTGGGCCTTGTGGACTTATCTATCCCATGGGGTCCTCCCGTCACCTTTTCCATTCACTTGTGCTCTGACACAACCATGTCTACCCGACACCATCCACCTAATGACTCTCTTTGTGCCCTCAATAAAGACTGAGCTATTCCCAATGGGTTTGGCTATCAAGTGGGACCTTCAGGCTTTAAAAGCTCTGCAAATAAAAAGGTCTTGATGTCTTCTCCACTATTTCATGGGATTTCCACTTGCACCTGTTGTTTCCATCCCAGGCCTTCCTCCTGCAGCCCTTTGTAATTTCATTGGGATGCGCCCATTGGGATCAGTGTTGCGAGCTTATGTGTCTGGTGGGACCTCTACAAACCAATTAGAATTGTCTCCACTACTACATAGCTCTTCACATCTACTCGATCCCCCTTTATTGGCACTACTAAAAGTATTCACCATATTTGGAAAAGCTGCCAAATTATCATTTCATTAAAGGGTCCTTTAGCCACTTTTAGAATTGTTATTTAACTTTGGGGCACCTCAATTTTGATTAGAAATAAGTTGTGATCCAGGAGGCCATTTGTGAATTTCCACATACCATCAGAAAGCTCTTTCTTAGAAAGTTCCAACCATGCCACTTCCATGAGTCTTTAAGATGATCTCCAAAAGAAAAACTACCTTCAAATCCTGGAACTCCTTATCATCATATTATGGCTTCTCTAATAAGCCTGATTCTATGATGATTCTCTACAAAATCCTTTAGCAACCATGGGACTACCCTTAAACTGGAAAAACCGAGCATATCAATGCCAACATTTGTTCCCACCTACAACAATGTTGGTCTAGTTCACATCAATTCCAACACACTTGCCAACTGTCAGATAATTTCAATTGTCCAACACATCTCCCCCAGGGTTGTTGAAATCAATTCCAACACACTTGCTACCACTAGCCATCCAAGAAATGACAATTGTCCAACAATCTCCCCCTTTGGAATTGATGGCAACAACTCATCACTTCTCGACATTATTGGCCAATCCTCATGTTGCTTCCACACTTCTCCTTGCATGAGCCACCAATGGATTTATCTCCTCTACATCAGCCATCACAACTTCTTCAATAATCTTATATCCCCCTTCGACATCAAAGGTAAAGAGCTACAAGATGCTTGTGTAGACTTCTCTTCATGGGATGATATCTTCATGATGGGGCACTTGAAGTCTATCATCCAAACTCAACTACAAACATTATGGGCAAAGACACTTGAAAAATAGGACATTATTAAAGTATGTCCTTGTGTCTTCTTGT
Source organism: Pinus tabuliformis (assembly GCA_031772625.1). NCBI lineage: Eukaryota > Viridiplantae > Streptophyta > Pinopsida > Pinales > Pinaceae > Pinus > Pinus tabuliformis. The sequence goes on along the minus strand of CM062817.1, from coordinate 859,761,011 downwards.
ATTTGTTGTTGCTATAGGAATTGAACATATGTGATATGATGCCCCTAAACATATACTGCCTCTTCTTTGAATTCCTAGAGTTTTGAATACCTCGGGATACTAGCTGAATAATCTCATTGCCAATGCATATTTTGTACCAATTAAAAGAAACTAATACCAAATAAAAATGCAAATGGTATTATTACTTCCGCAAGTACCAATTGTTAGTGATGCATTGTGACTTTCTCTTCATTGTTCTTGTTGTTGCTAAGATTGTGCTCACTTCACTTGAGCATCCTAATATTTAAAACTGCTCCCATTGAGACCACGCTAATTCAAATATTGACTGCTAATTAGATGATACCAATTACACTAGAAAATACAAACTAGAAAATGTACCATGAAAATGCTTATAATTCCTAGTCAAAAAGAAATTTCCATTCACACGAAAAGGTAGATCCATATAAACCTAGACACCAATTGACATAGAGATCCTGATTTATATCTAAGGTACATGCAAATCTTATACCAATTGTGTTCATGAACATAAGATTGCTAGGCATAATCAAATTCACAACTTAAATGAAATAAAGGTATTTCACTGCAAAAAGCAAACCTTTTATTTTCTGAACAATCACCTCTTCCTATGAATAATGATCATTGCATGCTACTACCTACTAAAGTAGCTCCCCCTGAGCCAATTCTCTCTTATCTCCTGCATTTTCTTCCTTGCTTCTACATGGCGACTATTCTTGCAGACCTAACTTAACTATGGACCTCTTCTCATTCCACACATATGTTGCAACTCATATTCTTCTCACAACATAAAGTGCTTATCCTGATTATCCTTTCCTGGTTTCCTCCATCTGGCTTATTCGACCCCTCTTGAGGCCATTCTCTTATTTTAGTAAAGAGAAACAGAGGATATACCCCCCTAAGTAGAATTTCCTTATTTTTATTCCACACTTTCATTGGCCAAGTCCTAATGACAATGTATCTTTCCATCTTCTCCTTTTCCCATGTTGGGACCTTTTCTTGGTTGGACATGGCTAGAGAGCACTCTTGTTTTCGTTTTTCATTTTTCACCTATATCCTCTTGCAACATTTTTTCTTTTCCAAAAAGGGAGAAGTAATTTGGTTGTTGCTGCTCTTTCTTTCATACAACTTATGCTTAATGCTACTAATACTCAGAGAGCAAACCATCACAGGGATGAGAGGATCATTCTTCACTTGAGGATTGTGTTAATTGCAGCTAAAAATTACAAAGGGCTTTCTTCCTCCTTTATTCAGTAATTCCCTTTGACATAGAGCACTAAATAAAATATTCATTCCTATATTCTATTGTTCCTCGGCATCTTCAAAGCCTGAGATGTTACATTTGCATTCATATGCTATGAAGTAGGCTTTGTCTTCTCATATCAATAGTTTGTTGCCTTGTGCCCAAAATTGTGATGGTTTTAACATTCGACATCACTTAAGAATGGGGCAAAGGAATTTCTATAATTGGTAGAATTCTTGTTAAAGCCACTACTTCTACCAACATACTTTCCCTTACTACTACTCAACAAAATTTGTTTTCTTGCAATCCACCTACAATCCATGGCTTTATATCCATAAGTATTGCAAGAAAAACAATAGCCATAAAAGATATTTTGATGATTGAAGATACCTTTTCTCCAAGGGCTTAGTCCTTGAGAGGGAAAGGAATTTTACTAGTTCTTCATGTGTATCCCATGGTTTTTTGAATTGCTACTTGAAGTAATTTTGTGTTGGTATTTCTTGACTCTCTTCTGCAGCTCTCCTTGTCATTTATTCTTTGAATTTTGCTATTTCCTTTTCTTCCCTTGTTTACTACTTTCGTTTCTTCTATTGTTGTCCAACAACTCCTTTTCCTTTGTTGTTGTTGGAATTTCCAGCTTTCCTTGCATGGGTGGTTGACTCTTTACCCTTTTCCTTCTTTAGGCTTGGTTCTTCTCTGAAACCTAGACTAGCCTTGATGAGCGAGGATCTCTTCTTAACAAGCATCTCATCCAAAGTCTTTCTTCTCCCCTAAAGATTCTTATGTTGAGATAGCTATTTCCTTACCCTTTCTAGTTCATGTCTCAATGAAACAACTTCGACTTCTAGTCTCTCACAAAGGGATTCTCTATCATTTATTTGATTGGTCAACATGTTATTCATCCTGCTAGCTTCTTGTTGAGAATTTAAATATACAATTTTTTTTCTTGACTTATCATCATCAAGCTCATACTCATGTAACTGCTCCTTTTGCTTGAGATTTTCTTCTAATAGCTCCTTGATCTCTTTTAGAGTAGAGATCAACTTCTTTCTAAAGTATATCCTTTCATCTAGATCATTTTCTTCACTATTGGAGATGCTAGTTGAGTCACCATAGAGATCTACATTCTTCTTTGTGTCCACGGAATCTTCCAAAGGTCTGAGGAGTATTCCATATTCATCACTACTAGGGATCCCCCATTTGTTATTGCTACTAATGTAGGTCTATCTACATCATTACTAGATGGATTTTTGATCTTCAGAATCTTCACATGAACATATAAAAGATAAATGACCTGTATTTTTACAGTTATCACAAAGAAATAACTTACCTTCTAAGCAAGATGGCATCTCATCTAGGTATTCTTCTTCACCATCCTTGGTGTTAGGGTCCTATAAATATAGTAGTCCTATATGGTTATTTATCCCATTGGGATATTGTAAAAAATATTTTTTCATTTTAAGTTGTTTAGATCATAAGAAAAAAAAATTAAGAAAAATAAGGAAAAAAGGAATAAAATAAAATTTGAATATATATATATATATATATGAGAAAAATAAAAATAAAATCCCAAGGTATAAGTGTGCTTGCCTAAATGTCATCGTAATTATTTTTTTATTATTGTTAATCCTTTTATGTTAATTAATCAAGGATTAGTTGATGTATTGTAAATAAAGTATGTTGATTTGAATTTTTTGTCAGCTTGCAATAAAGACCAAGCGAGAACCAATGACAATGATTGTCCTCGCTCGGATCAAGACAAAGGACAAATTCCCCCCCTGACCCTTTGGGACTTAACGGGGGGGGGGGGGGTCCGAAAAGTGGTTTAAATAAACACTGCCCTGACTATGTGTCGATCCCTCCGTCTTTTTGGGGGGTCCCTTCCTGATACAACTTACCACCTCTAACACCCCTAAAACTGCCATCTCGCACCTCCTCTCGCCTTATCATCCATCTAGCCATTCATGTACTCCCATCTTTCATCCATCCCGCCATCCATGTCACCTCCCTTCCACGTCAGCCAACCGTTACCTTTCAAATCACCTGCCAAATTGCAAATGAACGTTAGGCAATGGATTTCTCTCACCAATCAATCCATTCCTATTTAAATACTTGGCTCCAAATAGGTAATCAATATGTTATAACTCCTATGAATCTAGTTATAAAAATCCCTCAAAAACCTGTAAATTTTTGCTTTTAACACTCATTTGAATTGTATAGGTCCAACTCGAAATGTTTTGAAGTTACCAATGCCATATGCAAGCCAAATCCATCTACAATTATAGTTAAACAATAGTCTGGTAGCTATATTCCTTCATTTCTCCTTTGTAATTAAAAATTTCATCACATAAGGGAAAAAGAAAGATGCTCAAGGATGATCCCATGATCCCCCCTATCCCTAATCTAGATAGGACTCCCTTTATTGATACCTAATACAAAATAGTTGAAATCCATTGTGAATTTGATCTATATGAGCTCCATAATTGGGAAAAGAAAAGATACTTGGATCAGAGTGATGATTTAAGCATCTGGGAATCTTTTCTCCCTCAATTTACCTTTCCTCAAACTCACATTTTCCCTGAATTATCTACTTGGTGTCATTTGAGATACCTCCCTAGTCAAAAAGCAGTAATTGCCCAAAACAATGAGGTCCTCTTTTCCATTTCCCCAGAGATCACTTTCCAAGCCTTACAGATAGATCCTCAGGCCTGTCTACATCCATTTCCCACCGATTCACTAATGGAAATATATAAGAAACTTACCTTCCCCTAGCGAGCCTGCATTTTCGAATGCTTCCTACTTGGGAATGTTGAGTTGCCTAGAAAAAATCCCTGGTACTCTCCTTCTATTTTCCTAGAAATGTCGAGACAACTCATTTCTATGGTTACTTTTTTTATTAGGTTATCATACAGATCAGTGGGTTGATTAGGTAGTATTAGGATTTTTATCAGTATTTTTAGTTGGTCAGAAGCCTTCAGTTCTATTCAATTACAATCAACTTTTATGAGATGTCATACAAGAGAATTTATGAAGTTTAAAGATGAAGGTGTGTTAAAACACCAATCAATTTTAGTATATCTAATGTTACTTTACTAGGAAGACAGGATCAATTTCTAATTGCAGAAAATCGATGATCCAGGTACCCCATTATTAGTTATTCATTGGAATTCTCTAGTCAAAATAAACTCAAAAGAGTATTCATACTCTGATTTTGTGGATAAGTTTCTTCACACATCCTTATGTCTACTCAGTAGTGATATCATATCAAGAAGGTTTCCACCTTTCAGAGTAGTGAAAGGTTGGAGACTGGTATTTATACCAAAACTATACAGAAATTAGAATCTACGGGTATGAGCTTCCTCCCTACATATTATTAGTGTTTGTGCTAGTGAGAATTGTTTCCCTAGGATATGCTAAACAAATGTTGAATATGGATGAATTACACTTTGTATCAAATAAGAAGAAGGCACAATTTAAACCAAAGGAAAATGTAGGTCCCTATATTGTAAATACCATAGCAGTAACAAAAGAAGTAGAGACAATTTTAAAGAACATGAAGTTCACGATGAAGTTAAAACCAAGTTTCACAAGGTCTTATGATCCATTAGGGATAATTTTGAAACTGATGGTTGAACAAAAGAGCACTCCATATGTGCATACACCTAGATCAGAGATAGAGAAATATGTTAACTAAGAACAGTGGATAGAAATCACACTACAAGAGGCTGAAGAGTAGTTAGTCAGTCAATCTTCCTTGCAAACTACTATTCCTAAAGCCAAATAAATCAAGAGGCCAAGGGAAAGTATGTCCTCTACAAATTCAGAAGCTCAGGCTACAAATTTCCTTGTCTTCAATAGAAGAAAGAAGGATCCATAGACCACTACCCATTGTGCTAGTAAGGTTGATCCTCAAGTAATCACTATTCAAGAAGAATCCTGAAAAGAAAAAGATTCATAGGAGAAAACTACTATGGATTAGAGAGACACTCCTACCACTTATTTCCCATATGTAGAGGATACAACTCAGTCAACTATCTCCTCTACATATCAGACCCTAGTGCAACAAAGTATTTTTACAAGATATAAGCAAATCAAGTTGAAGAATGAGGCTTTGAAGGCTTCAACATGTTCAGAATTTTGGAAGCAAACATCCACCACCCAACAGAAATTGCTATAATCCACATTTGACTCAGAAAAGGAGCAGTTTCAAATGGCCTTTTTGTAAAATAGAGTGCCAACCCCCATAAGTGTTGAATATTATAAGGCCTCCATATTTTTTGTTGATACCAAGAAGGTTCATGCAATCGATCAAATCGATTGGCATAAGCAAGAAGGAGAAATGATCTACTCAACATTGACCAGTTCAGCCATGACTACCTCCAAGTTGCATACCTCTTTAAATAATATACACTCAGAGTTGAAGATTGAAAGAATGTATTCTCTGGCCAAAGACACCAAGATTAAAACTTTGGAAGATCTAATTACCAAACTAGGATATGTTCCTAGTGATGTCAAGGAAGTCAAGGAGATAATCAAGAACAAAAATGCAGATATTTAGGCCCTCAAGAAACAACTTAAGCTCCCAACTACAAAACACCCTCAAGCTAAGGAAGTCACTATTTTGGAGATGGAGAAAGAAAATTTGTTCACAATAGTAGTGGAAAAGAATGTTCAAATCTAGAAAATGGAACAGGACATGGAAGCATTATTGAAGGATAAGGAGCAATGGGAGGCAGTAGGTACATCAACAACAAGTAAATTTACAACAGGTGCATTAGTAGTAGGTACTTCAACACAGAAAACAGCACAAGCATCAACTTCATATTCTTTAGACAATCTAGCCCAATATTTAGGAGAATTATCATTAAAAAATAAGGAAATGGAGAAATTAATAGAAACACTAACCAAAATGGAGGAGAACAAGATTAAAGCAGACAATGCATACCTAGCAGAGGTACAAAATAATTACAAACTAGTTCAACAGATTAAAAAGTATGAGGACCAATCCCTCATTATTCAGATGCTAGCAGAAGCCAAACGCAACGTTTGGCACAATACCTATGCAAATGTTACAAAATTGTGGCTATCCATTCAAATTATGTTTGAAAAAAAAAAAAACTAGTACAGAGAGTTAAAACAACAATTGAAAAAACCAAAGTTGATATTGAGCACAGGCTAGTAAAAGCATGAAAACTTATAAGGATGTTAAACTCCAAGACTAGAGATGAGCTTGAAGAGCTCGACATTCAAGACAGGACAAAGACAGTAATGGAGGTCAAAAGTGTGTTGAGTAAGAAAAATTTTATGGTGAAGTTAGAGAATAAGTGCAAACAATTGGAGCTATAGGTTAGAATATTTAATAGAAATTTTTCTTTGTTGTAGGATAAAGGGCTTCCAACTCTAAGAAATTGTAATGGAAAATTGAGTATTCCCTTAGGAAATTATCAATATCAATTATGCAGCATAGTTGTAGATGCATCTAAGTTTGCAAAGTAAAAGGGAAATATTAGTGGAGAATATTTTTTGGAGGGCCTACAATCTGATCTCAACATTTAGCATGAGATTCATCACTTGTTTATGAGCAAGCCAACTTTCCAAACCTACACAAAGGTAGATGAATGATTTTGAAACATGGTAAATTTTGCTATCCTAGGTGAGGAGTGATGGGACCAATTACTGGAGTTGGTCGAATGAGCACAAACATAAGAACTAAAATTTTGGAAACAAGACAGAGAGAAGAAGCCAGAAAATAGCCAAAGCCAGCAACAAATCTCCTTCAAAGATTCAACAAAACAACCGACATTGTCCAGAATTCCTGTTTTTTAGTTTTGTTTCAGAAATAGCTATAATTTTGTTAGATATTATTTTGTTATCAATTCCTTTTTGGAATCTGAATTTAGTTAAATAGGAAGTCTATAAATATTTTGTAATAAGACTTAGAAAGGGTTGGATTATGTTTGAAGAGAAGAACTCTGCCCTGATGAAGGATATCGATTGTACTCAAAGTAATCAATTTTCAGAAATATAGAGGCAATTTTGTTCCAGGATTCTTGTGTCAAACCAATGGTGATGTTTCTCTCATGTTAAATTGTTATTCTTCTTAGTTTCCATATGGTTTTCTTCCTGATTGTTGCAAGAATATTAAGAGTTGAATTTACTTAAGTGTACTTTTATCTGGCTTTTTTTAAACAATCTTAATTTTTTCTTCATGAGATTAAATATAAAATTCATTTAAATATTCTTTATATTTAATTGATCATCCTTTTTTTCATCTCATCCACACCATAAATATCTTAAGATCCAATAGTTTTCCTACGCTACCCTGTTACAACTACTCTATTAATTTGTAATTGATTACCCAAAAGTTTATGACTCCATGCCCAATGGACTTTTCCAGCATCTTTCAACCAAAATTTTGAAAAACCCAACCAAGTTTAAATACCTAGCCTAAAATCTTGAATCCAAAGTTAAACCATACAGAGAGATCCATCTATGAAGCGGGAAGGGCTAGATCTCAACGTTAAAAGTGGTTTGTGGTTACCTTTGTATTTTTCTTCCTCAACCTAGAAAAATTATACAGTGCTAACATCCTAGTGACCATACTGAGGACCAAACCTAGAACTATTATTTCCCTGGTAAATATTGATTTCAAAACTCAAAATCTATTTCATGTGGGTGACAGCGAAGTAGAAGCTATTTAGGCTTATTTTCTACCTAGAATTTGTATATATAGCTAGCTATAAATTCTATTTAAAGATTTGGCTCCTAGGAAAATCTACACTAGATCCCACCCTGATCCTAACCCACCTAAAATTATAAATAATCATGAGAAGCTAATTAGGAAAAAGAGTTTTGTAGAAAGCAAATAAACAAATAATTATTTTTTGAGAGCTAATTCACTTCCATAGATTTTTATAACAGCTGAGGATATTGAATTTGATTTACCCTTTGAGCATAGTCTTTTTAGAAACAAATCAAAAAGCTTTGTCCCTGAGACAGTGATTGATGAAACTATTTTGAAACCTCGTATCTCAGCACATAAGCCTGTCATTTTAGATTATGATAAAGATGGTATACAACAATTTGAAAAACTTGAAAATATGGTGACTCAATTGAATCAAGCTGCTTAGAAACCATTTATAGGTAAAAAAACTACCATTTCTTTATCTACCTCATCATCTACCCCTCCTGTGGTTTCACTTTTTTCCACTATTCCCATTTCATCTCTCATCCAGACTCCTTTTATATAAACTCAGCAAATCATAATTCCACCTCATTTAACACCGCTAACATCAGGCACAACTAAAGTTTCATCCTCCTCTAATATTCCAAACATGGTATCTCATTATGCCCCTTTGGTTTTACAAGTAACACTGAATGCCATGCCACAAAATTATGCACAAAGTATACCCCAATTTGATGGAACTGGGCCTATCACAGCATAAAAACACATAGAAAAGATGAATGACTTCTCAAATTCAGAAGAAGTTGATGATAATCATGTGAAAATGAGGCTCTTTGCACAAAGTTTGGCAGGGGAAGTTAGAAAATAGTTCAAAGGATTGCCAACGGGTAGTGTTGCAGATCTACAACAATTTCAACAAAATTTCCTTTCAAGATGGGAAGTCAAAAATAATACTTTTCAGATACTTGTAGAATATAAACGTTTAAGGAGAATTCCAAGTGAAATAGTTTCGGATTATTGCATTAGATTTAACAATATTTATATTTATATTCCAACAACAATAAAACCTCCACTAGGACTAGCTTTAATTTGATTTCCAAATGGATTTGATGTTGATATGGCTTATCAATTGAGAGAGATAAATCCAGCTACCTTAGAATAAATGCAAAGAAATGTTGTTAGTGTAGAAGCAAATTTGTTGGCCAAAAGAGCAAAGTTTAGGGTGGAAAGAAGGGTGACCATTAAAGAAGAACCTTCTTCTTCTTCGTCAGATGTAGAGCTATACACCTTAGTTAAAACTATGGAAAGGAAGATGGAAAGAATAAGTTTTACAGATAGAGATCCACCAATAGAACCACAAAGGGGTCCTCAGATCATAAATCCTAACTTTAAAAGGAAACAACCCAAATTAAACAAAGAGAGCAAAGAGCCCCAACAACTCAACAACAAATTAGACCTCCTTTCCAGGAGAATTATATAGATGAAGAAAATGAGATAGATGATAAGCCAAAATAGAATCAGATTAATATTTTTGCGGAAGGAGAAATAGACACTATTTTATTAACTAAGGAGGAACATGATTTCTTCTTGTTATCACAGGCAGAAGTCATACCTGCAAAATCATATGATTATAAAAAAGGATATCAAAATTCTATTATGGATACAAACTGTATAAGCTGAGAAGTAAAAGTTTTGCAGAAAACCCTTCCAAGAAGATTCAATTTGATACATGATCTACAAGCCAAACAAAGGATGACACCCTAAAAGAAGTTCATCAAAAATAAGATGTAAGTATTAAATAAGAAGAAAATCTTCAACCTTCTTTGTATATTGAAAATGAATTATCCAAGATTAAAATTTCCATTCCTCTGACTGAATTGATGAAAATGGATTTGTATAGAACTCAAGTTATAAAAGAATTAAAGATAGAGGAGGGAATAGATACAACCAACATAAGTGATGACCAGCCTAAATTATTATTTGGACCTGAAGTTGAAGGAAAGTCACAAGATGGTAATGTGCCACCATTCTATGTTAGTCTTAACATTCATGACTTCATTTTGCACAATGCCATGTTGGATTCTGGTGCTTCACATAATCTCATTCCTAGAGTAATTATGGAAAATATTGGATTAGATATAACCAGACCATGTAAAGACATTTACTCTTTTGATTCTAGCAAAGTAAGATTCTTAGGTCTGATCAAGGATTTATGTGTAGCCCTGGCACAAATGTTGGCAAAGAGTGTGTTCATGGATATTTTTGTGGATGATATACCTCCTAAATATGGAAAGCTCTTGTCAAGATCTTGGGGGCAATGTTGTAGGATACCTTGCAAATGGACATGACATATGCAACTAGTGTTGTCTTTGATCAACAAAGGAGGTTGTACAGGGAAACACTGATGAAATATATGGTAAGAAGTCAGGACAAAACCAATAATATCAACTTTATTATGTGCATTAACACATGGATTATTTCATTCTATATAATGATGTATGTTTAGTAGAAGAAGTGTCAGATATGGAAAGTCAATCAATAAAAAATGAGGATGTGAAATTAAGGACTAAAACAAAAGATGAACATGATGAAGGCCTTTGGAATATGGATTTTGATGGGGAAGTCAATAAGGAAGGAGAATGGGTTGGTTTATGGATCTAAAAATAAAAATTAGACATATCAAAGGCATATTCCTACAAGCTTAATTTCCAATGTACCAACAATATAGCTAAGTATGAAGCACTAATTTTAGGATTGTAGGCATTGAAGAGGTTAGGAGCTAAAAGGATTTCAATACATGGTGATTCAGAGCTCATCAAAAATCAAATTAAAGGTGAGTAGTCAACTAAACATCCTAGGTTAAGGGCCTACAGAAATGTTGTCTTCGAAGTTTTGTAGTGTTTTCCAGAGTACTAGTTGTCTTTGATTCCTAGAAGTCAAAATGAATTATTTGATGCATTGGCTACCTCAACAAGTACATGTAAGATTCCTTTCCACCCAAATAAAAAATATGAGATTGAAGTGAAAAATAGACGTGTTGTCCCTGATAACATAAGGTATTGGCAAGTGTTTGGTAGTGACAAACAATTAGACAAATTTTTGCAGTTAAAGGGAGAATGTGAGAATTCACATACTGATAGATAAAACAGTGAAGATAATGATAAAAATAAACTATGTTGAATTAGATCAGTGAGGACCGAGATGAAATTGAAATCTCACAGTTAAAAGATAATGTGATTCCAAGTGGTTTGGTGCCACTTGAAGAATTATTCGATTTCAATGATGTGGAAAAAGCCCAAAACACAACTTGTGGGACCCGAAGTGGAGGATTGTAACATAGGGAATGAAGAAAATCCAAAGATTATGGAGCTTTCTAAGTCTTTACCTCATTAAGAGAAGCAAAAATACATTGATCTATTGAAGGAATACTCAGATGTTTTTGCATGTGGATACGAAGACTTAAAGGCCTTTTGATACCAGTATTATTCAGCATACTATTCCTATCAAACAAGACCAGAAACCTTTCAAGTAAAAGCTGAGAAGGGTGAATCCTGTTCTCTTACCTTTAATTGAAAAAGAGGTAATAAATCGCTTTGATGACAAAATTATTATACCTTTAAGGTTTTCCAAATGGCTATCAAATCTGGTACCAATGAGGAAAAATACTGGAGAAATAAGATTATGGGTGGATTTCTGAAACCTTAATAAAGTTTCTCTCAAAGATAATTACCCTTTACTGGAAATGGATCATGTTCTACAGAGGGTAGTTGGTTCTAGTAGAATTTCATTGCTTGATGGTTTTTCAGGTTACAACCAAATCTTAGTGCATCCAGATGATGAAGAAAAAATAACCTTCATAACACCATGGGGAACCCTCATGTATGTGAATATGCCCTATGGGCTTATGGATGCAGGGGAAACTTTTTTGAGAGCAATGGATATTTCTTTTACATATGAGAAGGACATATTTATTGTGATATATCTAGATGACATTACTGTTTTTTCCAAAACTGATGAAGATCACTTCTCTCATTTGAAAATAGTCTTTGAGAAATGTATGGAATTTGGTATTTCCTTTAACCCTAAGAAGTATTTGTTTGGTTTAGAAGAAGGTAAACTACTAGGTCATATAATTTCAAAGATGGTATCAGAATTGACCCAAGTGGAATTGAAGCTATTATGAAAATTGATCTATCAAGAAACGAAAAAGAGGTGCATTCTTTCATTGGAAGAATATATTTTCTAAGGAGGTTTATTCCAAATTTAGTTGAAATATTAAGAGTTACCACCAACATGTTGAAAAAGGAAAATGAAATGAAATGGAATGTTGAAGCCAAAATATCATTCAGTGAGGTAAAGGCAGCCTTGACTTGTGCTCCTGTTCTGATTAGCCCTGATTACACTAAAGATTTCATTATTTTTTCCTTTTCTTTAGAACATACTATTGCAACAGTATTACTATAGAAAAACGAGGGACATGAGAATCCTATAGCATTTTTCAGCAAAGCATTAAGAGATGCTTCTTTGAAATATAAAATCATGGAAAATAAAGATTTTTCTTTAGTAAAATCCTTGAAATATTTCAGAGTGTATATATTACATTCTCACATAATTGCTTTTGTTCCAAGTGCAGTAGTAAAGGACATCCTTACTCAAACTGATCCAGATGGAAAAGAGGTAAATGGATAGTAGTAATTTTGGAGTATGACATTGAAATAAAGCCCACAAAACTTATCAAAGGTCAAGTATTAGCCAAATTAATGGTTGAATCAAATTTTCATGCATTATACATCAATTTTGTAGTTTCTCTTGATGAACAGGAGGAGCTGCTGACTCGACAGGTATCAGAAGATTTTGTTACTTCTCCCTGGTATACAGGCATTGTTTATGTTTTGTAGAATTTACAAGCTCCACTTGGTTCAACAAAAACTATGGTCATATTTCTCAAACTCAAAGTTGTAAAGTTCTGCATTTTAGATCAAGCTTTATATTGGAAGGATGCTAGAGAAATTTTACTAAATTGTTTGTTAAAATATGAAGTGGATAAGATAATGGAAGAGTTTAATCCAGGTTACTGTGGAGAACATATTTGTTGGAAAACTACATCAAACAAAATCCTGAGATTTGGTTTTTACTAGCCTACGTTGTTTGCTAATATTCATAAAAAGGTTTCAACTTGTCATTAGTGTAATATTTTTGAAGGAAAGAGAAACTCCTACGTTTACTTTTTGAAGCCTGTTTCAGTGGAGGTGACTTTACAATAGTTGGGTTTAGATTTTATAGGATAAATTCATCCAATTTCTTCAACTCAACAAAAGTGGATTCTGACAGCTACAGATTAATTCACCAAATGGATAGAAGCAGTTCCAACTAGGCAGGTTATAGATTTTGTAGTCGTCTAATTCATGAAAGGTAATATTCTCTATAGGATTGATTGTCCTCACAAAATCATCACAGATAATGATGCTGCTTTTAAATCTAAAAATATGGTCAATTTTTACAACAAATATCATATATTATTAGGAAATTCTACTTCCTATTATCCTCAGGGAAATGGGTTAGTTGAATCTTTTAATAAGAGCCTAGTCAACATCATAAAGAGGTTGCTACAAGAAAACAAGAAATCCAGGCACAAGAAATTGATTAATGCTCTATGGGATGATAGGATAAGCACAAATAAGTCAATTGGAATGTCACCTTTCCAATTGGTTTATGGAATATATGCAATTTTTCCTACTTCCCTAGGAATTCCAGTACTAAAATTGTTGTAGGAAGTAGAAGAAAAACCTAATGATACACAAATAAGGATCAACCAAATGATACATTTGTAACATACCAAAGAAGAATTCTACAACAATACACAGGTAATTCAGGATAAGATCAAAATAATTCATGATAGGAGAGTCAAAGCAGATGATTTCCAGCTCAATGACCTTGTTTTAAAATGGGATGCCACAAATGAGGAGAAGGGAAAACATGGAAAGTTTGATACTTTATGGAAATGCCCTTACGAGATTGGACCTTTCCATGGAACCAATACATTTCTATTAGAATATATAACTAGAGAAACATTTCCAGAGGAACTGTTAATGGCAGGTTGCTCAAGTACTACGGGTCTGGGTGGTTGTCATAAAAAATTGAAGCCCGGAGTCAAGTCCCTAAGTTTCAAATGAATTTCTACTATATCTATGATTTCCCAGTTTCAACAAGTTAGTCTCAATAGTTTGATTATAAAATATTTTTCCCAATGGAGAAGTCTACTGATCTATGGTGTTCTTGACACCTCATAGGGAGGATATCATCCTTATTGGAGCCATGGTTAGGGTCCTATAAATATAGTAGTCCAGTAAGGTTATTTAGCTATTAATCCCACAAGGATATTGTAAAAATTATTTTTTTATTTTAAATTGATTAGATCATAAAAGAAAAAAATTAAAAAAGGAATAAAATGGGATTTGAAAAAATAAAATATATATACATATAGATATGTGAGAAAAATAAAAATAAAATCCCAAGGTATAGGCGCGCTTTCTTAAATTCTGCGGTAATTACTTTTGTATTATTGTTAATCCTTTTGTGTTAATTAATCAAGGATTAATTGATGTATTGTAAATAAAGTATCTTGATTTGACATATTTGTCGGCTTGCGATAAATCTCGAGTGAGAACCAACCACGATGGTTGTCCTTTCCCGGATCAACAACAAAGGATAGCTTTTGCACCCCCCTTAGACCCTTCGAGACTTAAAGGAAAGGGGGGAGGGTCTAAAAAGCAGTTTAAATAAACACTGCCCCTAGCCCCCCCCCCGAAAACCACCATCCTTCACCTCCTCCCGCCTTATTGTCCATCCTGTCATTCATGTACACCCACTTGTCATCCATTCCACCATTCACGTATGCCAACCTATCATCCATCCCGCCATCTTACCGTTACCTTTCAAACCACCTGCCAAACTATAAATGATCGTTAGGCAATAAATTTCTCTCACCAATCGATCTGTTCCTAATTAAATACCCCACTCCAAAATGGTAATCAATCTGTTACAATTCCTATGAATCCCGTTATAAAAACCCCTCAGAAACCCGCAAATTTTCCCTTTCAACACTCATTTTAATCGTGTAGGTCCATCTCGAAGTGTTTTGAAGTTGCCAATGCCATCTGCAATCCAAATCCCTCTACAATTTCAGTTAAACAATAGTTTGGTAGCTTTCTCCCTCCATTTCTCCTTTGTAAGTAAAAATGTCACCACATAAGGGAAAATGAAAGATGCCCAAGTAAGATCCCATGATTCCCCCTGTCCTTGATCTAGATAGGACTCCCTTGATTGATACCCAATACAAAATAGTTAGTAATTGTTCAGAACAATGAGGTCCTCTTTTCCATTTCCACATAGAGCACTTTTCGAGCCTTACAGATAGATCCTCAAGCCTCTCTACATCAATTTTCCACTGATGCACTAAAGGAAATATATAAGAAACTTACCTTCCCCTAGTGAGCCCACATTTTTGAATGCTTTCTACCTAAGAATGTTGAGTTTCCTAGAACAAATCCCCCATATTATGCTTCTATTTTCACAAAATTGTCAATACAAGTCATTTCTATGGTTACTTTTTTGTTAGGTTACCATATAGACCAGTGGGTTGATGAGGTAGTATTAGAATTTTTATCAGTATTTTTAGCTGGTCAAAGGCCTTCAGTTTTGTTCAATTACAATCAATTTTTATTGGATGTCATACATGAGCAAGTTCTAAAGTTTAAATTTGAAGGCATGTTCAAACACCAATCAATTTTAGTATATCTAATGTTATTATACCAGGAAGACAGGTTCAAGTTCTATTTTCAGAAAATGGATGATCAGTGTACCCCATTATCCATTATTCATTGGACTTCTCTAGTCAGAAGAAACTCAGAAGAGTATTCATACACTGATCTTGTGGATACGTTTCTTCACACATCCTTATGTCTACTCAACAATGATATCATACCAATAATTTCACCATAGATCAAGAAGGTTTTGGACCTTTCAGAGCAGTGAAAGGTTAGAGACAGGTATTTATATCAGAACTATACAAAAATTAGAATCTACGGGTGTGAACTTCCTCCCTACAGATTACCGATGTTTGTGCCAGTGAGAAATTTTTCCCTAGAATATGCTAGACATATGTTGAATATAGATTAATTACACTTTGTATCAAATAAGAAGAAGGCATAATTTATACTGAAAGAAAATGTAGGTCCCTATACTGTAAATACTAGAGCAGCAACAAAAGAAGTGGAGACAATTTTAAAGAAGATGAAGTTAAAACCAAGTTTCACATGGTCTTATGATCCTTTAGGGGTAATTTTGAAACTAAGGGTTGAATAGAAGAGCACTCCATATGCACATACACCTAAGCCAGAGATAGAGAAATATGTTAACCAAGAGAAGTGGATAGAAAACACACTACAAGAGGCTGAAGAGTAGTTAGTGAGTCAATCTTCCTTGAAAACTCCTATTCCTAAAGGAAAAGAAATCAAGAGGCCAAGGGAAAGTATGTCCCCTACAGATTTATAAGCTTAGGTTGCAGATTTCCTTATGCTCAAGAGAAAAAATAAGTATCCATAGACCACTACCCAGCCTAGTGCTAGTAAAACTAATCCTCAAGTAATCATTATTCGAGAAGAATCCTCAGAAGAAAAAGATTCACAGGTTCAAACTACTATGGTTTTGAGAGGCACTCCTACCACTTCTTTCCCATATGTAAAGGAGACAACTCAATCTCCTATCTCCTATAAATCTTAGACCCCAGTGCAACAGAGTATTTTTAGAAGATAAAGGGAAATCAAGTTGAAGAATGAGGCTTTGAAGGCTTCAACATATTTAGAATTTTGGAAGAAAACTACCACCACTGAACACAAAGTTCTATTTGACTAAAAAAAGGGGCACTTTCCAATGGCCTTTTTGGAATCTACAGTGCCATCCCCTAGAAATTTTCGTACTAAGAAGGTTCATTCAATCGATCAATTTATTTTCATAAGAAAGTAGGAGAAATGATCTACTCAACACTTACCAATTCAGCCATGGCTACCACCAAGTTGAATACCTCTTTAAATAATATTCACTCACAATTGAAGATTGAAAGAATGTATTCTCTGGCCAAAGAAACCAAGATTAAAAATTTATAAGATCTAATTATCAAACTAGGATATGATCCAAATGATGTCAAGGTAGTCGAGGAGATAATCAAGAACAAAAATGCAGATATTTAGGCCCTTAGGAAATAGCTTAAGCTCCCAACTACAAAACACCCTCAAGGTAACGAAGTCACTAATATAGAGATGGAGAAAGAAACGTTTTTCAAAATAGTAGTGGAACATAATGTTCAAATCCATAAAATGGAAGAGGACAAGGAAGCACTACTAAAGGAAAAGGAGCAATGGGAGGCAACAGGTACATCAGTAATAGGTACATCAATAGAAGTTGCATCAACACCAGGTACTTCAACATAGCAAACAACATAAGCATCAACTTCAGATTCTTTAGACAAGCTAGCCGAAGCTTTACGAGAATTATCATTAACAAATAAGGAAATGGAGAAATTAATAGAAAAACTCACCAAAATCAAGGAGAACAAGATTAAAGCAGGCAATGCATACCTAGAAAAGATACAAAATAATTACAAACTAGTTCAACAGATTGAAAAGTATGAAGATGAATCCCTAATTATTCAGATGTTAGTAGAAGCCAAACACAACATTTGGAACAATATCAATGCAAATGTTACAAAATTGTGGCCATCCATTCAAATTATTTTTTAACAAGATGAATAGGTACAGAGAGTTAAAACAACAATTGAAAAAAAAAATTGATAGTGAGCACACGCCAGCAAAAGCACAAAAAATTATAAGGATGTTAAACTCCAAGACTAGAGATGAGATTGAAGAGCTCAACATTCAAGATGGCAAAAAGACAGTAATGGAAGTCAAAAGAGTACTGACTAAAAAAATAGTATGGTGTATTCAGAGAATAAGTGCAAAGAATTGGAGCTACAAGTGAGAAGATTTAACAAAAAGTTTTCTTTGTTGCAGGAGAAAGGGCTTCCAACTCTTAGAAATTCTAATGGAAAATTGATTCCCTTAGAAAATTATCAGGATCAATTATTCAACAGAGTTGCAGATGAATATAAATTTGCAAAGGAAAAGGGAACCATCAGTGGAGAATATTTTTTGGAAGGCCTACAATTTTCTCTCAACATTCAGCATGAGATTCATCACATATTTCTGAAGAAGCCAACTTTCCAGACCTACACAGAGGTAGATGAAAGATTCAGAAACATGGTAAAATTTTCTATCGCACGTGAGGGCTGATGTGACCAAGTACTGGAGTTAGTCGAATGAGCACAAACAAAAGAACTACAATTTTTTCAACAAGACAGAAAGAAGGAGTCGGAAAATAGCTAAAGTTAGAAACATATTTCCTTCAAAGATTTAATAGAACAACCGAAATTGTCCATAATTCCTGTCTTTTAGTTTTGTTTTAGAAATATATAATTTTGTGAGATATTATTTTGTAATCAATTCCTCTTTGGAATCCAAAGTTAGTTCAATAGGAAGTCTATAAATATTTTGTAATAAGACTTAGAATGGGTTGGATTATATATGAAGAAAAGAGCTCTACCTTGATGTAGGACATGGATTGTAGTCAAAGTAATCAACTTTCAAAAATACAGAGGCATCTTTGTTGCAGGATTCTTGTGTCAAACTAATGGTGATGTTTCTCTCATGTTAAATTGTTCTTCTTCTCAGTTTCCATGTTGTTTTCTTCCTAATTGTTTCAAGAATATTAAGAGTTGAATTTAGTTAAGTGTATCTTGATCTGGCTTGTTTTAAATAATATTAATGTTTCATCCATGATATTAAATATAAAATTGATTTAAATATGCTTTATATTATTTGATCATCCACTTTTTCAACTCAGCCACACCATAAATATCTTAAGATCCAAGAGTTTTCCTACCCTTCCCTGTTACAATACTCTGTTAACTTGTAATTGATTACCCAAACGTTTATGACTCCATGCCCAATGGAATTTTCCAGCATCTTTCAACCAAAATTTTGAAAAATACACCTCAAATTTCAATACCTAGCCTAAAATCTTGAAAGAATAAATTAAATCATATTGAGAGAGACCTAAGTGGTTTGTGGTTACCTTTGTAGTTTTCTTCCTCATCCTAGGAAAATTACAGAGTGCTAACACTTGGAGTGAAGATCAAAAATTTTCTCACTAGAAGAAATATCTTCAATAGATTGAGCGTTTTTCCTTTGAGATGCCTTCTTCCTCTTCTTCCTTCTCTTCTTCCCATTATCAATAGTCTTCACAGTCTCAAGATCATTGCTTGAGAAACAAGGTTCATCAACCTCCTTTGTTGCAGTGTAGCTTTCTCCTTCATATAGACATTGTAGTATTTCCAGCATTTCCTTTGTTGTCTCACAATGACTCACTTTATCAGCATCGTAATTTGATATCCCTTTCATGATGATCCTTTTGGATTCTTCATTAAGTTCATTCTTTTCTCAACTCACTATGGAGCACCATACATCAACATTTAAAGCCATTAAATAGGCTTCCATTCTAATCCTCAAGAGTTCATAGTCTCATTCATTCAGGTATGGAAATCCCTTTGGTGTTAGCCAAACTTGATTAACCATTGCTTCCCTTTGATCTACCTTCAAGCGGTTAAGCTTCTCCTGAAGGAAGAAATATCTAATACCAATTGTTTGAAACAATGTTAATACTAAGAGGGGGGTGAATCAATATTAAGGATAATTTTACTTTCCTAACAATTTATATTTAACATTCAAACTTGGCAATCATTCATTTGAGAAATCAACAACATATCATGTGCAGCAACATAAATCAACACATGAACTGTAACACCCTCTTCCCATATCTACCCAAGTAACCAACCAGTCGGGGTAAACATGCGATGAGAGGCCACTGTGATATGATTAGACCTCCTAATTCACGTTAAGGAAGTGGAACCAATGGAAACACACCATACATACATTCAACATCAGCTTCAGGGCCCTCAGGAACCAATCCAACACTTCAGCGAGCTTGCCCTTAGGTCCCACTAAGATTTTGGACAACTTAAGCCTCAGTCTCTCTCATGCTATAGGCATGACAATGTCGAGAAACCCAGAGGCACTCTCATAGGCTTTCCTGCTAGCGTCCAGAGACCCAATTTTCCAGTGTTATGCCAGCGTTCCCAAGATTTGAGCAACTTTTTTAGGCCTAGAGCCCAGGTCACTGCCCAGAATTTCATGATACCTTCAAAAAAGTAAAATAAGATGGAAATGGCAGTACTAAATAAAATACTTGTTTAAGAGCTTGACTAGACCCCTACTAGCCATGACAGGCATTTCATCAAACATATCACGAATATGTAATCTATAGGTGTAAAGAACATATTTAAGCATAGGGATCTCATACTTATATGAGATTTCCCATGAAGCATTAATGGCTCAACACATTAACTTCCATTCCAAACATTAGACCATATATACATTGTTCATTCATATACAAGGAGAAACATGATGAGAGCCATACATAGCTACTCTCATAAAACATATACATAACCAGCATATTAGGGACAAAAATACCAATGAACTCAATGTCATGTAAACCTCATATAGTCCAGTATAATGCTCATAGAAATACAAGGAAAAATAACCTCTTATTAATGATATAAAATCCAACCCAGGATGGACTTCCAAGTTCCACCCGACCATATAATGGCTGAGCCAAATCTCTCTTTATCCATTCACCCCCATGCCATATTTCAAGCATGAATGTGGGATCTCATAGAATTCATCAATCAAAAATCATACAGGGCTTCTAGAG
Organism: Pinus tabuliformis; assembly: GCA_031772625.1. Classification (NCBI taxonomy): domain Eukaryota; kingdom Viridiplantae; phylum Streptophyta; class Pinopsida; order Pinales; family Pinaceae; genus Pinus; species Pinus tabuliformis. The sequence continues at coordinate 859,740,186 of CM062817.1, read as the reverse complement.
GCCATCCACCTCAATCCATCAAATAATGATTCCACCACATGACTAGACATCACAAAACCATCATCAGATTGGTCTCTATCCAAACCTTCCAGGGATCTAGAGTGTTTGTTCCAACCCGACTTCTAGGACTAGTAACTCAACCCACGAATGTTTTCAGGATCTAGAGCGTTTTCCCAACCAAGGCTCTAGGACTAGTAACTCAACCCACAGTTGTGGTCGGGTTCCAGAGCATTTGTCTAACCAAGGCTCCAGGACTAGTAACTCAACCCACCAAGGGCTCTAGAGTGTTTGTCCAACCAAGGTTACGGGACTAGTAACTCAACCCAAGTTGTTACATGGATTCCAGAGCGTTTATCCAACCAATTCTACGAGACTAGTAACTCAAACCAAGTCGTTAGAGGGCTTCTAAATCATTTGTCCAACCAAGGCTCCAGGAACTAATAACTCAACCCAATCTAAGGAAACATGAGAAACAACCAAAACAAAACTATGAAAGTAAACCCACAATGACCATGGGTATCTAGGAAATCCTCCATGTCTATGAAATATCATAACCAAGAAACCACATGCATGTTCCATGCATGCCAAAACTAGTGAAGAAATCATACATGCAACTCGATACCTGCAATAAAATATGATGTTGTTGTTGATCCCGATGTCGCTTTCTTGCTCTTCCTTTTCCTTCTTGCTCCAAGAATCCAAGTATGCCACACCCTCCAAGAGTGCTCCAATAAAACTCTAAGTCTCCAAGAGTATGAGAGAGAGAGAATAATGAGAGAGCTCCAAAACAGAACTGACCATTCTTGAGCTAAGAGCTTACACTAACTAAGAGCTTGCCAGCTAATCCTCAGAAGCTTGTATTAATGAGGCCTTTGTTTTCTTCATTTTCCATTATTTTCCTTGATTTTCCTCCTCACATAAAACCTGTGACCTTTCACCTTCACTTTCTCCTAATTTCCTTCATTTTCATAAATAAAATGCCAAGTAATGCATCGTGATTTTCCAAATCCTTAGCCATTTCCTTTGCCAATTTCCTTAGCCATAATAAACCGAATCAACACCACTAGGATGTTTCCCCCATCATTCATCTTGGAATATGTGTCCCATCACCGTGGCCTTATATATTTTTACATGGAATTTTTACCAGGGATGTTACAGAACCCTCGCCCTTGGGGGAACACCGTCCTCGGTGTTCAATGACACCTTTAACCAACAATACTGTTGAAACAAAACATACTGTCCATTGAGTTTTATAACACAACTCGTTGGAGTATTTACAATGACCACTTCTAAAACATGACAATCATACCATTTGCTGGAGCTTTATAACACAACTCATTATGATATTTACAATAATAACAACATATACACATACACATTTGCTTCAACCAGAAAATAACCATATTTTCTATGGAGAATTATAGACCATCTTGATACAGTATTTACAATAATACACACATATCATGTATGCACATTTTCTCAACTAGCTCATTGTTCCAGGGCGCACTCCCAATGTGTATCTAATTCCATCTAGCAATGCTAATGACCAAAACAAATCCTTTTGTGACCTTCCCTTCTCTGTTATACATTCCAATCATCCCCTTCCTTGCAATCACTCACCTTCCAAGTTCCACTGGCACCCCCATCTTAGGAAGCCCATCCCTTGGCAAGGCTTCCTCACATCGAAAGATACAAAACCAAGGCATATACCTGCCTCAAACCATCATATCGGTCATAACATGCTCATGGAAATCAATGGACACTATTAGGTACCATTGTCCCACAATGGACTTGCTCTTGAAGTTTCTCTACCAACATATTGTTGTATGTTCCAATTTATTTCACTGATGCTACTAATTCTTGTAGTCAATTTCGATGACTCAACTGGACATGTTCATGCATTCTTGTTCCAAGCACATAATTTCCATTAGATTCAAAATAAATTGAAATAACTTCAAATCAAACCTCATTAGTGGCTTATCAATAAGGTACACTTGCAATCCTGTTTACTTCCTGTCACAATAAGGCAATCTAGCATCTATAATCAAATCATCATGTATAAACATATCACATAAGGTTAGATCAAAACACAAGCATCATAGATCAACATCATAAATCACATGTAACCATCATAAACCAGAATCATAGATCACATATAATCATCATAAACCAGAATCATAAATCACATGCATAACAAAGCTTAAATAAAATATTGATACTTATCCTTCATCGGTCCTTACTTCTTAATTTGTTCTTTCTGTACACACACCAGATCGATTGCAACACCAGAAAACATTCAGTGCCTTCTCCTCAACCATGTGCACCGACACAGTGTGTGCGTCACACCCATACAAGCACACATGACATACAACACCATGCCATATATGCATCTCCACCCAGTGTAGAACACAACATAATACATACGCCTGCACCCGGTGTACAACACAACACGTCACGTATACGTACACAATGTACATCATAAGACATGCATTTACACACAACATGCGACAACACAAATGCATACACATACACCTAATATACAACACAAATCATACATCTATACTTGATGTACAATGCCACATAATACATGTACCTACACCTGGCGTACAACACAACAAAATACATGTACTACATAGAGTACAACACAACGAGTACGCATGTCATGATACCACAACTACACAATACACATACATAGTACCGGATGTACACAACACAACATGCCCATAATACCACACGTGCACCAATACCATATATACAACATGTACACGGTACCACCTATACACTGCACCACCTGCACAACGTGTGCATAACATCACATGTACACGGCACCACCTGCATAATGTGTACACAACACCACATGTACAATGCACCACCTATACAATTTGTACACAGTACCACATGCACGACATGTACATGACACTACATTTACACAACTCCACATGCACGATGTGTACACAACACTACTTCCACACAGTGCCACTTGTACAATATGTACATAGGACTACATGCACACAACACCATATGTATCTAGTGCCACATGTACAAGCATGTAACACCACCTGTACATAGCTTTGCATATCCAAAATGTAAATAGAATCATATGTACACAACACTACATATTCAACATGCACAGAGATCCATATGCACACAACACTGCATATACATCATGCACATAGTACAATATTTACATAGCACCACATATCTAATGCCTACATGGCACCATCTATACCTAGCACTGCATATACAATATCCACATTACGCTACATGTGCATAACATCACATATGCAACATGTGCACAACAATAGTACCACACATCCAAAACCACACTGTCCTTTCCAAGCAACCTTGCTTCCAATGTCTTATCCATGCTTGTCCCAGCATGTCATAGACCACATTGCTTTAATTTCGTTGTTGTATCCCTCAGTATAACCTATACATAACATAGACATAATATAATCACATAATATCAAATCATAACCATATGATACTGACCTTTTATATTTGTCATGACTACTCTCCTCAATTGAATCCTCGTAAAACCAAGAACCTCTTCATGTCATTCGCCTATGTAAGAAACCATTCATCCAGAAGGACGATTCCTGATGACCTTGTCAGACAGTGACATAGATACACACATACATACATATATAATCATTAGCACAAAATAATCCTCATTATGTTAGACAACAACATACATACATACATGTATACATATATAAACATCAACATAATCATCACATAATTACTAGATAGCATAAGGTCTAGGTTAAGGTAACTTCCTCTATTCATGCACAACATGCACAACATTGAGAACAATCATTCCCATCATATCCAAGGCATCTGACACCTCATATCCATTTTCTTTACCTTTTCTAGTTACCTTTCACATGTGTGTACTACCACTGTCCATTTACCATAATGGACCCAACCAGTCCAACTGAATGCCATAGCCTTACCTTCCATTGTGCTTACTCATGCACCGAGCTTCATCCATGTATTACATCCTCTATTGGGTACCACACAACTCTCCCAAAGCTCCATTAACTTTCTTCTTTCCCAACTAATTCCCAAGACTCAAAACATAAAAGGAAAGACAAGAAGAAAACCATGAAACCCAGTAGCAATATGACACCACAAACAAAGTGGCATGATCATACACTAGACATAACAAAACTACAAATCAAGCACAACAATTGCAAAATAATGAAAGCACAAAACTAACAACAGACACGATGACTCAATCCCCATGGTTCCCAGTGCTTCCAAAGAATAGCTCAACCTAAGCCTTCTTAAAAATTTCATCACAACCTCTCTTGCCATGCAACTCCCTACATCATACTACCATAAACACATAACTATCAGTGTATAAATAGATATAATAATACACCAGTTACCTTACCTTGTTGTGCCAAGAAATTTTCTTACAACTGAGAACATCCATGCCATCTCTCAAGGGACTATAATGCCCTTGAAAGATCCACCTATAACCAGAGACTGGCTAATATCCTATCAAGTACATGTTCATGACTATAGCACATATCCACATAATGTCAGAAAAAATCAAGGTTAAGAAGGCTTCCTACATGCAAGGCACTCATTCGTTTGGAATTAGGGTTTCCAAACATAGCCAAAGGAATTCTTGTCCAATTCCTTTATTTTACCCTTTTTTTGTTGGGTCCCTATAATACTAGTGATTACCCCATTACTATTGTAGTTATACCCTTATTTATATTGTTGTGCCCCTATTACCCCCATATTGTTATTTCTGTGCCCCATAGAATCCCTCTATTGTTATTTTTGTGGCTTTATATTATTATTGTTAGGTCGGCTGGATTATATTGTGACTCCTTAGACTCCTATATATAGAAAGGAGGTTTTGTCATTTGTATCATCCAAGAATTGTTCATTTATGTAATGTAAAGGAGGTTGCCCCCTCGAAGAGGCTGAATTCTAAGGCGTTGATCTTTCTTTTCTATCTTTTCTTGAGCTGGTTTCATAACATTTGGTATCAGAGCTTTGGATTCTAGGGTTTCGCTGCTCCAAACAGGTCATCGTGGCATTTTCGCTATAACTTTTTTTCTGTGACGTTTCAGAAGTCACAAAAAAAACCCATTTGAGAAGAAATCGCGCTGAACCTTGGGTCCGAATTTCAGAGCTTTTCGCGCGATATTTTCGGAGATATGATCTGAGGAAGTTGGTCTTTTTGCAGACTCCTGAATTACATTCAAAACAGGTGACCTGGGGAAAATCATCATAACTTTCTTTCTGAGCATCGGATTGAAATTTCGTAAGAAGGTCATTGCGGGAGATTGTGCATAACTCTTTCTTGGAGAATCCAATTTGGATCAGACTAGTGGCATTGGAAAGAGGACATAGAAGGCTACTACAGGTCATAATTTCAGAACTGGATGATTCGAAATTACAGAGATACATCAGATTCAATATCAGGCTTCTACAAAGTAAAAAAAGGTGTGTAGTTTTTTTTTTTTTTTTTTTGCATAAGCTTGGTTTGAAGGAATTCAAAGGGCATAGTAAAGCATTATTATCGGTAACTGATGCCCCGAGGAAAGAAAATGCAAACACCTAGTAAGGAACCTGAAAGCTCTAGCATGACTCATGAAGAAGAGGAAGAAATGCTACATGATATATCAAAATTACAAGAACAAGTGCAACAAATGTCACGCTCACAAAAGCTAACAGATGCTAAGATAAATGGCATGGAATCTAAGATAAATGGCATTGAATCAAACTTAAAGGGCATGGAAGCTAAGATGGATGATCTGAAGACAGATTTGAAGACAGACATGGCAGATTTGAAGACAGATTTGACAATTTTTCTACAAGAAATACTTACTAATGGTGAAAAGGTTGTAAAGGAAACTCATGATGTGAACAAAAGAAATGTTAATCATGATTCCATAGACTCTAATGTTGGATCGAAAACCCACCATATTCCAAAAATCGATATGAGGAAGTTTGATGGCAAGGATCCCGCCACATGGATATTACAGATGGAGCAATTCTTCGATCTCAATAATGTGCAAAACACACAAAAGGTACGTATGGCAACTTTATATTTGGAACCAAATCAGTTTGTATGGTATCAATGGCTTTGCTCTCGTAAACAATTTATCACTTGGGCAATTTTTACGGAAGAATTGATAGCACATTATGAGGATACAAAAAGCAACACTTTTTTTAGCCAATTGATAAGTCTCAAACAAAAGGGTTCAATAATGGAGCACATTGAGGAGTTCCAAAAATTGAACATAAGGGTAAAAGATATTCCAGAGGAGCATAGGATTGATGTGTTCATAGGGTCTTTAAAGGATAATATCCAACATGATGTGCGCCTTTGGGAACCTGATTCATTAGAGAAGGCATTCAGGTTAGCAAGAAAAATGGAAAGCAAAATTATGGCAACTAGGAAGCATACCATTCACAACTATAAAGACGGAAGTGTTGTTGCCCATAGTCTTCCACAACCTACAAGGTTGACACCACAACAATTGGAAGAAAAAAGAGCAAAAGGGCTTTGTTACAATTGTGATAGCAAATACACAAAAGGTCATAAGTGTGCTGAGAAGAAATTATTCTACATAGATTGTGAAGAGGAAGAAGAAAAGGAGCAAGAAAGGTCAAAAGAAGAGGATATATTCCAGGAACAAAGCCTAGATGAAGAACAAATAAATCCGACCATATCTTGTAATGCATTGGCGGGAATTACCACTCCTCAAACCATCAAGATAGAAGGACAAATCAAGAAGAAAAAGGTAATAGTGTTGATTGATTCAGGAAGCACCCACAATTTTATTCATTGTAGGGTAGCAAAAGAATTGAATTGCTTCCTATATCCAGCACCAGAGTGTCAAGTGATGATTGCAAATGGAGGAACAATAAATTGTTCTGGAAAGTGCCATAATATCAAGCTATCCATGGGAGAATATGTATTGACTAGCCCAATGCTTTCCATTCCAATGGGAGGTGCTGATGTTGTACTAGGAGTCCAATGGCTACAATCCTTGGGTACAATAGCTTTTAATTTTCAAGAACTTTTCATGAAATTTTCTGTGGAAGGAAAGGAAGTTGAATTAAGGGGTATTGCAGGGAAACCAGGAAAGATAATCAGCTCTAATGGCATGACAAAGCTTCTAAAAAAGGAGCAAAGAGGTGTAATTGCACAATTATGTTCGCTAGATGTTTCCACATTGGAATCATCTATTTCTCCAGATCTCCAAAAAGTCCTGGACAATCATTCCAAGGTATTTGAGACTCCCAAAGGTCTCCCACCTATGCGTGATCATGATCATGCTATTCATCTGATTCCAGGAAGTGTTCCTCCAAACATCAGGCCGTACAGATATCCCTATGTCCAAAAAAGTGAAATTGAACGTATGGTTGCAGAAATGCTAGAGGCTGGTATAATTCAACCGAGTCAAAGTTCTTTCTCAGCTCCAGTAGTATTGGTGCACAAGAAGGATGGATCATGGCGCATGTGTCCAGATTATAGGGAGCTCAACAAGCTCACTATTAAAGATAAGTTCCCCATTCCTGTCATTGATGAATTACTGGATGAATTGCATGGATCAATTTACTTCACCAAGTTGGATCTTCGTTCGGGATATCATCAAATCAGAATGAAGATTGAAGACATTCCGAAAACGGCATTTAGAACTCATGAGGGTCATTATGAATTTTTGGTCATGCCTTTTGGCCTTACCAATGCACCTTCAACATTTCAAGGTTTGATGAATTCAATTTTCAAACCATTCCTTAGAAAATTTGTGTTAGTATTTTTTGATGATATACTAATCTACAGCAAGTCTTGGAAGGATCATGTTGAACATGTTGACAGGGTGCTACAACTATTGGAGGAGAAACAATTATATGCAAAAAGATCCAAATGTTTCTTTGGAGTCCAGGAGGTGGAATATTTGGGTCATATTGTATCTCATGAAGGAGTTAAGGTAGACCCTAGCAAAATTAAAGCCATTAAGGAATGGAAAATCCCCACATCCATAAAGCATCTGCGAGGATTTCTTGGGTTGACAGGGTATTATCGCAAGTTTGTTAAGAATTATGGGAGAATAGCAGCACCTCTAACAACATTATTGAAGAAAGATTCATTTTCATGGACTCCGGAAGCAACAAAGGCCTTTGAACATCTTAAAGAGGCAATGTGCCAAGCACCGGTCTTAGCTACACCGGACTTCACAAAAACCTTTATTGTGGAATGTGATGCTTCAGGAAATGGAATTGGTGCTGTTCTAATGCAAGATGAAAGACCCATTGCTTTTGAAAGTCGTCCAATCAAGGGAAAGTTTTTAAGCAAAGCTATTTATGAGAAGGAAATGTTGGCAATACTCCATGCACTTAAGAAATGGCGACCCTACCTAATGGGAAGACACTTCAAGGTAAAAACGGATCATGATAGCCTTAAATACTTTTTAGAACAAAGATTATCCTCTGAAGAGCAACAAAAGTGGGTCACAAAGATGTTGGGTTATGACTTTGAAATCATCTACAAAAAAGGGAAGCAAAATGTGGTGGCAGATGCACTCTCAAGAAAGGATGAGGATGTGGAAGCATTGTTGTGTGCCATTTCTATTATCCAACCAGATTGGATAAACGAAGCAAGGGAGGAATGGAAGAATGACGAAGAAGTGTGGGCACTTATTCGAAAGCTACAACAAGATTCCAGTACTTCTGATACATTTAGCTGGCAAAATGATTCGTTATGGTACAAAGATCGCTTATACCTCTGTAAGAATTCCCAGCTAAAACAAAAGATTCTTATGGAATTGCACACTTCTCCCTTAGGAGGGCACTCAGGATTTTTAAAAACTTACCACAGGGTTAAGAAGGAATTTTTTTGGGATGGCCTTAAATCAGATATTCAAAAGTTTGTGGCGGAATGTTTGGTTTGCCAACAAAATAAAGTTGAAACAATTAAGACACCGGGTCTATTACAACCTTTATCCATTCCAAGCCAACGTTGGGAGGAGGTTTCAATGGATTTTATCACAGGTTTACCCAAGTCTGAGGGAAAGAGTGTCATCATGGTGGTAGTTGACAGACTTACCAAGTATGCACACTTTTGTGCATTATCACATCCATTTAAAGCCAGTACAGTTTCTACTGCATTTATGGAAACAGTTCAAAAGCTACATGGAAACCCAAAGATTATTGTAAGTGACAGAGATCCCATTTTCACTGGAAATTTTTGGACAGAATTATTTTCTTGTCTTGGTACTCAGTTAGCTCATAGCTCATCTTATCATCCTCAATCTGATGGGCAAACTGAGATAGTAAACAAATGTTTGGAAGGATATCTTCGTTGCTTTGTATCTGATAAACAGACACAATGGGTCAAATGGTTGCCTCTGGCTGAATGGTGGTATAACACTTCCTTCCATACAGCAACAAAAATGACCCCATTTATGGCACTTTATGGGTATCAACCACCATCCATCACATCATATTTAAGAGAAAATTCTAAGGTTCAGGCAGTGGAACATCACATCGAACATCAACAACAAGTCCTCCAACTCTTAAAGGATAACCTCGTGTTGGCACAAAATAGAATGAAACAACAGGCAGATCAACATCGCAGTGAAAGAAGTTTTGATGTAGGTGATTGGGTATTCCTACGGCTACAACCATATAAGCAAATGTCCCTAAAGCAAGCTAAGAAGGATAATAAATTATCACCAAAGTATTATGGTCCGTACAAGGTGTTGCAAAAGATTGGTACTATGGCATACAAATTGGAGCTTCCTGCAGCTTCTCGATTGCACCCAGTTTTCCATGTTTCATGTTTAAAGAAGGTTATAGGCGACAAGCTCCCAGTTCAAACAATATTGCCAGAACTTGACGAGGAAGGAAAAATTATATTGGAACCGGAAGCAGTCACAGAAACAAGAACTCGACAGCTACGAAATCGATCAATTTCAGAGTATCTTATCAAGTGGAAGAACTTATCCGCTGAAGATTCCACATGGGAGGATGAGAATTTTATGCAGAAGTATCCAGAACTACTCAAGCGTTGAGGACAACACTTTTTTGAAGGAGAGGGGCATGTTGGGTCCCTATAATACTAGTGATTACCCCATTACTATTGTAGTTATACCCCTTATTTATATTGTTGTGCCCCTATTACCCCCATATTGTTATTTCTGTGCCCCATAGAATCCCTCTATTGTTATTTTTGTGGCTTTATATTATTATTGTTAGGTCGGCTGGATTATATTGTGACTCCTTAGACTCCTATATATAGAAAGGAGGTTTTTTCATTTGTATCATCCAAGAATTTTTCATTTATGTAATGTAAAGGAGGTTGCCCCCTCGAAGAGGCTGAATTCTAAGGCGTTGATCTTTCTTTTCTATCTTTTCTTGAGCTGGTTTCATAACATTTTTACCTTGTTGCAATCAAGGCTTACTATGTACTGCCACATCACTCAATTGTTAGTTATATAAACATATCAACTATTACCTTGTCATACTACCAAACATGTTCCTTGCAATTTCTCACACATGTCAACCACATGTTCCAAATATCAAGACAATCATGTCTATCAATTTGAAATCAACATTTAACAAGGCTAACAATCATGTAATGATCCATATTCAATTCATGGTCATTAGACATAATGATACAACTGCCACCTACTTACACTCAAGTACATATCAACTATCTCAACACATATGTGTTAGTACGATCATCTTGAAACATGATCATTTGAACGCATACTCATTTTATTCAATTCATCAAACATTCAACCAACTTGCAAACATACCATGTTAAATAAATCAACTAGATGACACAATAGATACCAAACACTCGAACACCAAGTAGATGACATAATCAAACAGTCAAGCACAAGGTAGATGACATAAACAAGTTCATACCTTAATGTATTTCAGGGGAGGCAATCTTGTCTACACAATCAATCTAGTTAGCATGATATAACTTCATGATATATTAACTCAAACATAAATAAGATCATGATACCCAAAATAGTCACTAGCTAACATGTTTACATCATAACTCACACACAATTATCATTCACACATATGCAAAGTCAATCTATATTAGTACGACACCATATTAAAAATATGTCAGCTCATACCTGAATATCATAACCCTAACCATATGCATAGGCCAATCCAATTTAGCATGTCATATATACCATCAATATTTTAATGTAATAACAGTAATCGTTACTAACATATAACAACAACAAGATATATATCATGCTCATCAACAACGTATAACCTAATCATAAAGTTGTCTAACATAAAGCAACAATAATAATGCACAAAACCACAGGTTACTATCATCCTTGACTATCCAACACATGTGCTTATAACTATACTAATCAATTATCATCTATCGTGTATGTAACAATAAAATGAAAATACGTGTGCATAAACCTAATGTATCTAGCCCTAATGCATATAACAATCCTTAACTACTTACCTGCATGCCAAACATACAATACGTGTATGACAATCTGCTCTTACCCAAAAGTATAATGTTGCAACCTCGTTATGATGATCTCCTGAGGATCCTGAAGCTAATGTGTCCCACTGAGATTTTTCACAACTTAAGCCTCAGTCCCTCTCATGCTATAGGCATGACAACGTATAGAAACCCAAAATCGCTCTCACAGGCTTTCCTGCTAGTGTCTAGATACCCAAATTTCTAGTGTTATGCCAGCTTCCCTAGGATTTGAGCTCCTATTTTAGGCTGAGAGCCCAGGTCACTACCTAGAATTTCATGATACCTTCATAACAGTAAAATAACATGGAAATGATAGTACTAAAGAAAATACTTATTTAAGACCTTAACTGGACCCCTACTAGCCATGATAAACATTTCATAATACATATCACGAATATCTAATCTACAAGTGTAAAGAACATATTTGAGCACAGGGGTCTCATACTTATATGACATTCACCATGAAGCATTGATGCCTCAACACGTTAACTTCCATTCCATCCATTATACCATAGATACATTGCTCATTCATATACAAGGAGAAACATGATGAGATCCATACATAGCTCAGCTATCATAAAACATATATATAACCATCATAATAGGGATAGAAATACCAATGAACTCACCGCCATATAAACCTCCTATAATCGAGTATAATGCTCATAGAAATACAATGAGAAATAACCTCCTATTGATGATGAAAAATCCAACCTGGGATGGGACTTCCATGTTCCACCCAACCATAGAATGGTTGAGCCAAATCTCTCTTCATCCATTCACTCCAGTGCCATATTCCAAGCATGAATGTGGGATATCATAGAACTCATCAATTAAAAATCATCTAGGGCTTCCAAAGGCTAGCCACCTCAACCCATCAAACAATGATTCCAACTCACGGTCGGACATTACAAAACCATCATCGGACTGGTCTCTATCCTAACCTTCCATGGCTCGAGAGTGTTTGTTCCAACCTGACTTCCAGGACTGGTAACTCAACCCACAACTGCCATCGGGCTCTAGAGCATTGCTCCAACCAAAGCTCCAGGACTAGTAACTCAACCCACAGTTGTTTCTAGGCTCCGGAGCGTTTGTCCAACGAAGGCTCCAGGGTTAGTCACTCAACCCACCAAGGGCTCTAGAGCGTTTGTCCAACCAAGGCTACGAGACTAGTAACTCAACCCAAGCTATTACATGGCTTCTAGAGCATTTATCCAACCAATTCTACGGGACTAGTAACTCAACCCAAGTTGTCAGAGGGCTTCCAGAGCATTTGTCCAACCAAGGCTCCAGGAGCTAATAACTCAACCCAATCTAAGGAATCATGAGAACCAACTAAAACAAAACAATGAAAGTAAACCCAAAATCACCATGGCTATCTAGGAAATGGAAAGGCTAGGAAATCCACTATCAATCCACAAAATCCTCCATTTCTATGAAATATCATAACCAAGAAACCACATGCATGTGCCATGCATGCCAAAACTATTGAAGAAATCATGCATGCAACTCGGTTCTTGCAAGAAAATCTGATGTAGCTGTTGATCCCAATGTCGCTTTCTTGCTCTTCCTTTTCCTTCTTTCTCCAAGAATCCAAGTATGCCACATCATCTAAGAGTGCTCCAATAAAACTCTAAGTCTCCAGGAGTATGAGAGAGAGAGAATAATCAGAGAGCTCCAAAACTGAACTAACCAAGATTGAGCCAAGATATTACACTAACTAAGAGCTTGCCAACTAATCCTCAGAAGCTTGTATTAAAGAGGCATTTATTTTCTTCATTTTTTATTATTTTCCTTCATTTTCCTCCTCACATGCAATTACCTTTCACCTTCTTTTTCTCTTATTTTCCTTCATTTTCATAAATAAAATGCCAATTAATGCCTCATGCCTTTCCAAAACCTTAGGTATTTTTGTTGCCAATTTCATTAGCCATAATAAACCAAATCAACACACACTAGGATGTTTACCCCACCATTCAACTTGGAATACGTGTCCCATCATTGTGGCCTTATATATTTTTACATGGAATTTTCACCAGGGTTGTTATATGAACACAAGAACCATTAACAACATACACATTGGACATAGAGGTTTAATGTGGGAACCCTTCCGAGATTAAAAACACCAAATCTTGTTTGTTATTTGATGTAATAATAAGCACCTACTCTATTACATTAAATTGTTTGTGAGCCACCACTCACAAGAAGCACCAACTCCCTTTGATTGTTTTCTACCACCCACTAGCAAGAATAACCAACTCGCTTCTTCTACAGACACCTGATCAACTTACCATAAGCACCAACTTCATGGATTTTTTGCATGCACCAACGTGTAGGAGGCACCAATCCCCAAGCTTTCTTCAGATACCCACTAGATGGAAGTACCAACTCCCTGGTTTGTAGGCTCCAACCCACTCTCAATAAATAAATAATGTTCTCTATATATGGAAACCACTTTGCCTTATTTTAGCTCTCCGTTCTCCTCTACCCTTGGACCTATGTTCTACTCAATAGCCTTCACTTTGCTAAACCCACACAACACTTTGTTTTCTTCTCACTCAGCAGCAACACACATTCTCATAGCTTTCGTCCCTTTGCTCTCAGCTACATACGCTCAGCTCTTATCTTGTTTCCTCTGCATAAGACCTCTTGGAATTTCACAGCAACACAGGCACACTCTTGGCCTCTCTTTGCAGCACCATCACAAACTTAGAGCTCTCCACCCAACTCTCTCAACTATGTTGTATTCCCCCCATTTCTCAATGGAAATCTTGAGTTTTGTTCCTCTACTACATAATGTTTGATGTTGTCTCTGCTGCCATCCACATTTCCCGAGTGTGTACTCTTGCATGGCTTCCCATATTGCAATGGACAGGTCTACTTGAAAAACATCATAACTGCAACAAGGTTCTCCATTCTTTTGTTGCATCAAATTTCTAGGTTGTTGCAACTCAATTAATGCAAGGAATGGGCACCTCATTGTTTCTCCATATTAAGAATTAATTTTCAGTCAAACTAAAAGCTATAAAAAGACTCCCCATGCTAATTAATTGATATCAATGCTCAAGTTTTACTTTAGGTATGGCTCATTTGATCTGTAATCAAATCTTCTACATTAAGCATTATTTTCCATTTAATTCTCCATTGCATGCAAGGAAGATCATGGATGGAAAAAAAAAAATCATGCCATGCTCCATTAATTCATTTTATGCATCGTGGTCCTTATTACCTTGCATCAATACTTCCTTGAAAATTGCCTTTGACTTCAATTCTTAATTCTAGCTACGCACTCATTTTCATGCTTAGAGGAGCTAAACTCTTAAGAAGTTGTTGATTCATCCTACATGCATAACTAACTTATGGGGAATGGCCAATTTGGTGTATCTTCCCAATACGGCACATATTTCCTAAGAGTTTTCGACTCGTTCAAACTCCACGGATACATGATTATGGCACAATGCCACATCTTGCACCCCTGCCAAAAATGGAGAACTTCTCCCAAAGTTTCTGACCTATCGATCCAAGTGCCCAAGCACTTTATTAAAGACCCAAGGAATTTTTAATTCCACCACTACAATTAGACCTTAGATCCTTCTCCACTAGCCCCTGTCTACTTTTCCACCATAAGACCAGGCATTGTGATTTCTGCTTGATCTTTGAGGTGCTTAACTGCTTTAAGGCCTTTGAGGGATTAATTCCCTTTATAAACATCTATGCCCCTAGTTCTCTGCTATAGGTATAAGCTCATGTTGGTGCTTTAGCCTGAAGCTCTTTATCTCGATGATTTTTCCTTTGTATTTGGCCCAAAGGCTCTTGGTCATAATAAGACATGAAAACCATTGCAAAGCCATGAACTCAGCATGCCTTTCATCATTTGACAAGACTGTTAAATGTTAGCAATATTTTTGTCTCCTGGATCTGTTACCCCAGCATTATTTCCTGATGCTTATATGTTTCCTCTGGGAAAATACTTACGGGCTTACACTTCTCGTGGGGTCTACCCAACGCTATTTTCATTGGCTCTCTGGCACCTCTTTTTCCATTGCACTAGGTCGACACCTTGCCAGCCTGACGCTTTTTTTACACCTTTATTACAGATTTCTAGGTTGGGCCTTGCACCCTTAGCTATCCTATGGGGTCTTCCCAACTCCTTTTCTATTTTCCCATGCTCCGACACAACCAACTATTCTCGACTTATATTTCAAATGGTTCTTTGTGTTTGCCTTTTTTATTTATTCTTTTCATACACATATTGAATTGGTTTCCAAACTTGGCAAGCACCCAGTTCCTTCTCTTCTCTTTTACCACATGCACACACATGATCAGTTGCTAACCCAAAAAGCACCCATTTCCTTCTCTTCTCTTCTTCTTCAAAGAAACAAGGGAATCCTGAGACTATATTGCATCCTCCCTCAATATTAATAATAAGGGCATCTAGAGACTATTCCCCCTCTACCCTAAATATCAGTAACTCAAGATTGGTCTCATCCCAAGTTGTCCAAGTAGCCAGAGACTACTATCTCAACCCGTAGCCTCTAGGGAACCAAATTTGTTATAGGCCTCCAACCCACAACTTCCAAGGAATGCAAGCTATTAAAGGGCTCCAGAGATCCTATAACCCACAATTTCCATGGATCCCAAGAACCAATATGTTGCACTGTATTTTGTCACACCTCCTGCACTTCCTTGTGACATACCCCAAAGTGCTCAAAACATGACCATCATGTAGTGTACTCATTCATATATCTAGCTCAGATCCTCCCTAATACATTGATTAGAAAATTCCTAGAGCTTCCCCTAAAGGAAATAGCTCTAAAACCCTAATTTGAGAATCATCACTCTTATGAGACTAAAAACCACAATGGTCACTTGTTACTCTATACTAGACCCGTGATGGCATCACTCTATTTACTTGTATACCCGCGATGATCCCAAAAAGGCAATTTTCCCAAAGAGGATGAGAAGCTTTGTGATCTAGAAGCTTCTAGAGTGACGAGCTCGATGTTGTTTGGCGTAGATGAGGTCGATTTCTCCCAACTTGGTCTCTTGGTCTTATCCCTATGAGCTACCTCCTTGAGATGAGGACCTACTCCTATCTTTGGAGAGATTCTAACTCCCTTTCCCTTCCTATATATTCATCCTCTCCCATTCCCAAATGTTTGGACTTTGTCTATTTTCACCCTTGTGCTATGATTGTGCCTATATGATACTCATTTGGCTTGGAGAAGGAGTTCTTGGAGAGCTTAGCTTGGACTTGGAGATTCATTCAAGGAGATATTATTTACATTAAGGCTTGGTTGTATGCTTCCTCATTTATTCTATTAATATACAACTTCTGGTTCATTTTCCCTAAATGTGTATGTTCATGTATTATTTAGCTTAAAACTCCTTAATCTGTTAAGTAGGTTACTTTTAAATATGCTATTTGTATTTGCATGCCTTGTTGTGTCTTGATCTCTTGTGTAGGTGCATAAACATTGTGAGCAATAGGAATGAGTCTGTGACACAAGTGATTCAAGGTCTTCAACAAAGGAGAACGTGATAGCATCAGAACGAGGTAGGCCATCTTCTTCATCTCTTATTTCAATTGTAACTTAGCAAAGTGTCTAGTAGATTGTCACGTAGGTTGGTAGTCCCACTCATTGGGCTAGAGGGATTGTCTCTGTCTGCAGAGAGGATTTAAGTAGACAACAAAATGGTGACTCCACTGGGGAATCTATAACCCTTTCCATTCAATCCTTCACCTTGAATTTGTGATGAGTTTGACCAACCGTCAGTTTTCTAGCTTGTTTTCTTTTCTATAACTATTTTCACTTGCTGATGATTGCTTGAGGACATTGATTTTTGTCTGATCTTGAAGATTTCTTATTTTTTCTTCATTTTTCTCCCCCATCACAGGTTTGCCTCTCATAGTCGCGATATCATTGTGGATCCTTTAATTACAGTCATGATTATCACGTTTTCATCGTTGTTTTTCTTTTAACAAGTGCAATGATCCCAGAGTATAAGAGAAAATAGGGTTTTTCTTCTTATATTCGGTATTTTTGTCCTCTATAAGTGATTTTCGAGAGTCTCTATGGTGTGTTTGTCCTGATTATCATGCTTGATTGATTACAATTGTCTCTTGATTTGGTTTTTTGTGTGTTTGAGGCTTGTTTGCTTCTTAGGGTTTCTAAGGTTCCTAGCTCACCCTTCACTCATTGATTGATCTGCTTCTTAGAGATTGATCACTCTTGTTTAAGAGTCTTCTGTATCGGGACTTCTTTTACAAGTGATTTTGGATCTTTAGTGTAAAATTGTTCTCATTGATGTTGAATAATATTGATGCTTTGGGGATTATTTTACTCCCATTGTCAAGAATAAATCACAAATTGTTTTCTTTGGTTAAATTGAAGAAAGTGATTGTTATCATTCTTATGTTTTGAAAAGTGAAAGTGTATATCATTTAAGTATTTTCGAGACATTTCTTGCATTCAAAACAGAAAGTGAAAGATATTTTCATGATTAGTGAATTGTTTTCATTTCCCTTTACTTTTTGCATTCGTTTGCATTGATTGAATTAAAGTGAAAGGAAAATCATTATTGCATCTTTAGTGAAAAGAAAAAGATTTTCATTTCTATGGCATTGCATTTGTTAGTAGAATGAAAGATTAGATTTCATTTTTACATATTGCATTGAAAAGAATTGTATTGATGCTTTTTGGATTGTTTGATGCATTGATTGGTTGTTTCTCTTCCCTTGTTAGAATAGCCTTCATTGAATGAAAAGTTTCATTTTCATCATTTAGTTGCATTCTAGGAACAGGTGACATTGTTGAGCCCTCAAAACTAAAACTTAATTCAAGATTAACTTAAAATTTACCTCAATTAACCTAAGGAGCATTTGTGAGTTAAAGAAAATATTTAGAGGTCTAAGGCAAATATTTATAGGTCTAGGCTAGAGACGTGTTCTGATGTCTTAAAACATAGCAGTTGTCGTGAACTGCTTGCAGTGTATCCCAGGGGTGAAATCCTGTCCCAGTATGGAAGTATATAGAAGGTTCTCTAGTACTTTCGGGTATATCGGAGGAAATTCAATATGAAAATTATATAGGGAAGCTCTCATCGAACGATTCTACATTGGACAACGCTAACACAGACTTGTACTCCCTGTATCGTCACATATATATTGGGAGACCCCATTAGCTTGTGATCCTTTAGCAACAGGTAATAGAGTCAGTTGCCTTGTAAACATGATACATCGAGCACATCATTCGGGGAGATTAGCCTCCATATGTTAAGTCCTTGGCTTCGGCTAGGATGTATATTGTGGTTCATAGATACTTGGTAAACCCTATTGCTAGATTTTACCCATTTTGATTAACTTGTTATTTCGTGTCAATAAAATTAACTACCAACGATAACATGTCAAACCCATGCAGTTGCTTCTTGGCCCAATATTGAGTAAATCCTTGCAAATTTTAATTTTAATCAACCCTCAACGCATCTCCTCTCATATTTCTGCTCTTGAGAGAAAGTCATCATGGCTAAACCATTGAGTTCGCCGCAAAGTTCCCCTTTGTTGTTTGATACTGAAGGGTCTTCTCAAGGAGTTCATCTAGAACTTCCTTAGTCACTTGAAGCTCAAGGCTTTGAACTTGGGATTTTCCCAAGCATTCAACTCCTTTCTTCTCATCCACCACCTTTGGGTTCCTTGTCAACTCAAGAATCCAATCTAGAAACCCCCGATAGTCCACATAGGTTTGTCTTATATCCACCGAATAAGTTATTTTATCTTGTTGTGATATGTCCTCAGTGTCCTTATAGTCCTTATGATCAACTTGGTGTTCCTTTAGAGTTATCTCCTCGTACATCTCGAATTCCTCCTTGCTAATTGTTTCCACCCATGGATTCAGAAGGTGAGATTCCAACCTGTTCTATAGGTCATTTGGAACTTTCTACTACTCATACTCCTCATGTCGGTGATGAACAAGGGTATGCATTTCCTCCAAAAGGCTTTCCTTTTACAGGAAGAGTCCCATCTCACACACTTCCTAAAACCAGTGGGCCTATGTTTCCACCTGGTTATACAACCTTATCCTAGTTAGTTTCATGAACTCCTAGTGCTTCATCTTTGTATGAAAATCCTATTTGGTCTTCAAATGCTATGCCCACTACTGGTCTATTTATTCCAATCGCGACCTCTCAAATTTTTGTACAAACTGTTGTTACATCAGTTCTTATTCAACCTACAATTCCATCAAAACCTGTACCTTTGTTTCAACCATCCATTTCAGTACAACTAACTATTTCAAGTTAGGTTTCAGTTAGTTCTTCCACCCCTCCATCAAGTAGTCAGAACGTACCACCCCCTGGTAGGAAAAATCTGAGCATTCCTCTTATGTCAGGTGAAACCCATGTGAGTGGATTACAAACTCACATGATTGGGGTCAATCAACTTTATTTTGGTAGTATTCCTAACCCTGTTGGTCCATCCGGGTCAGGTACTATCCAGCATCAATAGTCTTACACGACTCAGATTCCTCTCCAATGAGCTTATGTTCCATATGGATTGCAAGCTCTAGTCAATCCACCTTACGTTCCATAAGAAGGGGCCCATGTCCAGCCTAGTCAATCCACTATCCTTGGTGGAAATGGTCAGATCTAATTCGGAAATTACTAGTACCCACAGGGTATCTCTCAAGGAACTGTCCAAAAAACCTTATAGCAGCAAGGGCAACCATTACAGAAGCAAGGGAAACCTTTACAACAGCAGGGGAAACCTTTGCAATAGTATCAACAACCTTTGCAATAGCAAACTTAGGTTGTTCAATAGCCTACTAAACTTGTGTATCCGCAAGGTCAACCTTTGCAGCAGCAAGGTCACCTTTGTAGCAGCAAGGCCAACCTTTGCCGCAGCAAGGTCAACCTCTAGAGCAACAAGCTCACCATGTATATCAACAAGGTCAACCCTTGCAGTAGCAAGTCCAATCTCTTCAGATCCAAAACCAACAGGTCCAACAACCTTAGAATCTGTATGTCGTGTATACTACTTATCAACGGCCTATGGTAGGTCAATATCAAACCTACCTTAGACAAAATCTGCCTTATGGTCAAGGTACCTTTTAGTGGGGGGAAAATCAAGTTCCCTATGGTCAAAATCCTCCACTGTGGGGGCACAATCCTTACCAGAAAGGTTGGAACCCGCAGTTTAGGTCTCCTCAAAGGCTCTACATGCCATTTAATCTGCAATTGCCATTTTTAGCTACATTGGATTTTCCTGGCATCTCAAGGCTCACAAATTCTCATGTTCTTCATTTGCCTTACTGGCCTCCAGTTCCAACTAAAATTCCAAGTGATTTCCCTAAGTTCGAAGGAAAACCTAAAGAGGACCCTCAAGCCCATGTGATGACATATCACTTATGGTGCTCTTCAAATTCTTATGTTGATGATTCTATTTGTCTTCGCCTCTTTCAGAGAACCTTAATAGGTGCTACCGCAAAATGGTATGTCGAGTTACCTCAAGGTACCTATGCCGACTTTAACTCTTTAGCTATGGATTTCCTCACCCACTTCCAATTACCATTTCGTTATGAAACTGGTACTCATTTGCTAACATCTCTTAAGCAAGATATCGTGACACACATTTTCGATCATATCCATGAATGGAGACATAGGCGTCACCTCATCAAATTTGATATTCTTAATGAGTTGTTAATCGAATGGTTCAAAAAATCATTCTTAAACAAGATTGCTAAAGATATAGCAATGGGTGGTTGTGTTACCAAGGACCAAGCTATTACTCATGCCCAGTATCTAGACTTAGTCTATTCCCAATCTGGCACGTTATATGAGATATTTCCTGATTCTCCAAGACCATATTCAGATCTGGAAGCTTCAAATTCTCCTAATTTACCACCTGTTGATGGTATAATTAGATCAGTATCCCAGACCTCCACTAAGACTTCTTCGAAGAAAATGTCTGTTTCAGATACTAGTTCCAACCATCCTTCGAAAAATCCTTCAAATCCTGGTAAAACCTCCAACGTCCATGTTGTTCAGTCTACCGCAAAAGGTAAGGCCTCAAAATGTAATAAAAAGGGTAAAGTTAAATCCAAATCCAATACCCCAAAATAGGATCTACCCAAATCATCTACTGATGATGCTGCCAAACGAAAGTCAAAATATCCTTCCCTCATTTGTGAGGAATACCATTATACCAAGGATTTTCCTTGACGTGCTGAAGTTAACCGTTTATTGAAAGGGACTCTGGCTATTTTCAAAGAACCATTTCCATCTCAGCAGACATAGTTGGTATACCAACCACAATCCTCTGCCTCCTTTAGTTCCCAAGTTTTTAGGATGCAAGTTTCATCACCTATTTCAGTTGCAAATCGATCAAAGGACTATCAAACACTGCAAAAGTAGATGGTGGAGAAAGAAGTCACTGATATACCTTCTACTTCCACTCCATCCAGTTCTGGTCCACTCCATATTGAGCGACCTAACAATGAATCCATAATCTGACCACCTCCCAAAGGTGTGCTTCGGAAATCATCTTATAATCTGAATGCTAGAGTTGCACAACATTATAATATAGTCAAAGATTTAGCTCAAGCGCCTTCGGCGATGTCTGCTTTGGAAGTTCTCCAAACATGTCCAATGCAATGGAAATCATTGTTGTCTACTATAGGTGCCATTGATCCTGCCGATTCGAGTTTAATTACCTTTGATCTTGAAAACCATGTTCCTCGTCTTCCTCATCAGATTGCTTTTTTGATTCAAGTTATCATTAACAGAAAGATGATCCATCAGACTTTTATTGATGAAGGTGCTTCCACCTACATCATGTATGTTTCATGTTGGAAGGCCATTGGCTCTCCTCCCCTCAATCAGTTCCCAAACACTTTGGAGGCTTTTATGGTAGAGGCTCCCATCCATATGGTATTCTCACTAATTTTCCTATCACATTGGAAGGGAAGACTATTGAGCTAGAAGTGGAAATTGTAGATGTCAATCTCAATTACAACCTTCTTCTCAAGCGAAGTTGGACCCATGCTATGTTTTGTGTGGTTTATTCTTTGTTTCGGGTGCTTCTTTTTCCTCACGAAGGAAAAATTGTCACCGTCAACCAACTGTCTTTTTTCTCTTCCAATACATCGAACAACAATGTCCCATATGTGGGAAATATCGAAATCCCTTATGAGAGTGTGGGGGAAGGTCCTTTTAAAGATTCTGCTTTAATGGGTACTTTTTCCCTCCCACCTCCGAATGTCACTTCGATCAATATGTCTATGTTTCTACAAATCCTTGGATTATTCCTACTCTAGATCATATTGATTCGTTTGGTGATTCTATGTCGTTAAGTCAATTAGAACAAGCTTATCAAGAAATTGTATTGGCTTCAATGGCTGCTTCAGAAATTCATGATGTTTTCAGTATGAACCTAGATACTTATGTGCCGTCTTCTTCGCTTGGTTCTTGGGATTCTCTTAATCCTTTGAACATGAAATTCCCCACTGACGAGAGTATTCTTGAGGTTATGTCTCTGGACGAAACTCCTTGGAATGATCTCCATCATCATTCTTCATTTCTTCCCACCCTGAGTGAGATGGCTTCGTGTCTTAAAGCTTTTGTTTCTCATAACCCCACGCATCCACTTCAAACACTTGTTTTGGTGCACGAAGTCCTATCTGAAGGTAATATGGGAAACATTACTACAACCACGCCTCTTGACATTTCCGTTAAATATGGAATTGTTGAGAACGTTCATATTGGGGTTTCATGTTCTCCTGATGAGATCAGGGTTTACATTGAACTTTTCAAAGAATTTCATGATGTCTTTGCATGGTCATATGAGGAAATGGCTGGTATTGATCCAAGAATTGTGGTGCATGAAATACCCACCTATCTTGGTGCAAAGCCTATTCGTCAACAACTTTGTCCCGTGCATCCTAGAAAGGCTGTTGCTATTAAGGAAAAAGTTGAAAATATTTTAAAAGATAGTTTTATCTATCTGATCCCATTGACAGGTTGGGTTTCTAACATTGTCCTTGTTGCTAAAAAGTAGGGCACGATCCGAGTCTGTGTTGATTACCGTGACATCAATCGCGCATGCCCAAAAGACAACTATCCCACTCTGTTTATCGATTAGATCATCGACGAGTGTGCTGGGAGTGAGATTTTCTCTTTTATGGATGGCTTTTCTGGTTACAACTAGATCAATATCTCACCTGTTGATCAACACAAGATGACCTTTATCTATCCATGGGGCACTTTTTCCTATAAGAAGCTTCCTTTCGGTTTAAAAAATGCTGGCACTACCTTCTAGAGAGAAATGTCCTATGTGTTTCATGATATTTGACACATTGTTCAACCTTATCTTGATGACTTACCATCCCATTCTGCTAAGCATCATGACCATCCGGACCACTTAAGATCCATGTTTCTGCAATGTCGACACTATAACATTCGTCTTAATCCGCACAAGTGAATTTTTTTTACGTTGAATCTAGTCGACTCTTGGGTTTTGTTGTGTCCCGTGAAGGTATCCGAATAGATCCTCTAAAAGTTGAGGTTATTGTAAACTTACCCTCCTACCTCATTGCTTCAATTGCAAAGTTTGCAAGGAAAGGATAACTTTCTTCATCGATTCGTTCCTAACTATGTTGAACTCACCAAGGGTTTTACTCGATTGCTTAAAAAGGGGATCCCTTTCATTTGGGATGATATTGCCCAAAAATACTTCAATGCTTTGAAAGACACACTTATCAGTGCTCCTTTACTGCATCCCCCTGATTATCGATGTGATTATTTCCTATACTTGGCTGCAACTGATAGTACCATTGCTATGGTGTTGGTTCAAGATGATGACAATGGAAATGAATATGTGGTTTATTATTTAAGTCAAAATCTCCTTGACATTGAAACTCGATATGCCCATGTCGAGAAACTTTCCTTGGTAGCAGTCCATGATGTCTAAATATTTCGTCATTATGTCCTTCTACGGAAAACCACAGTGATTTCTGATTGCAACCCCATGACATATATTTTGACTCATCGGTTACTTGGGGGAAAATACTCCAAATGGATTTTTATCCTGTAGGAGTTTGATTGGGATTTTATTGTCGCCAAATCAAATAAATCACTTGTTTTTGTCGAATTTATATGTAACCTTCCTTCTGTAAACACTTCGATTGATTTTACTAAGCAAATTCCTAATGAAACTTTGTTTCTCATCAGCACTCTCGACCCGTGGTATGGAGATATTATCATTTATCTTCAGACCCACACCTTTCGATCCAAGTTGTCTCGATCCGACCAACGCCACATCTGGAATTAGTCCCAACCCTATCAGATTCTTGGTGATACATTGTATCGAGTCGGTGTTGACTCTATTCTGCGCAGATGTCTAACACTTGAAGAGACTCAACGGGCCTTGAATGACTACCACTCTATGGCATGTGGTGGTCATGTTTCAAGCTATGCCACTGCTCAGAAAATCCTTCGCGCTAGTTATTTCCGGCCTTCCATATTTAAAGAATGTATTGTAGCTATTAAGAAATTCCATCAATGTCAAATTTTTAAATGCAAGCAGCACGTCCTGCTAGTACCCTTACACCCAGTGGTTATCGTTGGCCCATTTGCTAAATGGGGCATAGAATTCATGACATGTAACCCTCTCTCGGCCAAGGAGCATGGATATATAATCGTTAGTGTCGACTACTTCACTAAATGAGCCGAGGCAATGCCCACATATAATGTTGATGGTATCACTGCTGTTCAGTTCCTCTTCAACCACATCATAGCACATTTTGGCGTTCCTCAAACCATTGTAACTGACCATGGATCACATTTTCATTAGTACATTATGGAAGAGCTGACTACTCAGTTGGGCCTTCGTCATGATAGGTCAACTCCTTACTATCCACAGGCCAATGGCCAAGTCGAATAAATTAATAAAAAACTTATTACTATCCTTCAACGAACCATTGGGAAGCATAAAAAGGATTGGCATTTGATGCTATTCTTAGCTCTCTGGGCTTATCAAACTTCAGCTAAGATGACCATTGGAGTTACTCCATTCTAGTTGGTTTATGGTTTACAGGTAACTCTCTCGATTGAATGTGACATCCCTTCACTCAAATTGGCTATCGAACTTCTTCCTAATACCTCGCCTGAAGAGGAACAGTTACTCTACCTTGAAAGGCTTGATGAGACATTTCGCATTGTTGCAATGGTAATCAAATCCTAAAAGAAACGTGTCAAAGCTCACTTTGATCAAACTGTTTCTGCTCGCATTTTTTCTAAAGGTGACCTAGTCCTTCTTTATGATCAAGCTAACAATAAGTTGGGCGCTTGAAATTTCTAACCTATGTGGCATGGGCCATATATATTCGAATGTGTCTTGCAAAAGTGCACCTATGAGCTAGTTGATTATGAAGGAAATGCATTTTCACAACCCCACAATGGGTTGTATTTGAAAAAGTATTATGCGTGAAATTCGTGTAATTACTTTTTGTACATTAGCGTGTGAATTCATTAGTGTGCTTTTTTTTTTGGTGTGCTTGTTTCTTTGCAAACATGTGTTTTTCTACTTACCTTGTGTTTCATTCAGTCTGCAAATGTCGTCAAATAATTATGTTGGTTTTGGTGATGGTGCTTGTCATAGCACAGGGAATTTTTCTTCTGCAGCTTGGGCACTCTTTGTGCCTGACGGAAAGTTGGTTGATTTACAAGGTATATGCCTAGGATGAACAACTAACAATATTGTTGAATATAGAGCAGTAATTGAACTATTGTGAAAAGCAGTTTCTCTTGGGATTAGAGATTTAGTTGTCAAGTTAGATTCACAACTCGTTGTGTTACAGTTAAACAATCATTACTCAATAAGAAATCCACAGATATTGCGTATGTATCTATGTGTTCAATTACTGGAAAGAAATTTTTATTTTATAACATATTAAGATATTACACGCAATTTGAATACATTAACAGATGCATTAGAAAACTATGTTCTTGATAGACATTTGCATAATTTATAAAACCAATCACATTATCATGATATACGGACATATAAGTAGAAAATAAAACATGCATATGTGTGTGTGTGTATATATATATATAGATCACATCTGTAAGAGCGTTTAAACATCAAAATCTCAAAAAATAAAGTGTTCTAAGACACTTGCCTTCACAGCCTACATCATGTGAAAAAAACAACTAGAAAATCTATGCACCTACATGGTGATCATGATAACACAAGACTACCCTAATCACTCTACCTAACATCCGATGAAGTCTCACAGATACCCCTACTGTGTGCCTTTGATATCGTAATGGCACATCATCTATAGTAGCGTACTCTGGAATCCCTCGGGTGATCACGTCGAGATTATGTTCCATCTCTCTCACAGGGTCCGCTCCTTCCTCATAGTGAGCATCTGTTACCTGCTGAGATACTCCTTGTGCTATTGGAAACATGACAGGTGGCCTTTCCCATCCAACATCTGCACATTTATCACAGGTTTAGTCTCAGTTTCACTTTCACAAAAAATCATAAAAAACTTGAAAACTAAAAAAAAAAAGGTTTACCTGCATCAGTCCATTGTTTACTTGGTGGCAAGGGTAAACTCAGATCCCATCTGAAATTTGTGCCTGCATAGGCATAATCGTCCACAACGATCAATTGGCGATGCAACCAAATGAAAAACTGCAGCAAGAAATGCATCTGCTAACCCCCTCCTCCTCGAGGCATGAGTTCACCCCATCTTACTAGCCTCGGGTCTTATGGATTAGGATCTAGTACCTTTGTCCACTGATACCAAAATAGGGGCACGCGCTCCAGAAGTAAAGTAACCAAAATCAAGCCAAATCCAAATTGTTTCAAGTTTCCACACATACCCTTGGTTAGTTGTCTCTTCCTACTGGCTAGTAACCCCGAACACCAATTCAATATTGTTAGAGTGAGGGATTCTACTGCATACTGGAATTGGGATTTCGAAGTCTCGTGCAAAGCTTTCCTCCTATCTATGTGAGCTATCGTGAATATCATCATCCTCAGGGGAAGATTTCTGATTGTAGATACCTTCACCTTCCCGCCCATTGTCATCTCGGCACCTGGGAAATGTCTCATGACTAGAGTATTGGTGCTCTCACCTCCCGGATGAGTCCTAAAGAGTTGAACTCTTTCTACTCTTCTCGATAATCCAATGATGAAATAAATATAAGTTTTCTCAAACTCCAACTCCTAGTCTCCAATGATGAATATTTCTTGATCAATATCCCATAGGCTGATCAAGTAGTGCAATAGTTCATTCTAAGCTCTGAGTCATGTAGTCCTGAAGAACTTCAACAACCCACGGTTCCTCAAAGCATTAATACGTTCTAGATCTTGGGCTGCCTGGTGGTCTTCTGCCTCATGGCCTCTTTCTTTCCATTCTAGAACCATGATTGGCCACAATCTCCTACAAAATATCATTACACAACAATTACATGCCTTTTCATGGAGTTAATTCAAACATTTTTCTTTAAAGAGGGTTTTTCCTTCAAAAAAATTTGCCCTGAAACCATCGCACCTATTTTTATTAACAGAGAAATGCCATCACGAGGGCCTTTTGGCTCAGGGGTGATCATCATGGGTCTGATGAGCAAACCCGCAATGATCGCCTACGCAGTTGAAAAACAAAAATCCTCCTACTCACAAGCAAAAATCCATTCAAAATGCATCAAAATGTAATCAAATGCAAGAAAAAAGACAAAGCTCTTACCTGCTACTAACGACTCGAGAAATAATGCCCTGGATCTCCTGCACCATCTGCCTGAAAATTGAAGGAAAAAGGGTAAAATGCACTCTCAAAATTTACTACAGTGAAATGGTAAAAATGTTTTAACTTGTGGTCTATTTATAAGTTTTAATTTCATTTTTTGCCATTATTTTATTAATATTTTATTAATTTTCTCGATATCAGTGATTGGTTGTTTTCCTTGTGTAGTTACAGGTACTTTCTAGTGAACATGTGATTATTATTGACTATTCAAATGAGTTTTGTTTTATATCTTTTTCGGACTCATTAAAAATAATCAAAAAATGAACTCCCCCTAGATTCATCTTCAAGCTCTTTTCTTACTCTTAAAGCATGAAAAGATCGTCGAGTACTTGTCCTTTTGAACTCATTAAATTAAATGAACTGATGTCATCTCAGTATACGTTTACCCCTTTTTCAGGTTGAGATTGACTATGTACAAAAAATGTACACCTTGGTCGATATGGTAATGAGGTTCTCTCAAATATTGTTTTCTACCTTTTCGGGTTCGAGGGACAAATTATGAAAAGGGACACGATGGAGTTTTCTTTTTTGTCTCTTTTCCGAACTCTCTAAATATGAAAAGATACTGAGTTATTCTTACGTTCGACTCGTTAAAATTTTATGATGAAATACTTATCACCATGATGATACCAAGTTTCTCCTTCCTAAGACTCATAAAACTTATTAGGATGGATTCATTCAAACAATGAACTTACATGACAAGAATATGATATCCCGTTCAAGCTTGTGATAAAAATAATTGGGGTACTTGCTAGAAATAGTGGGGAAAAATGAAAATGAAACATCCTTTGTATAGGCAACATGTCGCTCTTGAACATGACACTATTCTGCTTCTCATGTAAGGTTTGGGACATTCTCGCTCAGTCACTTGTCCTCCTGGGTTTGGGTAATCTATTTTTTCCTCTCATCTGACTATTCCATTTTTTCGTCATAACCTTTAGTCCTATGTTGAGTCAAATGCTGCCACACTCTGGAGTCATGTCGCTAATATTCAAGAGAAGTCCTATCTACAGTTATTTACCTATACATTGTCTGCCCCATTGTTACAGTCTTGGATCTTATTCATTTCATTCCACTTTATTCCTTGTTTCATGTTGATGATGGGGGACTCATCATGGCCCTCCATTGATGGGTCACTTCCTGTCGACTTCAGCTCATTATCTAGGAACATATCTTAGAAACTCCCCTTCAGTACCTTAGAGCTTGCATGTCGTAATGGCAACTTCTTCGCATCTAATGATAGGTTTTCATCATTGACCTTTGATCGGATGATTCCACAAATGTTCGACTTCAGCTTCATTATCACATTCACAAATTGTATTATCATACCTTGAGATCCATTGTCATTATTGGTGGTTTCTGTCATGCCTGTTAATGGTCCACATCATTGGCCGGTAATCGGGAAATTTTCTAGAATGTTCAACTTTGATACATTCATTTACATGTTAGAAATCGTACTTTGATCAGGTTGGGATGGAGCGGAAGACCTTGAGTCCTGTTTGATATGACTCGGGCTGCATGGAGTTATGTATTATTCATGATTGTACACATGTTTCTACTATACAGATGGCTATGACCATACCGTGGGACTTTACATTTATGATGATCCTTCTATATTCGGTGGTTGCATCCATACCTTGGATCCTAGATTTACAGATGATCCTTCTCATTTGGATGGTTATGCCCATAACATGGATCTTTTCATATATTCCTTATTATCTGGATGTTTTCATCCATACCGTGGATTCATTTTTTGATATCAGATATGTATATGTATATACATCCTTGATTTGTAGGTCTCCTGGCAGTGTTTGTTCTCTTCCTTGCAAAAGCTTGTAAAGCATATTAGCCATCACTCCTCATTCTGCCTTCATGCTTTAGGGGAATTTGTTACACAGTATTTTGTCACAGCTCCTGCACTTCCCTTTGACATACCCTAAAGTGCCCAAAACATGAACATCATGCAGTGTGCTCATTCACATATGCAGTTTAGATCCTCCCTAAGATATTTATTGGAAAATTCTTGGAGCTTCCCCTAAAGGAAATAGCTCTAAAACCCTAATTTGAGAATAATCACCCTTATGAGACTAAAAACCGCGATGGTTGCCTATTTCTCTATACCAGACGAGCAATGGGATCGCTCTGTTTACTTGTATACCCATGCTAATCCCAAAAAGGAAATTTTCCCAAAGAAGATGAGAAGCTTCGAGATCGGCGAGCTCGATGTTGTTCAGCGTAGATAAGGTCAAGTTCTCCCAACTTGGTCTCTTGGTATTATCCTCATGAGATACCTCCTTCAGATGAGGGCCTATTCCTATATTTGGAGAGATCCTAACTCCCTTTCCCTGCCTATATATTTATCCTCTCCCATTCCCAAATGGTTGGTATTTTTCTATTTTCGTGCTTATGCTAATATTGTGCCTATATGCTACTCATTTGGATTGGAGAAGGAGTGCTTGGAGAACTTAGCTTGGACTTGGACATTCATTCAAGGAGAGATTATTGACATCAAGGCTTGGTTGTATGCTTCCTCCTTTATTCTATTAATATACAATTGTTGGTTCATTTTACCTAAATGTGTATGTTCATGTATCATTTAGCTTAACACTCCTTGATCTCTTAAGTAGGTTACTCTTGAATATGCTATTTGTAATTGCATTCCTTGTTGTTTCTTGATATCTTGTGTAGGTGCATAAATGTTGTGAGAAGCGGGAATGAGCTCATGACACAGGTGATTCAAGGTCTTCAAGAAAAGAGAACGTGATAGCATCAGAATGAGGTAGGCCATCTTCTTCATCTCTTATTTCAATTGTAAGTTAGGAAAGTGTCTAGTAGATTTTCATGTAGGTTGTTAGTCCCACTCATTGGCCTAGAGGGATCGTCTCCGTCTGTAGAGAGTATTTACCTAGACAACACAATCCCATTCACAACACGTACACATAGAAATAGTGTACAAAATAACACATACACCTACACCTACACCCGATGTACCACACAACAAATACACAAGTCACAATACAACGACTACACAATATACATGACATGCTACCACATGTACAAAACACAACATGTACGCAATAGGAGTACTGCACATCCAGAGACCACACCGCTCTACTAGAAAACCTTGCCTCCAGTGCCTTATCCATGCTTGTACCATTATGTTGTAGATCATATTGATTTCATTCCACTAATGTATCCTTCATAATTTTATTATATGAGATTTACGATTACAGACAAAAGTATCTCCCCAAGGTCGGTGGCTAACCTAGAAAAACAAAGAGACAAGGAACACAATGCTTTTCCTTAAATTAATTATATGACAGAGTGAGGTATACCTAGAATCCTTCACACACTTCACTCCTTCTTTATCTTGGAAGGTCCAATTCCAGCTCTGAATTCAAAAATTAGAACATGTGCAGTCAGATAACAAAATCCAAGAAACTACAAGACCTATGCAGTATCCTCTAAATACTTCATTCAATAGATCAACATGGTAATGAAATATATGAAATAACAACACCACATATAGGAAAACAATGAATTCTTTTCATTAATATAAATGGAAGAAAATGACAACCATAAGTAGTAATTGATCTTGTAGAAGAGCTCCTCCAAGTTGTTGGCTTGTACTTTCCTTGTTACAATATGCACCTCCAATCACCCTAAATGCATGTAATAATAACCACTCACTGTAGGAACATAATGACATAATCACTCTCCAAAATCCAACCCCCAACCACATAGAAGGCTTGGAATATATAGATAAGTAGGGTTAGTTGGGAGTTCTTATCCAATTACCAATGTAGGGTTTTAGATCCACCTTTGATGGAGGGATAGGATCAAAGGATAAGTGGTGAAAAATCCAAAGTATGACAGGATAGGATCTGAATTGTTTATCAAAGGTAAGTAGTTAAAACAACTTTTGGAAACTCCTAGAAGCGGAAGCTTCTGGAACCCTGATCATTCTCTTGGATTTCTAGAACCAACGAAGGTGCAAAGGGGAGAAAATTTATGGTGACCAACACAAGCCATAGTGGAGAAACCTATAGGTGATCGCACCCCAGAAGCAATACAGGGAGGAATGGTCTTAAAACTGGCTCAGATGATCCAGTTTAGGGCTTAAATTCTGGGGGACAAAGGGAACATGCTTAGGGATTTATGAAGATGGTGACAAGGGTGAATAAGATGTTGATTTATCCCATTAGGAGGCTCATTGATCAGATGTGACAAAATGTCCTATAAGAAAATTCCTCCTATAGTGCAAAGTCATAGATGATGACTGATGACTGAAGTCGAGATCAAGGACAACCAGAGAGATTCATCTATTACAATACATTTACAACATGACATATTTGTTTTCTAAGAGAAGCATACCCATACTCAGCTCATAATATAACCTAACATGTATGTTGATCCAAATACGTGTCCATAGATGCAACTGGTGGATCCATGACTCGATGACTTTTTATATGATCACGACCATCATACATTGTGATCTTTGTATAACTCCTAAAATCATAGCCCGGATGGATGAAACTAGATCCGAGGTCTTTTATCTCATTCACACGACCAATCAATGTACGAGTCTAACCATGTGAATCAATGAACTGAAGTCGAACATGGTAGACACCATTTCATTACTAGCCAAAGATGTAAGTCATTAAGAGAAGTGAGAGAAACCAATGATAATGTTAATGGATATCAAGGTGCTATAGTACAATCTGCATGGTGTGAGTAAATGAGCTGATCTCAAAAACCACACAAAAATTTTTGGCTGAAGTCCACTGATGTGAACATGTCACTGAGAGCAAGGAAACTTTCCATTGATGTATGCAAGCACTAAGGTACCAAAGGTCTGTTTCTAAGTCAACATGTTGGATGATGTGCTGATGTCGACAAGAAGTGACCCGTTGCAGGAGGGCCTTGATGTATCCCCCATCAACGACATGAAATGGGTATCATGATTGAGATAGAATTCTCAGAATGATGTTGACATGAAACTAGATCAAAAAGGCAGACATGATATGAAGGCTTAAGAGTATTGTAGCAGAGATCATCTGAATGATTTATCTTGAACACACTAGTGACACTGAATGGAGTTGGCAGCATTCAACCAAAACCGAAATGGAGCCTCTGAAAATGGTATGATAACCAAAAGAAAAGTAGATTACCAACCCAACATCCATGGAGATGAAGTGGAAGAGTGTCATGTTCAAGAGCGACTCACTACCATTACCAAAATGGAATCCCTTGTTTTCCCAATTTCCCCAACCATACTAGTCAATACCTATTTATTTTTTAACAAGATTGAGGATTATAACATATGCTTGATCTATAAGTTAATCCTTCGAATTAATCCCTCCAAGTATATATAACAAACCCTAAGAAGGAGTGGTTCGGCCACGTCATGATTGATGATTCCATCATTGTTTGATGTTTTTACGAGTCGAGGGAAGGTAAAACTCCACATCTTTTTCATGTTTAGAGAGTTTGAAAAATAGGAAAAAAAGTAAACTCCAAATGTCCCTTTTCGTAGATAGTCTCTCAAGTCCGAAAAGGTAGAAAATAATACTCAAGAGAACCTCTTAGCCATGTTCAACTAAGGTTTTCCTTTTTCGTAACTAGTCCATCTCAGTCCAGAAAAGGGTTAAAATTATACTGAGTAGACACCTTTTCATTTACTTTTACAAGTTCGAATAGACAAGTGCTCGACAATCTTTTCATATTTTAGGAGTCTGAAAAGAGCTAAAAGAGGACTCCTCCTAGAGGAACGAGTGTTATAAAGGGTAGAAATTGGTTCCATTCATGATGGAATTGCTCAAAACACACAAAATTCAAGAGGCCGCTAATAATACTACTCATCGCAATGGTTCCTCAGGCAAGGGTAAAAAAACCAAGTGAAAGCGTATGATCAGCTAAGCAGATGGTGATGATGGAATGAAAAAACCAAGGCTCATCTAGAAAAAACAAGTTGATAAAAATGGCAATCACGAGGGATAAAATGGGAATGGTTTCATTTTTATAGAAGCTTGAAACATGGGAAACTATGCTTGAAATTGGTTTCATTTTTACACAAGCTTGAAACAAAGAAAAAATATGCTTGAAATAAGTTTGCACACCCCTAACATAATGACTCAATTTGAGGTACATGCCCCCCAATCTTCATTTCATGCACCTAAGTAGACTACTAGGTACTAACAGGTGGATGGAATGAAGGTTCATTTACGAGATCAAGTGAAAGACTCGACCAGGAATTTACGAGATCTAATAAAAGACACAAATTGAAAGGGGATTTGTTTCATTTTTTAACAAGCTTGACACAGGAAAATAACTTTGCTCATAGGAACCTATTTCACTTTTTATTGAGGTTGACATAGTAAAATAACTATCCTCATAAGATCTTGTTTCATTTTTTAAGGAGATTGACACAAGAAAAGGAAATCTTTTCCAACACCTTGTTTCATTTTTTGAGCTTGACACAAGAAAACTATGCTCTAGATCTTGTTTCAATTTTTAAGGAAATTGACACAAGAAAAGGAACTTTGCTCTGACACCTTGATCATGGCCCCCGAGAGACCATACCTTCTAAGAGGTTCTCATCATATGGAAGAAAAATTCTCTAGAAGGGATACATATCAAAGGATGTGATGGCAAGATCAGACTCCAATTCCCCCAATAAATGATGCACTACATCACCTACTAGATTATCAGTAGACATGGGCACGGAACAGGTTGCCACATAATTAACTTGTGGCAGGGAGGATACCACTTGCATATAAGGACCATTTAGGGAATTTGGTTGACTGGGAGCCAAATTAGGGCCAACAAATGAAAGTTGGTCGATAGTCACGATTCTTCCTTCATGCGGGAAACACATCACACAAAAGAGCGAAGAGACAAGAGCTCCCATGACATAAACATAGTCATGCCCGAGGAGTAAATTAAAATTCAAAGGGCCTTGGAATACCATCACATCGATATAGACAGTCTATCAAAATAATAGGCAACTAAGGAAGGATCCCTAAGGGTTGACAGGTTCCTCTGTTAAAAGGCAACAAATTTTAGATAACGGACACAAGCTATGAAGAACCTAAATCTTTCCAAGTAGTTGAGGAAAAAATACTAACAGATGCGCCTTCATCTATTATCATTCTAGGTACAACCACATTATAAGCTTGTAACATAATCTGGAAGGGAATGCAAGGAGGAAGATGATATCCTGCCAATTGACTCCAATCAAAGGAAGTGACCATGCTACTTGGAGGGGGTACTGTGGGAACAGGAGAACTGCCCACTTGTGCTATGGGAACAGGAAAACTTCTCTCCAGTGTCATGGGAATGGGAGGATTACCCCCCTATGCTATGGGAATGTGAGAATTATCCCCTAGTTCATTGAACCTGAAGAAACAAGAAGAACCTAAGAAGTATGAAATTCGCTCTCTACGGGAAAGGCATGCTCAATTGAAGGTGGAATTGAGTCAACCAATTTTATCAACCAATGGTTGGTCAAGAACAAACTCATGGGATTCACGTTCAGAGAGAGTGGGGTTTATTGGAGATGGATTCTGATCAAACACTTAATCAACTAATAGATGATTGGTAGGAAGGCTTCGATAACCAGCCGGGAGTTGAGGCTGAGAAGTTGTAAGGTTTTCCAACACTTTTGAGGCTTAATCCATATAAGGAAAAAGGTGAATAGGATGATTCCCTTCACATAACTTACAGGGAAATTTGAATTTTCCCTTTTTCCCATGGACCTTACTATCACTAGTTTAAGGTTTGTCATCAACATGATATCCATAAACTAAAAACAAAGGTTGATGTGAGCCTGTGGACCACACTTCGAATGCCTTGGGAATACCAAGACAATCTCCAAGAAGGTGGTCACCCTTACATAACATACAAGTGAATTTAAATTTGCGGGGTTGATTGGAAGATTTGTCCACACTAGTTGCATCTATAACAATGGTTGCTTGGTTGACCCCCTACTTATTTTGCTTCTTCCTCTTAGCTTCCTCATTACTAGAATCAATACTTTCACTAGGCAAGGAGGAAGAAAGAGATGAAGAAATAACAGGCAAAGAAGGCAAAGGGGCAACTATAGGATCAACTTGAGGTTGATATTGTTCAAGTGGAGGAGACATTGGTTGCAAATCATTTTGGACATTCAGAACCATAGGGGTCGGAAATAACCAGATGGGAAAACCAATGGTAAATCTAGGAAGGGACAATGTTTCCATATAAGGAGCACCAATATTTCCGAAATAAGGAAAAGGAACAGGATTCCCGTCAGAGTGGTTCCCTTGATTGGTAGACTCCAGAATTATTTCCATTAGTCTCAACCTAAGGTCCAATAAGGAGTTGTTCCATAGGGAGGATGTTATTCCGTGATCAATTAATTGATTTTATAAATTAAGGACACAAAAACAAACAAAGGGGTAACTAGGCATAAAGGTTTACCAAGCGACCATGAACTACAATATACACCTTGGCGAACCAAGGAGTTAACATATGCGAAGACAATCTCCCTGAATGTTGTGTTCGGTGTATCATAGTGTACAAGACGGACGACTCGATTACCTATGGGTGGATAGTAACCTAGGGTGGACTTCCAAAATATACTCGACAATACATCGAAGTGCATTCCGTAGTAGTGTTGTCTAATGTGTAACCGTTCGATGAGAGTGTTCCCATATACTTATCATGCATGGATCGCCATCCGATATACCCGAAGGTACGTGTAGAACGGTCCTATACACTTACGTACGTTGAACGGGATTTCACTCCTGGGATACAACATTGGAAAACAATGACAACTCCTATGTTTAAAGACGTTAGAACACATCTCTATCCTAGACCTATATGTGTGTCATTAAGTTTCAAATGCTCCTTAGGATAATTGAAATGAATTTTAAAGTTTATCTTGAATTATGTTTCAGTTTCAAGGCTCAAAAATTGGTTTCACCTGAACAAACCTATGATGCAACTAATATGACAAAAAGAACTATTTTCAATTTCAATGAAAGCTATCTAGTGTAGGAAAGAGGTGCAAACAATGATGCAACAAGCAAATATGCAGCCAACAAAATTTTCCTATCTAGATATTTTAATTTCACTATTCCAATTCAATTCAAAGGATTAAAAGATGCCAAACCATGCAATGTAATCTATTCATGATTCCTCTGAAAACTATGCAAATGTAATTCATGCACAATTTCCTTTCCAGCTGTGAAAATGAGAATTCTAACTATGAAATGTGATCTATGCAAGAGAATTATTCAAAACAAATAAAATGGATTCTAATGAAATAAAATGTAATCTCAGATTTCATGAACAAAGGACTCAACGTGAAATTGGGTGAAAACTCCAAAAATCAAAAGATATGTCACTCAAAGACGATTAACACTTAAAAATATGAAATTTCACACTAGGGAATTCCATTTTTTCACACAAAATACTAGATGCAAATGCAAGATTTTTTTCTTTTTACCACACTTAATTTTCAAAATGAAGAAAACTAAGGTTCAAAGTCTAACCACTTATTCAAATTCACTTTTCAGAATGAGTACTAGAACAACAGTTCATCCAAGTAATCAATGATCAAAAGAAACATGTTTGCAAGCGACCAAATGATAAGAACAAAGAAAAATCTAAACCAATTCTTACCAAAGGAAAAAAACGCAAATGCAAACCAAATGGAGGCTTTAGAGAGACCATAAGACAATCACGACTCAAGGAAGTCCAACTAGAAGTAGGATGACCAAAGAGAGGCTCAAGAACAAAAGAAAATTTTATGCAAAAACAGGGGCCAACACTGGTGCAAAAGTGGCACCGGTGCGTTGCAACAATGGTACAAAGTGGGAGAGGGTGAGATGCAATGCTCTGTTAAAGGCAAAGTGGGTGCATTGGGCCTGGGAAAGAGGATTTTGGCACAAAAATTGCAAAAAAGGCTCAATGAAATCACTTCCTAGGTCTATTCTTGGTTGGATGATACAACAAAGGTCTATCAAGGAGGTAATCAAACACAATGGATAAGGAAACCACCAAGGGAATACTTTGTTCCCCAGTGGAGTCGCCAATTTGTTATACGAGATTTACGATTGCAGACAAAAGTATCTCCCCTAGGTCAGTGGCTAACCTAGAACAACAAAGAGACAAGGAACACAATGTTTTTCCTTAAAGTAAATAGATGATGGAGTGAGGCCTACCTGGAATCCTTCACACACTTCACTCCTTCTTTAGCTTGGAAGCTCCAATTCCAGCTCCAAATGCCAAAATTAGAACCTACACAGTCAAATAACACAAGCCAAGAAACTACAAGATCTATGCAATATCATCTAAATACTTCATTCAATAGATCAACATGGTATTGAAATATATAAAAAAACAACACCACTTATAGGAAAACAATGAATTCTTTGCATTAATATAAGTGGAAGGAGATTACAACCATAAGTAGCAGTTGATCTTGTAAAATAGCTCCTCCAAGTTGGTTACTTGTCCTTTCCTTGTCACAATATGAACCTCGAATCACCCTAAATGCATGAGATAATAACCACTCACTACAACAGCATAAGGGTAGAATCACTCTCCAAAATCCAACCCCCAACCACATAGAAGGTTGGAAATATATTTAGAATTAGGATAAGTTGGGAGTTCTTATCCATTAACCAATGTAGGGTTTGAGATCCACCTTTGATGGATGGATAAGATCAAAGGATAAGTGGTGAAAACTCCAAAGTAGGATAGGATAGGATCCGAATATTTTATCAAATGTAAGTAGTTAAAACAACTTCTGGGAAGTCCTAGAAGGGGAATCTTCCATAATCTCGATCATTCTCAACAATTTCTAGAACCAACGTAGGTGCAAAGGGGAGAAACCTATTGGTGGCCAACACAAGCCACAATGGAGCAACCTGTAGGTGATCACACCCCAATAGGCATATAGGGAGTGTTGGTCCTAAAACTAGCTCAGATGATGCAGTTTTGGGCTAAAATTCTAGGGATGAAGGGAGCATGCTTAGGTCTTTGTGCAAGATGGTGACAAGGGGGAATATGATGGTTATTGATCCCATTAGGATGCTCACTAATCTGATGTGACAAAATGTTCTATAACACATTTCATGCCATAACATAAACATATGCATAGTTATAAGTATATAATATCAAATCATATCCACATGATACTAACCTCATAGATATCCCAGGTCTACTTTACTGATTCGACTCCTCATAAACCAAGAACCTTTTCATGTAATTCACCTGCATAAAGAAACCATTCTTCCACAAGACTGATTCTTGACGAACTTGTTAGACAATGGAATACATACAGACACACACACACACACACACATATATATATATATGTTGGCATTATGATATAGGTATTTTCCTTGATGGCAACTCACTCAGATGAAAGATCACAGTACAGCTGGTTAACAGCAAAGAATTACAGATCAGTCTACACAGAATGAAGAAAGAGAGGTATACGCAGGTTCACTGACCACAAGTAGTGTATACATACACACACACTTTCACAGAAGGAAAAGTATGTATACCTTGGAAAACTAAGTATTTGGTCCATGGTATTTTGATCCATGGTATTGGTCCAAGGTATTTGGTCTAAGGTATTGATCCTAGGTATTTGGTCCAAGGGATTGGTCCTAAGCGGTTTTGGTCCATGGTATTGAGAAAGGCCTAAAACAATAAAAGGAGGAGAAGATCATTAGGCCAAGGTGTGCAAGTCTCGAATGTCTAATGAAGTGTGAGATCTAGTATGCAAGTTATTGGCTTATGGTGTTGTGCTTGATCTGAACCAGGGATGAACCTTAGCGGTTGATGGAGAATAAGATCTAATGATGGATTGAGATCTTAATGCTCGAAATGAATTATATTTATATGGTTTGATCATGTTTATTCTAGATCTATATACTGATCCATGTGTTGTTCCATAAATATTATGATCTGGATATAACTGAAGTCTGGAATAGATGCGGAATTATAAATTAATATTTGTAGATGTATACATTGGTTGGCTTTGAGAAAAGCACGTATACACGCAGGTTCGACACATGGAAGTAGCATATACCTTATAAAATATGTTTTAGTTGTTTCTGTTTACTGTTGCAGAGTTCTGGGTTCTGGTTTGGGTTCTGGTTACTGTATTCTGGTGATAGTATTCTGAATGATCAGATTGATGGGTTGTCAAAGTGATTGATTGATTTGGTTGTGGTTGGTTCAGAAAGTGATTGGTTGATGCAAATGTATTTGATGATTGAATTATAGTTATGATGTTATTGATGGATCCAGTCTGAAAATTTATGAAACATGGTCCTTGGAGGAAGAAAGAAGGTCGTAGCCTTCTGTAGGTCGCAACCTATGTACTAGTAAACATATCTGCTAGTACAAGAGTTAAGGGGTTGTAGCTCCCTTCCAGGAGAAGCTAGAGAACGAGAGAAGGTTGTAACCTTCTGCAGGTAGAAGCCTGCATACTGGTATAAGTTTGCACCAATACAAAATTGTAAACATATTTTCTTATTATTAAAAGAAGACAGAGACAACAGAAGCAGGTGTTTTTCACCCACATTGGGTTTCCACCTTATATCTTGGTGTTCATGTGTGTTGCTTATGTGTGATGCTTTATTCTGCTTTTACTGCACTGTCTAATAAATCTCTAATATATTGGTTAAAGTTCAATGCATGATAAATTGGGTAAATCAAAAGTTCTCTACATATACGTTGGTTGCCTTAAATACAGTCATGTATACACGCTAGTTCACTTAGCTGAAGTAGTGTATACAAATTTGTTTGGAAAATTACATTATTGATCTGATAATACTGATTCACCCCCCCCCCCCCCCCCCAGTATTATTTCCAACAATTGGTATCAGAGCAGGTCCTTCAGAAGAAGCTTGATCGCTTGAAGGGAGATCCATCATCATGAGTAACCAAGAAAACGTGGGATCCATCAGACTGCCAATCTTTGATGGGAAAAACTTTGTCTATTGGAAGATAAGAACCACAACCTATCTAAAATCACTTGGAATAGATGTCTGGGAAGTCGTGGAAGGAGGATATACATTTCCATCAGCAATTCCTATAGATACGGCAAGTAAAAAGCAATATGAAACTAATGCCAGGGTTGTCAATACATTATTGGGAAGTCTGTCACAATCAGAGTTTGTCAAAGTTATGTAGTTCAAATTGGCCAAAGAAATATGGGACAAAATCATTTTAAGCTACGAAGGAGACTCTCAGGTAAAATGTGCTAAACTGCAAACTCTCATAATTCAATATGAAACTCTTAAGATGCACAATGATGAAAGTATAGCTATTTACTTCTTACATATAGATGAAGTTGTTAATTGCATGAAGAATCTGGGTGAAGAGATAAAGGAAGTTACCTTAGTTGAGAAAGTTTTAAGATCCTTGTCTGCTAAATTTGAATCAAAAGTATCTGCCATAGAAGAAAAATAGGATCTACAAACTATCACTATGACACAGCTTCACGGAATCTTAACTGCCTTTGAGATGAGAAAAGGAGGCCCATCAGATATGAAAGAAGCTGCATTTAAATCTTCAGCAAAAGGAAAGGAAGAACTCAATGAATTAGGACATATTTCAGAAGAAGAAGATGAAGTAAACTTTGTCAAGAAACTTCAATGGGGTTCTGGAAGATTTAGAGGTAAACTACCTTTCAAATGTTTTTCCTATGGTAGAGTCAGTCATTATGCTACCAAATGTCCTCATAAAGCTAAATATGATAAAGGGAAGGAATCTGCAAAATGGAATAGAAAACAAAGTTTAAGTAAAAAGAGTTATTATACTCATGAAGATAGTGATGGTTTATCAAATAGTGATGAAGATAAAAATAGTAATGACTATAGACTTCTAATGGCTTATGAAGGTGACAATTTTTGGGATGCCTTAGAAGAAGATGACCTTCATGAAATCTCTAAACACAAAATCTGTTTAGAAGAAAAGAATATGATTATAGATACCTTGACATACCAACTTGCTAAAAGAGAAAAACACAATGAAAAACTAGAATGTGAAATTGTGGGTCTAAGAAAGGATCTTGAGAAAACAAAATCTCTCAATCTTAGATTTGCTAAAGGATTAGAAACCTTAAATGAAATTATCAAAGTGCAGTGTTCTCCTCTAATAAATATAGGTCTTGGAT
Source organism: Pinus tabuliformis (assembly GCA_031772625.1). Taxonomy (NCBI): domain Eukaryota; kingdom Viridiplantae; phylum Streptophyta; class Pinopsida; order Pinales; family Pinaceae; genus Pinus; species Pinus tabuliformis. The sequence continues at coordinate 859,697,693 of CM062817.1, read as the reverse complement.
ATACTAAAGAAGAATCTCAATCACAGAAGCCGTCAACCTCCACTAAAAGCTATATTGATGCAGCAAAGAACAGTGAACAGTATGACAATCTCCAACAAAGGCATAAAGCAGATCACCAGGTAAATCAGGGTCAGTTTGCCTCAAGGATGAATAGAAGCCACAACCAACCTCAGGTAAATCATACTCAATTTGCTTCAAAGATGAATATCAATAGAAACTACAATCACCGGGTCAATAGATTCGATAATCGCAGGAACTTCTTTAATGGTCAATGTTTCTCATGTCATAATTTTGGACACAAAGATGCTCAATGTGTTGCTTACATAACCATCATGACTAGAGAAGCACGAAATCAAAGGAATGCGACAAGGATCAAGAAAAGTTCCTATAATAACTTTTCTCTTCTTGAAAATGAAATAGAATGCTCAATCTGTAACAACTTTGGCCATGAAGAATCTAAATGTAGGAGCAAATTTCGGCAAATATCTCAAAAGGAGAAAACTCCATTAAATCAAAAAATATGGAGAAAGAAAGAACCGAAAGAAAAAAGATGTGGTATAGCCTTGTATGCAGAAGGACAAGAGAAACAGTGGTACATCAACAGTGGATGCTCAAAACACATGACAAGTGACAAAGAAAAACTTCACTCATATAATGCCTTAGAAAAGGAAAAGAATGACTCATTTGGAAACGACACTCCTGCTATCATAAAAGGTAAAGGATTTGTTTTCTTGAAAGAAAAGGTTAAAGTTGGGAATTTTATGTATGCAGATGGTCTAAATCATAACCTGTTGAGTGTTAGTCAAATGTGTGATCAAGGAAGTGAAGTGGTGTTTCGATCAAATAGATGTTTTGTTCGTGAGCTTGATACAAGAGAAACCATGATCAAAGGTACAAGAACTCCAAATAACTTATACATACTCAAGGGAGGACAACAGTAGTTCTATCTAAGCAAAAATGATGAAAAATGGCTATGGCACAGAAGATTTGGACATCTAAGCTTTTCTCAAATAATAAAAGCATGAAAATTCCAGGTTGTTCGTGATCTTCTAGATATCAGCATTCCTGGAAATACAATATGAAAACCATGTCAATTTAGTAAGAAAACTAGATCTCACTTCATTGAAAAAGAAGGGTCAGCTAGTAAGCCTCTTGAACTTGTTCATACTGATTTATGGGGACCATAAAGGAAAAAGTCACCTCGTGGAGAAGAATAATTTATATTGTTCTTTGATGATTTTTCCAGAATGTGTTGGATAGGTCTTCTAAAGCATAAGTATGAAGCATTTGAAAAGTTCAAAGCCTTCAAAGCTTTGGTTGAAAATGAATTATATCGCAAAATCAAATGCCTCAGATTTGATCGAGGAGGGGAATTTACCTCGGATGAATTCTTTGACTTTTGTGAACAACATGGAATAAAAAGGAAGTTCTCCACCACAAGGACTCCTCAGCAAATTGGAGTGGTAGAAAGAATGAAAAGAATTGTGCAACAAATGGCTCGAGCTATGCTCAATGAATCTGGAACTCCTACAACCTTTTGGGGTGAAGTTGCATTCGTCGCCGTCACTATTCTCAACCAAGCAAATGTTCGAGTAAACAACACTCAAACTCCACATGAACTTTGGTATGGTAAGACTCCTACTGTAAAATAATTTAAAGTTTTTGGAAGCAAATGTTACATCAAAAGGAGTAATGAAAAACTAGGTAAGTTTGAACGCGAAGCAGATGAAGGTATTCTTCTTAGCTACTCTTCCCGAAGTAAAGGATATAAATGTTATAATAAAAGACTTGGGCAAATTATTGAAAGTATTGATGTTGTGGTTGATGAAGGATGCAAAAATCCAAAACAGATAAAAACCAAATATTATGACAATGAATAAGATGGGGATTATTTTCCCACATCAAATCACACTGATTTTGAAGAAGAAACCAATGAAGAACAAGAAGAAGAGATAACGGTAGAAGAAAATACTTCCTCCAGGATCTAGCCTTCCTAATCTCAGAGAGGGCTCTCTCTTTTTTATTTAACTTTGTTTAGTTATTTTATTTTAGGCTAGTTATGATTGTGCTGGGTTTTTCATTTAGATTTGGTAGTGTGATCACTTACTTAGATGAAAAAGGGTTATCTTTTACCATTGGGCTATGGGGTCAAATGTCAGACAAACAACACTGGATCAAGTTCTAAAAACAGTGTCTACAGGGAAAGATATCAAAGTTACTTCAGATCTCAAGGCTGGATGGTGAAGCGATTTTCAATCGGATCCAAATTGCAATTAAGGGTTCCTTATGCTGGATTTATGAAGAAAGTGAAAGAGGTCAACTGGGATGGGAGAGCAATTAAGGATTCTCAGATCTAGATATCAGAAGAAAACATATAAATGATTAACTGTGGAAAGCAGAGTGTACTTAAACAAATTCTGAGATAAATTTCCAGTTAATTCATTCAACTTTAGATAACATTTAAGCTTATGAAAAACATAAGAGAATAACAATATCTCTATACATGAATCCTATAATGCAATCCCTTTATTACTTTCTCTAGTCTACTGACTTGAAAATTGGTACAATAACCCTCAGGTTTATGATCAAAATAACTTTACAAATGTATAGAAATCCACACTCAATACTTCGAATTATGAAGTATTTATACAAAAATATTTTACAAAATATCCCAAACTATCTTGGGAACTAATCTAGAAGAAAGAAAAATATTCATGCAAGAAGATAGAGACAGTTATTGAACTGATGCTTGTTGTCCCTGTTTATTAGGTTGTGTTGGCTTTCATCTTTGATCTTTTGCCCTTTAATCTTCTTTGTTGTTTTTTTTTCATGCTAGATGCTCTATTCACTCTGATCTTTTAAGTGGTACACTTTCACCTGATACATTTTGACCTGGCTGACTTGTCAATATCCTCTTACTGTGCCCTTTTACTTTTTACTATACATTTTATAATTTTGCTGTGTATTTCTATAGTAAATCATTTAGGTTTTCCCATGTCTCAACATCTGGTAATTGGATATTGAGCATCTTCCTGTAGATCTCATCTTATTTTGTATATTTGGCAAAAGTAGGTTTATTGACAAAAAGGTGTTTTACCTCATGCTTGAGGTAAAAAAAATTCTCAAAAGTTTGATATAATACTTTGCCAATAGGTATGCCCTTCATGGATGAAGTATTCACCTGATCAATGGCCACTTCATGGATATTTATGTTATAGTCCTCCAGTTTCATCAGCTTATCATTTATTACCAAGGGATTCGATAAACCTTTTTGCCTCAAAATTTCAAATTTGACCATGAATCTATCAACGGCCAACTGCATGGTTTGGCACTTATCCTATAGGTTCAACATCAAATTCCTCTTGGTGAGGACCCTTTTCACTTCCAAAATTGTATCTATTCTATCAGGTATCTCTAATTCTTGTAGCTCATACTTGTTCTTGGAGTTGAGGAAGTGAATAATCCTTGCAACTTCCTCTGGCATGTCTCCAAGTTCTACTTTGACCCTTTGAATGGCTTCTATAGCCTGCTTTATTAAATCAATATGTTCAAAAATAACCTATATGGATGGCCAAATATCATTGATAGAGTAAATGATATTGGCCCACAGTTGCTCCTTATCCTTACCTAGAGGTTCATTCAATGTCAGTTCCTTCTCCAGGATTTTGATTTGTTCATTCATCCTTGTAGACTTCTGTTGTTCTTCTTTGTGCATGATTTGGGAAAGTTTGTAATCTATTTCTAGGCTAGTCACTTTTTCCTTAAGTATGTTCATCTCAGTGGTCTAAATGGACATTTCCTCCATTGCTTTGACCAACCTGTTTGACTCATCACCTATAGACCCTGTTGCTGATGTAGTTGGTATAGATGCTGGCAATGTCATGGCCATTGGAGCTGTGGGAGCTAAGGATGCTGCCAAAGTAGAAGGTACAAAAGTGGTAACTGTTGGGATGAGAGTTTCATGGACATCATCAAGACTAGCTTGTTTTACTTGAATCAAGATATCCAATTCAGTTGCAGCACTAGGTCCATCATCTCTTCATGATTGGTTTGGCTCTCCAGGACCTCCTTTGTTTGTGGGTTTTGTAAATGAGGTAGCTTGAGTTGTTTCTTAAGAGTTGCTATGTCCTCATTCTTCTTTTTGATCAATGTTTCAGCTGCCTTAATGTCAATAGGATCATGGCCTAGCTCAATGACCAAGTCCTCCAATGACTTGATCCTATTGTCTTTGGCCTGTGAGGAGGCCTTCTCCAATTTATACTGGACTGTTACATTATCCAGTGAATCCTGTAGCCTATGTGTAGCCATGGCCTTTCCTGTAAGGGTGGAGTAAATCATTTCTCCAGCATATTTATGAAACTCTATTTGGTCAATGGGATGAACATCCCTGGCCAACACCTCAAAATCAATCTTCTTGTAATCAGTTGAGGTCTTTGGTTGCTAAACAATGAGTTGAAAAAATGAGACCTACATCTTTCCTACTTTGATGTCAAACGGTTACATCAACCTGCTCTGGTTGGTTTGTGTATGCTTGAAATATTGGGCGTATGTCTCTACCTTCAACTTCTCATTTCTCATTTTTAATTCCTTGTACCTATCTTTGATATCATTTTCTCTGTCATCTGGCTTAACAAAGGAAGAAACCTCAACACTTTGTTGTCTCTCAATAATTTGAGTGTTGGAGGTTGACGACTGTTATTTTTCAGCTAAAGCAGTTGTGTCTTTGCTCCTCTGCCCCATTGTTTCAGTGTCAGTTATTCCACTGATTCAATGTTCTCCTCCTGTTCAGACACAGGATTCAACTTGGGCCTTTTCTTGAGCTCAAAAAGCTCACCTGTAGTCTGGTAGAATTGGAACCTTCTTCCCTTTTCCTCTTTGGATTCTTATCCTCATTGGCTAGGGTGTGTAACATAGGAGGATTACTCATTGGTTCCCCTAGTTCTGGAACCTACAAGAAAGAGCTCTGGTCAATTTTCTTTTCTAGATCAATGAGTATGTTCTCAACATCCACAAATGTGTTGTCCATATCAATCAATGTGTTTTCCAACCACTCAGATTGGATGAAAAATTGTTCAATTTTGGGTCTTGGATAGTGGATGAAAGGTCCTAATTTGACCTTGATTCTCAATTTGTTTATGACCCCATGAGGGTCATACTGCCACATGAAGTTGTTTCTGAATTTCATCTATTATAGTATCTTGTCAACCTCAGGTCCAGTTTCTGTGTTATTACATATGAAGGGGCCCAATTGGTTCTTTATATCAAATTGTATCTTCTTCATGGCTCCTAGGAAGTTGACCTCATCAGAGTTGATGATTTGTCTAAAATACTCAAGTGCAAGTATCCTCATAGGAAGGTATTTGGTAAAATTATAAGGGGCTAGTTGGCAGCCATAAACCCTGATCTCAATGTGGTTATGGTATAGGTACCAGTCTCTCATCTTGTTGTTCTTAGCCAACTGTAGCACCCTCTTGATTTCTTGGCTGATTCTAGATTGAGTGTTACTGGTCAGCATGTTCATGACTGCGTAGGCAAATGAATCTATGAAGTCTTTGTAGGTAAATGTTGTGGAGTATTTCTGGATCAAGGGTGTCCAGAAGACCATTGATCTCTCTTTTCCCTTGGTATCCAACTTTTGGATGCTTACAGGGAACTTATCTGCTTGGTAATACAAAAACATGTGAAATAACACTGAAGAGTACTTGAAAACTCTTTCAGTGGGCAGTCTTGTGAATTGTTCATGCATCATGTCTGCAATGAACTGAGCATAATTGTACATGATAACAGGAGGCTTGCCTAGGGTGAAGATGGATAGGAAGGCCAGGATAACCTCATCCACATGCTCATCTGAGGTATATCCTAGGATGCAAGAGAGCATGGTGATTATATGTCTGCCTGTCTCTGAAAAAATGGTGGCAACATAAGGTGGAGTATCTGTGGGAGTATGGTGGTCTTCAATGATGAAGGTCTGGAAGATTTGCCTTATCTTAACCAGGTCCAGTGTGATATATAAGTCCAATAGGTATCAAATGGATAGAGGGGTCTGATTAGGGCTAGGTTGGACTTGCAGCATTTGATTGATAGACTCTAGTGTGATGGGGAATAAGAGCTATTGGATTGGGGCAACAATAGCCCTTTGGCCATGGATATAGCAGGCATGAAAAAAATGTATGATGTCAGGGAATGGATGAACTTATGGGAATAGGTATTTGGGTAAATTGGTTTCCCACAGATGGATTTCATCGACATGGTTCGGGAATCTATCCTTACTCCAGCAGTGGAGCTTCAGAAGGTAGGTTGGGGTTGCAGTATCTTTTATCTGGAAATCCCTATCTACTAGTGCCAAATGGCCGATGTCCAGGTGAGGGGTTGACATGGGTCTCACATCCAGAGAGGTCTGGGAAGCCATGACTGAGTTTATGGATTAGGATTAGGCTTGTATTGGCTATAGAAGTGAGGTTTGGGAAACTCTGGTACAGTGAGAGGGTAATTGCAGTTTGTAAAAGAGGGGTTTTTGGTATACAGGAAAATTACTCTTCAATTAGGGAAATGTATTAATTAATTTCAATTAATTAATCTTTGAACTTGACTGTACATTTTCGAATTTAGAGGGTCATTCTGGTTTTCCCAAAAATACCTAAATATTGGTGGTATTAGCTGGAAATGGTGACTGTAGATGGTACGGTGACATCCACTGTGCACTGGATGCTTGAATTGGGCGTCTGAAACTTGTTTGGGAGGTAAATGGCAGCCAATTTCAGTTGCAGAGGCTTAGTGTGGGGCAGGAAGGCTTGGGTAGCATTCACAGTGCAAATAAGTGAAAAGAGTCAAAATGGGCTTCTCTGGCCTTTTAACCAGCAATGGTCACAATTTGGTGCAGAAATCATAAATGAACAGTGGATGGTTTTAGCTTTTGGCAGGGAGGTGGTTTCAGGGGCCATCACACCACTTTTGGATAGCGAGCGGTATTTCCTTAAGAGCACGCGATCTTGCTTGAGGCTGCCATGTAGCAGAATAGGGCCCGGGCAAAACCGCGAATCTCGCGTGCTCTCGGGCTGGTAAAGGTCAGGGAGGGAATGAGCGCGATATGGATGCGCACCATCAGATCTAAGGGTGGAAGATCTAATGGTTGTCGCGTAGTCAAGATGCATGGAGGGAAATCGGGTCGGGATTTGCGGGGCCCGGGGGGTTAATTACAATTAATTGTAATTAATTAATAAACAAAGCGAGGATTAAATATAAGCGAGGGTTAATGGAGTGGGACCAGGGTTTATTGTGGTGGGTTAAAAGGTTTTTTGGGAAAATATGAATTCGAGGAATTAATTAAATAATGCAGGGGGGGGGGATAAAACTTAGGATAAGGGGGTTTCATGGGTTTTTGAGGTAAAATATGGAAATTAATAAGGGGGAAGGTGATTTTTTCAATGGGGAATGGGTTTCACACTAGGGAAAAGAGGTTTTGGGTAGGGGGATGACCTTTGGAGGGTAATTTACTAGGGAAATGTGTGAAACCAAGGGGTAAGGGTCAAAATGAAGGGAAAAAAGGGTATTTTTATAAGAAATGATGGGATAATGGGGAAATTAGTAAGCAAGTATGTGGGGGGTGAAATGAAATGAGGGGAAGTTAATCAAGTAAGCTAGTGAACTTCCTTTCACTCTCATAAATTCTCCTACACACTGAAACATAAGTTTAAGCATGATAAATGTGCTCATGATTTAACAACCTTGTACATCTGCAACCTTTCTTCTACCTACCCTTTATTTACCCTAACATTTTTTCTTCACTTTATTGGGTGCATTTGAGCTAGCAGACCCTTTATTTCTTTTTCTTTTGACAAACAAACTATCTAATTCTAACCTTATAACTTCCAATGGCTCAGATTAAGCTTATGAGCACATTTTTATTCTCTACCTAACTACTGATCTTCCAAGGTTAAACAGTTTGGCTAGATCTTTATTCTCTATCTATAAACATGAAATTTAAAGCATGAATTAGTCAAGATTAAGCTATTTGACTATCATGGGCTGTGGCATTTATGACAAGCTGCACACAACCATTATTTTGCACATAAAAGTAAAAGCAGTGGCACTTGAATTTGCACACTTTCATGATCTGTTTTTGTTTGGGGTTCATATTTTTCACTTTTTTTATCTTTTCTTTTTCTTTTTGTCCTTTGATTATTCTTTTAGGACATACCCTCTTTACATTTTTTAATTTTTAATATGGAAAACATTTTGCAGAAAGCAAAAGTATGTACAATATTACAAGACTAACCATAGCCAATTCAAAATTATGAATCCTATTATTATAAGACCCTAACAATGCCTACATCTAATCAATCATATAACATGTAGCTTCCTCGGCCCCAAGGTTCTTCCACACACCTTAATCTGATCTATCGCTCAGTCCCAAAGTGTGAGATGCTTATGCTACAAAATGCATTGAGACTCTGCCTGGAACTTTCCCTTTGGTTCCACTTCCACCTCAATGATGGATGTCTGGTGAACTTCCTTCCTACTATCCATTATTGCATAGATCCAGGGAATTCTATGACCTACATCCCCAAATATCTACACCTCCTTAGAACTGTAGATATGAGGCTTTCCACGCATCCACTTTGCCACTCTAATACAAAGGGAAATCCTTCCTGCGATGATCTCCACCACAGGTTTAATACTGCAATGTTCCTCTTCCACTGTATTTATATCCCTGCTTAGGTTATAACCCTTATCCTCTTTCTATTTCATTGAAATTCTTATGCAAAGCCACATTTTCCTCATCACATGCATCCTAAGATCATAGAGCTCATTTTCTCTAATGCCCCTAAAATTATTCACATTCTCCCACCAGATATTTGCTTTCCCTTTGAGACTGAAGGTAATTATCATGGCTCTCATGTTCTCTGAATACTCATGCAATCTGAAGAACTTCTTCATTCCAAGCAACCATGGTTCTTCATCCTCTAATTTATTCATCTCAACATCAAATGTAGGAGGATTGTGTTTCTTGAACTCTTACTAGAAAATACTTCTTCTCGCTCATCCTATAAGGATGATAGTGGTGATGGTGATGATGTCTCTCAAAACTAGAACAATAATGAAATCCATAAGCACTACCGCTTCTATCAGATATATCCAAGGATATGCCACCTCTGGTTGTATCATCTTTGTCCAACCTGTGTCTTCTTTGAGACCTGTCGTCGTATCCCCCATTAGTTTTTTCCTCTTGTCCATGATTGATACTCAATTTCCCCTTCTTCTACAAATATGAAATACTTGAAGGATGACTACAATAACTTCTACTTGCAACTTCTCAATTCTTACCTTAGACTTCTCAATGTATCTACTATACTAGGAGAATACTCTTCTCCATGCTTCTCAACTAACCTTTCCCATTCCACTAATTTCATAACAAGCCTGTGAGGAGAGTCATATGAACTGTAGTCCACTATTCTGCTCTTCATCCCTAGTCTTCTATTGTCCTACAACATACCATGTTAGATAACCCAAATAGAAACATAATAGAAAACATACCTCTAGGTTCTCAAGGGAGGCTATTACATTTGCACAAGTCAATCCAGGTTAGCACAATATATAATAATATAAATAACTTGACCAAAATGACAATAATCATCATGGATATGACCGCAATTCATATAAAATAAAGTTAACTATCATGTATGACTAATTGATACACATGTATATGACTGCACTAATCACTAACATCTATCATTCATGTAACCACAACAACAATAAAATGACAAGTATGCATATAAACTCAATGCATATAATAACCATTAACCATCATTCCTACAAGCCAAAAATATAAACCTATATGATGATCTACTTTTACCCTGAGGTCTAGTGCTACAACCTCTTTCCGATACCAATATGTAACCACCCCTCCCACATTTACCTTCTTTTACAAGCTCTCCAGGGTAAACAAGAGATGAGTGCTACTATGACGTGACCTGACCTCCAAGTTCCAACTATGGAAGTAGGGCCTACAAACCAACAACGTACATCCATCCCTTGGGGACTACAGAACACTCAAGAGCGTACAAACCACTCTAGCTGATAAATACCTAAGTTGGAACTCATTTTTAATAGATTTTCCTCCCAATCGCTCCCTTGACACATTGTGCATGTTTTTATGAGGCTCCAACAACATGCAAAATATTTCCTTCTAGCAGTTATGACTAAAAATATTTAGATCTGTGCCAACAGTCTTGAGATCTGAGCCACATTTCCAGGATATCCTCCAAACCACTTCCTAGAACTTCATGTAATTTTTCAAAATCATAAATAAAATTCCAATGATGTTGTTATAGATCTAACCTGGAAATATTATAGATCTGATATGAAAATATAATTCACTGCAAATAAACCCGGAAATAATATGAAATGATTCTTTATTGATCAAACCCTTAAGGTAGGGCAACACCATACATTCACTCCTTAAGGAAGGAGAACACTCCACAAGCCATATGCTTGTTCATACAATAATCCTTGACACTCTTCCTTGACATGGAGTCTCTAACCTCTATATAGGCCTCATACATACAATACCATGGGTCATTACCATAGTTCCCTCATACCATCAACTAATACCATGGGCCCATTACATTATTACTAACTACTTGTGGTCCCTTACATGATATGGGTTAACCACCTTATTTATTACTATGGCCCATCCCATTACTACAGTATTACCTTGGGTACCTCCCTTAGTACCCCATATTATCCCCCCTAGATATATAACATTCCACCCCCTTAGCATGTTTCGTCCCCGAAACATGGGAAGAACACAAATAATAAGATCTACTCAAAAGAGTAGTCCACTGGTACCATGCACGTGCATCTAGCCATCCAAGAGAGAGGTGAACCCTCGGTCTCGCTGGTGCCTTGCTCACTTGAGATGGAAGTTGGCTGTGGTAGCTCTTCTGTGTTGATGTGTAGTAGGTGGATCTTCGCTCCTATCTATCTGTCCTGCGGGGGTTGTTGTCTGTGTGGCTAATTGGTTACCATCTTGATGGTTGTCTTGCGGGGTGATGTGGGTGATGATACGTTGAAGTTTTAACCCACGGTGTCTTTTTCTTTAATTCACCCTGCTGTGGTGCCTGTTGTGGTGTCTTCTTTTCCAATATGACTTCAACCACTGAGCCCTCATCTGATGTACGTGTAACCTTTTCTGCTTCAGCCTCTGTTTGTGTTTGATTGTCGATCATCAAAGGCTCATCATCTGATATGTCAGTCCCTGGAAAATCTTCTGCTTCAGCCTCCATGTACTCTACCTGTTTATTGATGGAAATATCCTGTAATGTAATTTTCTTCTTTTTATACCAGAGCTTCAGGAATTTCTTCTGCACATTAATATTGATAGTACCCACAGATTCCATCCAAGGATATCCCAAAGCAACATCCATATTATCCATCTCTGAAGTATAAAAATCACCATGCAACACATATTTATCCATAGAAATCTTAAAATCCTTATACACTAGAACATCCTCATTATCCACTTGTGTGTTTTAAATGTGTTTTGTTCGAATTTGCAAGTTTTTTTGCCAAATTAACATTGATGAAGTTATGCTTGCAACTAGGATTTATAGAAACAATGATCTTCTCTTTCTCAATCAATCCATGAACCTGCAATAAGGAGATACCAGCAGAAAATAACCCTTTAGGTTCATTGGTTTCCTTCTTTAAAATAACATCTTTGCTAGATTGTGTGTCTATCTGTGTGAGCTTATCCACAAGATTAGCTTTACGGTCAAAGTGGTCCATCAGATCTTTTGTGAATGTGTCCCAAGTCAAGGGCCTTCGATAGCAACGTTGATGCCATTGCCACCATTGTCGTCTTTCATTGTCCAAGTACAGTTTTCCCACACTCAACAGAGTCTCATCATCCATGATGTAATTCAATCTAAAATATTTCTCCATTTGTGCTAGCCATTTGGCTGGATGAGAGCCATCAAATTTATACAAGTCCATGAAATTCTGACCTAGTGCTGCCATCACAAAAAAATTGGTGAAAGTTTGAAATGGTCTCAATTCCGTCAATATTGCTCAGAATTCGTATTATGACCTGTTTTTGGAAATGGAACAACCATTCTGCATCTGCCCATGTGATAGAAATCCTGATCCAGACACTAGAATTTCAGATCTGCACTGCTACTCTCCCGCCGTCACCATAATTTTTGCAAAAAAGAGCTGATTTTAAATCAGCGATATCTCCCTCATCCTAATTCTGATTCAACTGATCTTTTTTTGAAATTGGGTATTTTTTCACAAAGAATACAGATCTGCAATTAGATTTTGTAAATATTGTGCCAGGACGTCCAGATCTACACCGAAAATTCGCTGCCCCCAAAAATTGTCTACAACATCACTGATTTTTAGATCAGTGATATCTCCTTCATCCGGACTCTGGCTCAGCCGATTTTTTTTTTAAATCAAGTATTTTTTCACATAGAATCCAGATATGTAATTATATTTTGCAAATTTTGTACCAAAACGTACAGATCTGATCTGTAAACTCGCCGCCCCCGAAATCCTGCAAAAAAAAAAAAAAATCTCCACTTTTTTGCCCAAGAAAGTGCTTTGATACCACTTGTTATAGTCTAACCCGGAAATATTATAGATCTGATATGAAAATATAAGTCAATGCAAATAAACCCAGAAATAATATGAAATGATTCTTTATTGATCAAACCCTTGAGGTAGGGCAACACCATACATTCACTTCTTAAGGAAGGAGAACACTCCACAAGCCATATGCTTGTTCATACAATAATCCTTGACACTCTTCCTTGACATGGAGTCTCTAGCCTCTATATAGGCCTCATACATACAATACCATGGGTCATTACCATGGTTCCCTCATACCATCAACTAATACCATGGGCCCATTACATTATTACTAACTACTTGTGGTCCCTTACATGATATGGGTTAACCACCTTATTTATTACTATGGCCCATCCCATTATTACATTATTACCTTGGGTACCTCCCTTGGTACCCCATATTATCCCCCCTAGATATATAACAAATGCTAACCATTCAAAACTTGAACAATAACTTAATCAATACATGCCTATTACATGATATACATTTTGTAAAACATATTATGAACATGTAAGATACGTGACATGAATTCATATTTGATCATATATATATGAAATTCATCTAAGAATCACTAAGAATGACCTCTTTAGCTAGATGCAATAAAACTTATTCTAACATGCATTCATCAACCATCCAGTACTTATCAAAACATGATCAAGACCCATAGTGAGAATATAACATATAACTAGGATATAACCAAAATAGAAACCATGACAAATCAACCATTTTATTACCATAATAACTAGCACAAATTCTCATAAATCATAATAGAAAATTATCTCATATTAACATAGGAAAATGCCAACAAAGTGAGGGACTTCCATGTACCACCCAACCATAGATTGGCTAAACCAAAATATGTCTTTCATCCAATCACCCCTGCACCATGTTCCAAGCATGAATGTGGGATCATAAGTGTTAAACCAAAATAAAACCAACCAAGTCTTCCAGAGGCCAAACCACCTCCACCGTCCACGATAATGATTTCACCTAACCAATCCAGAAATAACTAACAATAACCAAATCATCCTCTACCCAAGCTGTCTAGGGCTCCGGGAACTAGTAACTCAACCCATAGTTTCCAGGGAAGCCGAGTTTTTTCAAGGTTCCAAAGAGTTTTTCCCAACCTGTAGGCTCTAGGGACTAGTAACTCAACCCATAACGTCCAAGGAACCCAAGCTATTTCAGGGTTCCAAAGTGTTTATTCCAACCCACATCCATATGAAACCTAATAACTAATCATAAAAACAAGTAGGGAACCCACAACACCATGTCTATCTAGGAATTGACAAGGCAAGGCTGAAACTAATGTTTCTCTTCCACTGTATTTATATCCCTGCTTAGGTTATAACCCTTGTCCTCTTTCTATTTCATTGAACTTCTTATGCAAAGCCACATTTTCCTCGTCACATGCATCCTAAGATCATAGAGCTCATTTTCTCTAATGCCCCTAAAATTATTCACATTCTCCCACCAGATATTTGCTTTCCCTTTGAGACTGAAGGTAATTATCATGGCTCTCATGTTCTCTGAATACTCATGCAATCTGAAGAACTTCTTCATTCCAAGCAACCATGGTTCTTCATCCTCTAATTTATTCATCTCTAAATCAAATGTAGGAGGCTTGTGTTTCTTGAACTCTTACTAGAAAATACTTCTTCTCGCTCATCCTATAAGGATGATAGTGGTGATGGTGATGATTTCTCTCAAAACTAGAGCAATAATGAAATCCATAAGCACTACCGCTCCTATCAGATATATCCAAGGATATGCCACCTCTGGTTGTATCATCTTTGTCCAACCTGTGTCTTCTTTGAGACCTGTCGTCATATCCCCCATTAGTTTTTTCCTCTTGTCCATGACTGATACTCAATTTCACCTTCTTCTACAAATATGAAATACTTGAAGGATGACTACAATAACTTCTACTTGCAACTTCTCAATTCTTACCTTAGACTTCTCAATGTATCTACTATACTAGGAGAATACTCTTCTCCATGCTTCTCAACTAACCTTTCCCATTCCACTAATTTCATAACAAGCCTGTGAGGAGAGTCATATGAACTGTAGTCCACTATTCTGCTCTTCATCCCTAGTCTTCTATTGTCCTACAACATACCATGTTTGATAACCCAAATAGAAACATAATAGAAAACATACCTCTAGGTTCTCAAGGGAGGCTATTACATTTGCACAAGTCAATCCAGGTTAGCACAATATATAATAATATAAATAACTTGACCAAAATGACAATAATCATCATGGATATGACCGCAATTCATATAAAATAAAGTTAACTATCATGTATGACTAATTGATACACATGTATATGACTGCACTAATCACTAACATCTATCATTCATGTAACCACAACAACAATAAAATGACAAGTATGCATATAAACTCAATGCATATAATAACCATTAACCATCATTCCTACAAGCCAAAAATATAAACCTATATGATGATCTACTTTTACCCTGAGGTCTAGTGCTACAACCTCTTTCCGATACCAATATGTAACCACCCCTCCCACATTTACCTTCTTTTACAAGCTCTCCGGGGTAAACATGAGATGAGTGCTACTATGACGTGACCTGACCTCCAAGTTCCAACTATGGAAGTAGGGCCTACAAACCAACAACGTACATCCATCCCTTGGGGACTACGGAACACTCAAGAGCGTACAAACCACTCTAGCTGATAAATACCTAAGTTGGAACTCATTTTTAATAGATTTTCCTCCCAATCGCTCCCTTGACACATTGTGCATGTTTTTATGAGGCTCCAACAACATGCAAAATATTTCCTTCTAGCAGTTATGACTAAAAATCTTTAGATCTGTGCCAACAGTCTTGAGATCTGAGCCACATTTCCAGGATATCCTCCAAACCACTTCCTAGAACTTCATGTAATTTTTCAAAATCATAAATAAAATTCCAATGATGCTGTTATAGATCTAACCTGGAAATATTATAGATCTGATATGAAAATATAAGTCAATGCAAATAAACCCAGAAATAATATGAAATGATTCTTTATTGATCAAACCCTTAAGGTAGTGCAAGACCACACATTCACTCCTTAAGGAAGGAGAACACTCCACAAGCCATATGCTTGTTCATACAATAATCCTTGACACTCTTCCTTGACATGGAGTCTCTAGCCTCTATATAGGCCTCATACATACAATACCATTGGTCATTACCATGGTTCCCTCATACCATCAACTAATACCATGGGCCCATTACATTATTACAAACTACTTGTGGTCCCTTACATGATATGGGTTAACCACCTTATTTATTACTATGGCCCATCCCATTATTATAGTATTACCTTGGGTACCTCCCTTAGTACCCCATATTATCCCCCCTAGATATATAACATTCCACCCCCCTTAGCATGTTTCGTCCCCGAAACATGGGAAGAACACAAATAATAAGATCTACTCAAAAGAGTAGTCCACTGGTACCATGCACGTGCATCTAGCCATCCAAGAGAGAGGTGAACCCTCGGTCTCGCTGGTGCCTCGCTCACTTGAGATGGAAGTTGGCTATGGTAGCTCTTCTATGTTGATGTGTAGTAGGTGGATCTTCGCTCCTCTCTATCTGTCCTGCGGGGGTTGTTGTCTGTGTGGATAATTGGTTGCCATCTTGATGGTTGTCTTGCGGGGTGATGTGGGTGATGATACGTTGAAGTTTTAACCCACGGTGTCTTTTTCTTTAATTCACCCTGCTGTGGTGCCTGTTGTGGTGTCTTCTTTTCCAATATGACTTCAACCACTGAGCCCTCATCTGATGTACATGTAACCTTTTCTGCTTCAGCCTCTGTTTGTGTTTGATTTTCGATCATCAAAGGCTCATCATCTGATATGTCAGTCCCTAGAACATCTTCTGCTTCAGCCTCCATGTACTCTACCTGTTTATTGATGGAAATATCCTGTAATGTAATTTTCTTCTTTTTATACCAGAGCTTCAGGAATTTTTTCTGCGCATTAATATTGATAGTAACCGCAAATTCCATCCAAGGATATCCCAAAACAACATCCATACTATCCATCTCTGAAGTATAAAAATCACCATGCAACACATATTTATCCATAGAAATCTTAAATTCCTTATACACTAGAACATCCTCATTATCCACTTGTGTGTTTTAAATGTGTTTTGTTGGAATTTGCAAGTTTTTTTGCCAAATTAACATTGATGAAGTTATGCTTGCAACTAGGATTTATAGAAACAATGATCTTCTCTTTCTCAATCAATCCATGAACCTGCAATAAGGAGATACCAGCAGAAAATAACCCTTTAGGTTCATTGGTTTCCTTCTTTAAAATAACATCTTTGCTAGATTGTGTGTCTATCTGTGTGAGCTTATCCACAAGATTAGCTTTACGGTCAAAGTGGTCCATCAGATCTTTTGTGAATGTGTCCCAAGTCAAGGGCCTTCGATAGCAACGTTGATGCCATTGCCACCATTGTCGTCTTTCATTGTCCAAGTACAGTTTTCCCACACTCAACAGAGTCTCATCATCCATGATGTAATTCAATCTAAAATATTTCTCCATTTGTGCTAGCCATTTGGCTGGATGAGAGCCATCAAATTTATACAAGTCCATGAAATTCTGACCTAGTGCTGCCATCACAAAAAAATTGGTGAAAGTTTGAAATGGTCTCAATTCCGTCAATATTGCTCAGAATTCGTATTATGACCTATTTTTGGAAATGGAACAACCATTCTGCATCTGCCCATGTGATAGAAATCCTGATCCAGACACTAGAATTTCAGATCTGCACTGCTACTCTCCCGCCGTCACCATAATTTTTGCAAAAAAGAGCTGATTTTAAATCAGCGATATCTCCCTCATCCTGATTCTGATTCGACTAATCTTTTTTTGAAATTGGGTATTTTTTCACAAAGAATCCAGATCTGCAATTAGATTTTGTAAATATTGTGCCAGGACGTCCAGATCTACACAGAAAATTCGCTGCCCCCAAAAATTGTCTACAACATCACTGATTTTTAGATCAGTGATATCTCCTTCATCCGGACTCTGGGTCAGCCGATTTTTTTTTTTAAATCAAGTATTTTTTCACATAGAATCCAGATATGTAATTATATTTTGCAAATTTTGTACCAAAACGTACAGATCTGATCTGTAAACTCGCCGCCCCCGAAATCCTGCAAAAAAAAAAAAAAATCTCCACTTTTTTGCCCAAGAAAGTGCTTTGATACCACTTGTTATAGTCTAACCCGGAAATATTATAGATCTGATATGAAAATATAAGTCAATGCAAATAAACCCAGAAATAATATGAAATGATTCTTTATTGATCAAACCCTTGAGGTAGGGCAACACCATACATTCACTTCTTAAGGAAGGAGAACACTCCACAAGCCATATGCTTGTTCATACAATAATCCTTGAAACTCTTCCTTGACATGGAGTCTCTAGCCTCTATATAGGCCTCATACATACAATACCATGGGTCATTACCATGGTTCCCTCATACCATCAACTAATACCATGGGCCCATTACATTATTACTAACTACTTGTGGTCCCTTACATGATATGGGTTAACCACCTTATTTATTACTATGGCCCATCCCATTATTACATTATTACCTTGGGTACCTCCCTTGGTACCCCATATTATCCCCCCTAGATATATAACAAATGCTAACCATTCAAAACTTGAACAATAACTTAATCAATACATGCCTATTACATGATATACATTTTGTAAAACATATTATGAACATGTAAGATACGTGACATGAATTCATATTTGATCATATATATATGAAATTCATCTAAGAATCACTAAGAATGCCCTCTCTAGCTAGATGCAATAAAACTTATTCTAACATGCATTCATCAACCATCCAGTACTTATCAAAACATGATCAAGACCCATAGTGAGAATATAACATATAACTAGGATATAACCAAAATAGAAACCATGACAAATCAACCATTTTATTACCATAATAACTAGCACAAATTCTCATAAATCATAATAGGAAATTATCTCATATTAACATAGGAAAATGCCAACCAAGTGAGGGACTTCCATGTACCACCCAACCATAGATTTGCTAAACCAAAATATGTCTTTCATCCAATCACCCCTGCACCATGTTCCAAGCATGAATGTGGGATCATAAGTGTTAAACCAAAATAAAACCAACCAAGTCTTCTAGAGGCCAAACCACCTCCACCGTCCACGATAATGATTTCACCTAACCAATCCAGAAATAACTAACAATAACCAAATCAACCTCTACCCAAGCTGTCTAGGGCTCCGGGAACTAGTAACTCAACCCATAGTTTCCAGGGAAGCCGAGTTTTTTCAAGGCTCCAAAGAGTTTTTCCCAACCTGTAGGCTCTAGGGACTAGTAACTCAACCCATAACGTCCAAGGAACCCAAGCTATTTCAGGGTTCCAAAGTGTTTATTCCAACCCACATCCATATGAAACCTAATAACTAATCATATAAACAAGTAGGGAACCCACAACACCATGTCTATCTAGGAATTGACAAGGCAAGGCTGAAACTAATGTTTCTCTTCCACTGTATTTATCTCCCTGCTTAGGTTATAACCCTTGTCCTCTTTCTATTTCATTGAACTTCTTATGCAAAGCCACATTTTCCTCGTCACATGCATCCTAAGATCATAGAGCTCATTTTCTCTAATGCCCCTAAAATTATTCACATTCTCCCACCAGATTTTTGCTTTCCCTTTGAGACTGAAGGTAATTATCATGGCTCTCATGTTCTCTGAATCCTCATGCAATCTGAAGAACTTCTTCATTCCAAGCAACCGTGGTTCTTCATCCTCTAATTTATTCATCTCTAAATCAAATGTAGGAGGCTTGTGTTTCTTGAACTCTTACTAGAAAATACTTCTTCTCGCTCATCCTATAAGGATGATAGTGGTGATGGTGATGATTTCTCTCAAAACTAGAACAATAATGAAATCCATAAGAACTACTGCTCCTATCAGATATATCCAAGGATATGCCACCTCTGGTTGTATCATCTTTGTCCAACCTGTGTCTTCTTTGAGACCTGTCGTCATATCCCCCATTAGTTTTTCCCTCTTGTCCATGACTGATACTCAATTTCCCCTTCTTCTACAAATATGGAATACTTGAAGGATGACTACAATAACTTCTACTTGCAAC
Source organism: Pinus tabuliformis (assembly GCA_031772625.1). NCBI lineage: Eukaryota > Viridiplantae > Streptophyta > Pinopsida > Pinales > Pinaceae > Pinus > Pinus tabuliformis. The sequence continues at coordinate 859,677,869 of CM062817.1, read as the reverse complement.
TTCTCAATTCTTACCTTAGACTTCTCAATGTATCTAATATACTAGGAGAATACTCTTCTCCTTGCTTCTCAACTAACCTTTCCCATTCCACTAATTTCGTAACAAGCCTGTGAGGAGAGTCATATGAACTGTAGTCCACTATTCTGCTCTTCATCCCTAGTCTTCTATTGTCCTACAACATACCATGTTAGATAACCCAAATAGAAACATAATAGAAAACATACCTCTAGGTTCTCAAGGGAGGCTATTACATTTGCACAAGTCAATCCAGGTTAGCACAATATATAATAATATAAATAACTTGACCAAAATGACAATAATCATCATGGATATGACCGCAATTCATATAAAATAAAGTTAACTATCATGTATGACTAATTGATACACATGTATATGACTGCACTAATCACTAACATCTATCATTCATGTAACCACAACAACAATAAAATGACAAGTATGCATATAAACTCAATGCATATAATAACCATTAACCGTCATTCCTACAAGCCAAAAATATAAACCTATATGATGATCTACTTTTACCCTGAGGTCTAGTGCTACAACCTCTTTCCGATACCAATATGTAACCACCCCTCCCACATTTACCTTCTTTTACAAGCTCTCCAGGGTAAACATGAGATGAGTGCGACTATGATGTGACCTGACCTCCAAGTTCCAACTATGGAAGTAGGGCCTACAAACCAACAACATACATCCATCCCTTGGGGACTACGGAACACTCAAGAGAGTACAAACCACTCTAGCTGATAAATACCTAAGTTGGAACTCATTTTTAATAGATTTTCCTCCCAATCGCTCCCTTGACACATTGTGCATGTTTTTATGAGGCTCCAACAACATGCAAAATATTTCCTTCTAGCAGTTATGACTAAAAATCTTTAGATTTGTGCCAACAGTCTTGAGATCTGAGCCACATTTCCAGGATATCCTCGAAACCACTTCCTAGAACTTCATGTAATTTTTCAAAATCATAAATAAAATTCCAATGATGCTGTTATAGATCTAACCTAGAAATATTATAGATCTGATATGAAAATATAAGTCAATGCAAATAAACCCAGAAATAATATGAAATGATTCTTTATTGATCAAACCCTTAAGGTAGGGCAACACCATACATTCACTCCTTAAGGAAGGAGAACACTCCACAAGCCATATGCTTGTTCATACAATAATCCTTGACACTCTTCCTTGACATGGAGTCTCTAGCCTCTATATAGGCCTCATACATACAATACCATGGGTCATTACCATGGTTCCCTCATACCATCAACTAATACCATGGGCCCATTACATTATTACTAACTACTTGTGGTCCCTTACATGATATGGGTTAACCACCTTATTTATTACTATGGCCCATCCCATTATTACAGTATTACCTTGGGTACCTCCCTTAGTACCCCATATTATCCCCCCTAGATATATAACATTCCACCCCCCTTAGCATGTTTCGTCCCCGAAACATGGGAAGAACACAAATAATAAGATATACTCAAAAGAGTAGTCCACTGGTACCATGCATGTGCATCTAGCCATCCAAGAGAGAGGTGAACCCTCGGTCTCGCTGGTGCCTCGCTCACTTGAGATGGAAGTTGGTTGTGGTAGCTCTTCTGTGTTGATGTGTAGTAGGTGGATCTTCGCTCCTCTCTATCTGTCCTGCGGGGGTTGTTGTCTGTGTGGCTAATTGGTTGCCATATTGATGGTTGTCTTGCGGGGTGATGTGGGTGATGATACGTTGAAGTTTTAACCCACGGTGTCTTTTTCTTTAATTCACCCTGCTGTGGTGCCTGTTGTGGTGTCTTCTTTTCCAATATGACTTCAACTACTGAGCTCTCATCTGATGTACGTGTAACCTTTTCTAGTTCAGCCTCTGTTTGTGTTTGATTGTCGATCATCAAAGGCTCATCATCTGATATGTCAGTCCCTGGAACATCTTCTGCTTCAGCCTCCATGTACTCTACCTGTTTATTGATGGAAATATCCTGTAATGTAATTTTCTTCTTTTTATACCAGAGCTTCAGGAATTTCTTCTGCACATTAATATTGATAGTACCCGCAGATTCCATCCAAGTATATCCCAAAACAACATCCAAATTATCCATCTCTGAAGTATAAAAATCACCATGCAACACATATTTATCCATAGAAATCTTAAAATCCTTATACACTAGAACATCCTCATTATCCACTTGTGTGTTTTAAATGTGTTTTGTTGGAATTTGCAAGTTTTTTTGCCAAATTAACATTGATGAAGTTATGCTTGCAACTAGGATTTATAGAAACAATGATCTTCTCTTTCTCAATCAATCCATGAACCTGCAATAAGGAGATACCAGCAGAAAATAACCCTTTAGGTTCATTGGTTTCCTTCTTTAAAATAACAACTTTGCTAGATTGTGTGTCTATCTGTGTGAGCTTATCCACAAGATTAGCTTTACGGTCAAAGTGGTCCATCAGATCTTTTGTGAATGTGTCCCAAGTCAAGGGGCTTCGATAGCAACGTTGATGCCATTGCCACCATTGTCGTCTTTCATTGTCTAAGTACAGTTTTCCCACACTCAATGGAGTCTCATCATCAATGATGTAGTTCAATATAAAATATTTCTCCATTTGTGCTAGCCATTTGGCTGGATGAGAGCCATCAAATTTATACAAGTCCATGAAATTCTGACCTAGGGCTGCCATCACAAAAAAATTGGCAAAAATTTGAAATGGTCACAATTTCGTCAATATTGCTCAGAATTCGTATTATGACCTATTTTTTGAAATGGAACAACCATTCTGCATCTGCCCATGTGATAGAAATCCTGATCCAAACACTAGAATTTCAGATCTGCACTGCTACTCTCCCGTCGTCACCATAATTTTTTCAACAAAGAGCTGATTTTAAATCAACGATATCTCCCTCATCCTGACTCTGATTCGACTGATCTTTTTTTGAAATTGGGTATTTTTTCACAAAGAATCCAGATCTGCAATTATATTTTGTAAATATTGTGCCAGGACGTCCAGATCTACACCGAAAATTCGCTGCCCCCAAAAATTGTCTGCAACACCACTGATTTTTAGATCAGTGATATCTCCTTCATCCGGACTCTGGTTCAGCCGATTTTTTTTTTTAATCAAGTATTTTTTCACATAGAATCTAGATATGTAATTATATTTTGCAAATTTTGTACCAAAACGTACAGATCTGATCTGTAAACTCGCCGCCCCCGAAATCCTGCAAAAAAAAAAAAAAAATCTCCACTTTTTTGCCCAAGAAAGTGCTTTGATACCACTTGTTATAGTCTAACCCGGAAATATTATAGATCCGATATGAAAATATAAGTCAATGCAAATAAACCCAGAAATAATATGAAATGATTCTTTATTGATCAAACCCTTGAGGTAGGGCAACACCATACATTCACTTCTTAAGGAAGGAGAACACTCCACAAGCCATATGCTTGTTCATACAATAATCCTTGACACTCTTCCTTGACATGGAGTCTCTAGCCTCTATATAGGCCTCATACATACAATACCATGGGTCATTACCATGGTTCCCTCATACCATCAACTAATACCATGGGCCCATTACATTATTACTAACTACTTGTGGTCCCTTACATGATATGGATTAACCACCTTATTTATTACTATGGCCCATCCCATTATTACATTATTACCTTGGGTACCTCCCTTGGTACCCCATATTATCCCCCCTAGATATATAACAAATGCTAACCATTCAAAACTTGAACAATAACTTAATCAGTACATGCCTATTACATGATATACATTTTGTAAAACATATTATGAACATGTAAGATATGGGACATGAATTCATATTTGATCATATATATATGAAATTCATCTAAGAATCACTAAGAATGCCCTCTCTAGCTAGATGCAATAAAACTTATTCTAACATGCATTCATCAACCATCCAGTACTTATCAAAACATGATCAAGACCCATAGTGAGAATATAACATATAACTAGGATATAACCAAAATAGAAACCATGACAAATCAACCATTTTATTACCATAATAACTAGCACAAATTCTCATAAATCATAATAGGAAATTATCTCATATTAACATAGGAAAATGCCAACCAAGTGAGGGACTTCCATGTACCACCCAACCATAGATTGGCTAAACCAAAATATGTCTTTCATCCAATCACCCCTGCACCATATTCCAAGCATGAATTTGGGATCATAAGTGTTAAACCAAAATAAAACCAACCAAGTCTTCCAGAGGCCAAACCACCTCCACCGTCCAGGATAATGATTTCACCTAACCAATCCAGAAATAACTAACAATAACCAAATCAACCTCTACCCAAGCTGTCTAGTGCTCCGGGAACTAGTAACTCAACCCATAGTTTCCAGGGAAGCCGAGTTTTTTCAAGGCTCCAAAGAGTTTTTCCCAACCTGTAGGCTCTAGGGACTAGTAACTCAACCCATAACGTCCAAGGAACCCAAGCTATTTCAGGGTTCCAAAGTGTTTATTCCAACCCACATCCATATGAAACCTAATAACTAATCATATAAACAAGTAGGGAACCCACAACACCATGTCTATCTAGGAATTGACAAGGCAAGGCTGAAACTAATGTTTCTCTTCCACTGTATTTATATCCCTGCTTAGGTTATAACCCTTGTCCTCTTTCTATTTCATTGAACTTCTTATGCAAAGCCGCATTTTCCTCGTCACATGCATCCTAAGATCATAGAGCTCATTTTCTCTAATGCCCCTAAAATTATTCACATTCTCCCACCAGATATTTGCTTTCCCTTTGAGACTGAAGGTAATTATCATGGCTCTCATGTTCTCTGAATACTCATGCAATCTGAAGAACTTCTTCATTCCAAGCAACCATGGTTCTTCATCCTCTAATTTATTCATCTCTAAATCAAATGTAGGAGGCTTGTGTTTCTTGAACTCTTACTAGAAAATACTTCTTCTCGCTCATCCTATAAGGATGATAGTGGTGATGGTGATGATTTCTCTCAAAACTAGAACAATAATGAAATCCACAAGAACTACCGCTCCTATCAGATATATCCAAGGATATGCCACCTCTGGTTGTATCATCTTTGTCCAACCTGTGTCTTCTTTGAGACCTGTCGTCATATCCCCCATTAGTTTTTTCCTCTTGTCCATGACTGATACTCAATTTCCCCTTCTTCTACAAATATGAAATACTTGAAGGATGACTACAATAACTTCTACTTGCAACTTCTCAATTCTTACCTTAGACTTCTCAATGTATCTACTATACTAGGAGAATACTCTTCTCCATGCTTCTCAACTAACCTTTCCCATTCCACTATTTTCATAACAAGCCTGTGAGGAGAGTCATATGAACTGTAGTCCACTATTCTGCTCTTCATCCCTAGTCTTCTATTGTCCTACAACATACCATGTTAGATAACCCAAATAGAAACATAATAGAAAACATACCTCTAGGTTCTCAAGGGAGGCTATTACATTTGCACAAGTCAATCCAGGTTAGAACAATATATAATAATATAAATAACTTGACCAAAATGACAATAATCATGATGGATATGACCGGAATTCATATAAAATAAAGTTAACTATCATGTATGACTAATTGATACACATGTCTATGACTGCACTAATCACTAACATCTATCATTCATGTAACCACAACAACAATAAAATGACAAGTATGCATATAAACTCAATGCATATAATAACCATTAACCGTCATTCCTAGAAGCCAAAAATATAAACCTATATGATGATCTACTTTTACCCTGAGGTCTAGTGCTACAACCTCTTTCCGATACCAATATGTAACCACCCCTCCCACATTTACCTTCTTTTACAAGCTCTCCAGGGTAAACATGAGATGAGTGCTACTATGACGTGACATGACCTCCAAGTTCCAACTATGGAAGTAGGGCCTAAAAACCAACAACGTACATCCATCCCTTGGGGACTACGGAACACTCAAGAGCGTACAAACCACTCTAGCTGATAAATACCTAAGTTGGAACTCATTTTTAATAGATTTTCCTCCCAATCGCTCCCTTGACACATTGTGCATGTTTTTATGAGGCTCCAACAACATGCAAAATATTTCCTTCTAGCAGTTATGACTAAAAATCTTTAGAGCTGTGCCAACAGTCTTGAGATCTGAGCCACATTTCCAGGATATCCTCCAAACCACTTCCTAGAACTTCATGTAATTTTTCAAAATCATAAATAAAATTCCAATGATGCTGTTATAGATCTAACCTGGAAATATTATAGGTCTGATATGAAAATATAAGTCAATGCAAATAAACCCATAAATAATATGAAATGATTCTTTATTGATCAAACCCTTAAGGTAGGGAAACACCATACATTCACTCCTTAAGGAAGGAGAACACTCCACAAGCCATATGCTTGTTCATACAATAATCCTTGACACTCTTCCTAGACATGGAGTCTCTAGCCTCTATATAGGCCTCATACATACAATACCATGGGTCATTACCATGGTTCCCTCATACCATCAACTAATAAATACCATGGGCCCATTACATTATTACTAACTACTTGTGGTCCCTTACATGATATGGGTTAACCACCTTATTTATTACTATGGCCCATCCCATTATTACAGTATTACCTTGGGTACCTCCCTTAGTACCCCATATTATCCCCCTAGATATATAACATTCCACCCCCCTTAGCATGTTTCGTCCCCGAAACATGGGAAGAACACAAATAATAAGATCTACTCAAAAGAGTAGTCCACTGGTACCATGCACGTGCATCTAGCCATCCAAGAGAGAGGTGAACCCTCGGTCTCGCTGGTGCCTCGCTCACTTGAGATGGAAGTTGGCTGTGGTAGCTCTTCTGTGTTGATGTGTAGTAGGTGGATCTTCGCTCCTCTCTATCTGTCCTGCGGGGGTTGTTGTTTGTGTGGCTAATTGGTTGCCATCTTGATGGTTGTCTTGCGGGGTGATGTGGGTGATGATACGTTGAAGTTTTAACCCACGGTGTCTTTTTCTTTAATTCACCCTGCTGTGGTGCCTGTTGTGGTGTCTTCTTTTCCAATATGACTTCAACCACTGAGCCCTCATCTGATGTACGTGTAACCTTTTCTGCTTCAACCTCTGTTTGTGTTTGATTGTCGATCATCAAAGGCTCATCATCTGATATGTCAGTCCCTGGAACATCTTCTGCTTCAGCCTCCATGTACTGTACCTGTTTATTGATGGAAACATCCTGTAATGTAATTTTCTTCTTTTTATACCAGAGCTTCAGGAATTTCTTCTGCACATTAATATTGATAGTACCCACAGATTCCATCCAAGGATATCCCAAAGCAACATCCATATTATCCATCTCTGAAGTATAAAAATCACCATGCAACACATATTTATCCATAGAAATCTTAAAATCCTTATACGCTAGAACATCCTCATTATCCACTTGTGTGTTTTAAATGTGTTTTGTTCGAATTTGCAAGTTTTTTTGCCAAATTAACATTGATGAAGTTATGCTTGCAACTAGGATTTATAGAAACAATGATCTTCTCTTTCTCAATCAATCCATGAACCTGCAATAAGGAGATACCAGCAGAAAATAACCCTTTAGGTTCATTGGTTTCCTTCTTTAAAATAACATCTTTGCTAGATTGTGTGTCTATCTGTGTGAGCTTATCCACAAGATTAGCTTTACGGTCAAAGTGGTCCATCAGATCTTTTGTGAATGTGTCCCAAGTCAAGGGGCTTCGATAGCAACGTTGATGCCATTGCCACCATTGCCGTCTTTCATTGTCCAAGTACAGTTTTCCCACACTCAACGGAGTCTCATCATCCATGATGTAATTCAATCTATAATATTTCTCCATTTGTGCTAGCCATTTGGCTGGATGAGAGCCATCAAATTTATACAAGTCCATGAAATTCTGACCTAGGGCTGCCATCACAAAAAAATTGGCGAAAATTTGAAATGGTCACAATTCCGTCAATATTGCTCAGAATTCGTATTATGACCTATTTTTGGAAATGGAACAACCATTCTGCATCTGCCCATGTGATAGAAATCCTGATCCAGACACTAGAATTTCATATCTGCACTGCTACTCTCCCGTCGTCCCCATAATTTTTGCAAAAAAGAGCTGATTTTAAATCAGCGATATCTCCCTCATCCTGACTCTGATTCGACTAATCTCTTTTTGAAATTGGGTATTTTTTCACAAAGAATCCAGATCTGCAATTAGATTTTGTAAATATTGTGCCAGGACGTCCAGATCTACACCGAAAATTCGTTGCCCCCAAAAATTGTCTGCAACACCACTGATTTTTAGATCAGTGATATCTCCTTCATCCGGACTCTGGTTCAGCCGATTTTTTTTTTAAATCAAGTATTTTTTCACATAGAATCCAGATATGTAATTATATTTTGCAAATTTTGTACCAAAACGTACAGATCTGATCTGTAAACTCGCCGCCCCCGAAATCCTGCAAAAAAAAAAAAAAATCTCCACTTTTTTGCCCAAGAAAGTGCTTTGATACCACTTGTTATAGTCTAACCCGGAAATATTATAGATCCGATATGAAAATATAAGTCAATGCAAATAAACCCAGAAATAATATGAAATGATTCTTTATATTATCAAACCCTTGAGGTAGGGCAACACCATACATTCACTTCTTAAGGAAGGAGAACACTCCACAAGCCATATGCTTGTTCATACAATAATCCTTTACACTCTTCCTTGACATGGAGTCTCTAGCCTCTATATAGGCCTCATACATACAATACCATGGGTCATTACCATGGTTCCCTCATACCATCAACTAATACCATGGGCCCATTACATTATTACTAACTACTTGTGGTCCCTTACATGATATGGGTTAACCACCTTATTTATTACTATGGCCCATCCCATTATTACATTATTACCTTGGGTACATCCCTTGGTACCCCAAATTATCCCCCCTAGATATATAACAAATGCTAACCATTCAAATCTTGAACAATAACTTAATCAATACATGCCTATTACATGATATACATTTTGTAAAACATATTATGAACATGTAAGATACGGGACATGAATTCATATTTGATCATATATATATATGAAATTCATCTAAGAATCACTAAGAATACCCTCTCTATCTAGATGCAATAAAACTTATTCTAACATGCATTCATCAACCATCCAGTACTTATAAAAACATGATCAAGACCCATAGTGAGAATATAACATATAACTAGGATATAACCAAAATAGAAACCATGACAAATCAAACATTTTATTACCATAATAACTAGCACAAATTCTCATAAATCATAATAGGAAATTATCTCATATTAACATAGGAAAATGCCAACCAAGTGAGGGACTTCCATGTACCACCCAACCATAGATTGGCTAAACCAAAATATGTCTTTCATCCAATCACCCCTGCACCATATTCCAAGCATGAATGTGGGATCATAAGTGTTAAACGAAAATAAAACCAACCAAGTCTTCCAGATGCCAAACCACCTCCACCGTCCACGATAATGATTTCACCTAACCAATCCAGAAATAACTAACAATAACCAAATCAACCTCTACCCAAGCTGTCTAGGGCTCCGGGAACTCGTAACTCAACCCATAGTTTCCAGGGAAGCCGAGTTTTTTCAAGGCTCCAAAGAGTTTTTCCCAACTTGTAGGCTCTAGGGACTAGTAACTCAACCCATAACGTCCAAGGAACCCAAGCTATTTCAGGGTTCCAAAGTGTTTATTCCAACCCACATCCATATGAAACCTAATAACTAATCATAAAAACAAGTAGGGAACCCACAACACCATGTCTATCTAGGAATTGACAAGGCAAGGCTGAAACTAATGTTTCTCTTCCACTGTATCTATATCCCTGCTTAGGTTATAACCCTTGTCCTCTTTCTATTTCATTGAACTTCTTATGCAAAGCCACATTTTCCTCGTCACATGCATCCTAAGATCATAGAGCTCATTTTCTCTAATGCCCCTAAAATTATTCACATTCTCCCACCAGATATTTGCTTTCCCTTTGAGACTGAAGGTAATTATCATGGCTCTCATGTTCTCTGAATACTCATGCAATCTGAAGAACTTCTTCATTCCAAGCAACCATGGTTCTTCATCCTCTAATTTCTTCATCTCTAAATCAAATGTAGGAGGCTTGTGTTTCTTGAACTCTTACTAGAAAATACTTCTTCTCGCTCATCCTATAAGGATGATAGTGGTGATGGTGATGATTTCTCTCAAAACTAGAACAATAATGAAATCCATAAGAACTACCGCTCCTATCAGATATATCCAAGGATATGCCACCTCTGGTTGTATCATCTTTGTCCAACCTGTGTCTTCTTTGAGACCTGTCGTCATATCCCCCATTAGTTTTTTCCTCTTGTCCATGACTGATACTCAATTTCCCCTTCTTCTACAAATATGAAATACTTGAAGGATGACTACAATAACTTCTACTTGCAACTTCTCAATTCTTACCTTAGACTTCTCAATGTATCTACTATACTAGGAGAATACTCTTCTCCATGCTTCTCAACTAACCTTTCCCATTCCACTAATTTCATAACAAGCCTGTGAGGAGAGTCATATGAACTGTAGTCCACTATTCTGCTCTTCATCCTTAGTCTTCTATTGTCCTACAACATACCATATTAGATAACCCAAATACAAACATAATAGAAAACATACCTCTAGGTTCTCAAGGGAGGCTATTACATTTGCACAAGTCAATCCAGGTTAGCACAATATATAATAATATAAATAACTTGACCAAAATGACAATAATCATCATGGATATGACCGCAATTCATATAAAATAAAGTTAACTATCATGTATGACTAATTGATACACATGTATATGACTGCACTAATCACTAACATCTATCATTCATGTAACCACAACAACAATAAAATGACAAGTATGCATATAAACTCAATGCATATAATAACCATTAACCGTCATTCCTACAAGCCAAAAATATAAACCTATATGATGATCTACTTTTACCCTGAGGTCTAGTGCTACAACCTCTTTCCGATACCAATATGTAACCACCCCTCCCACATTTACCTTCTTTTACAAGCTCCCCAGGGTAAACATGAGATGAGTGCTACTATGACGTGACCTGACTTCCAAGTTCCAACTATGGAAGTAGGGCCTACAAACCAACAACGTACATCCATCCCTTGGGGACTACGGAACACTCAAGAGCGTACAAACCACTCTAGCTGATAAATAACTAAGTTGGAACTCATTTTTAATAGATTTTCCTCCCAATCGCTCCCTTGACACATTGTGCATGTTTTTATGAGGCTCCAACAACATGCAAAATATTTCCTTCTAGCAGTTATGACTAAAAATCTTTAGATCTGTGCCAACAGTCTTGAGATCTGAGCCACATTTCCAGGATATCCTCCAAACCACTTCCTAGAACTTCATGTAATTTTTCAAAATCATAAATAAAATTCCAATGATGCTGTTATAGATCTAACCTGGAAATATTATAGATCTGATATGAAAATATAAGTCAATGCAAATAAACCCAGAAATAATATGAAATGATTCTTTATTGATCAAACCCTTAAGGTAGGGCAACACCATACATTCACTCCTTAAGGAAGGAGAACACTCCACAAGCCATATGCTTGTTCATACAATAATCCTTGACACTCTTCCTTGACATGGAGTCTCTAGCCTCTCTATAGGCCTCATACATACAATACCATGGGTCATTACCATGGTTCCCTCATACCATCAACTAATACCATGGGCCCATTACATTATTACTAACTACTTGTGGTCCCTTACATGATATGGGTTAACCACCTTATTTATTACTATGGCCCATCCCATTATTACAGTATTACCTTGGGTACCTCCCTTAGTACCCCATATTATCCCCCTAGATATATAACATTCCACCCCCCTTAGCATGTTTCGTCCCCGAAACATGGGAAGAACACAAATAATAAGATCTACTCAAAAGAGTAGTCCACTGGTACCATGCACGTGCATCTAGCCATCCAAGAGAGAGGTGAACCCTCGCTCTCGCTGGTGCCTCGCTCACTTGAGATGGAAGTTGGCTATGGTAGCTCTTCTGTGTTGATGTGTAGTAGGTGGATCTTCGCTCCTCTCTATCTGTCCTGCGGGGGTTGTTGTCTGTGTGGCTAATTGGTTGCCATCTTGATGGTTGTTTTGCGGGGTGATGTGGGTGATGATACGTTGAAGTTTTAACCCACGGTGTCTTTTTCTTTAATTCACCCTGCTGTGGCGCCTGTTGTGGTGTCTTCTTTTCCAATATGACTTCAACCACTGAGCCCTCATCTGATGTACGTGTAACCTTTTCTGCTTCAGCCTCTGTTTTTGTTTGATTGTCGATCATCAAAGGCTCATCATCTGATATGTCAGTCTCTGGAACATCTTCTGCTTCAGCCTCCATGTACTCTACCTGTTTATTGATGGAAATATCCTGTAATGTAATTTTCTTCTTTTTATACCAGAGCTTCAAGAATTTCTTCTGCACATTAATATTGATAGTACCCGCAGATTCCATCCAAGGATATCCCAAAACAACATCCATATTATCCATCTCTGAAGTATAAAAATCACCATGCAACACATATTTATCCATAGAAATCTTAAAATCCTTATACACTAGAACATCCTCATTATCCACTTGTGTGTTTTAAATGTGTTTTGTTGGAATTTGCAAGTTTTTTTGCCAAATTAACATTGATGAAGTTATGCTTGCAACTAGGATTTATAGAAACAATGATCTTCTCTTTCTCAATCAATCCATGAACCTGCAATAAGGAGATACCAGCAGAAAATAACCCTTTAGGTTCAGTGGTTTCCTTATTTAAAATAACATCTTTGCTAGATTGTGTGTCTATCTGTGTGAGCTTATCCACAAGATTAGCTTTACGGTCAAAGTGGTCCATCAGATCTTTTGTGAATGTGTCCCAAGTCAAGGGCCTTTGATAGCAACGTTGATGCCATTGCCACCATTGCCGTCTTTCATTGTCCAAGTACAGTTTTCCCACACTCAATGGAGTCTCATCATCCATGATGTAATTCAATCTAAAATATTTCTCCATTTGTGCTAGCCATTTGTCTGGATGAGAGCCATCAAATTTATACAAGTCCATGAAATTATGACCTAGGGCTGCCATCACAAAAAAATTGGCGAAAATTTGAAATGGTCACAATTCCGTCAATATTGCTCATAATTCGTATTATGACCTATTTTTGGAAATGGAACAACCATTCTACATCTTCCCATGTGATAGAAATCCTGATCCAGACACTAGAATTTCATATCTGCACTGCTACTCTCCCGCCGTCACCATAATTTTTGCAAAAAAGAGCTGATTTTAAATCAGCGATATCTCCCTCATCCTGACTCTGATTCGACTGATCTTTTTTTGAAATTGGGTATTTTTTCACAAAGAATCCAGATCTGCAATTAGATTTTGTAAATATTGTGCCAGAACGTCCAGATCTACACCGAAAATTTGCTGCCCCCAAAAATTGTCTGCAACACCACTGATTTTTAGATCAGTGATATCTCCTTCATCCGGACTCTGGTTCAGCTGATTTTTTTTTTTAAATCAAGTATTTTTTCACATAGAATCCAGATATGTAATTATATTTTGCAAAGTTTGTACCAAAACGTACAGATCTGATCTGTAAACTCGCCGCCCCCGAAATCCTGCAAAAAAAAAAAAAATTCCACTTTTTTGCCCAAGAAAGTGCTTTGATACCACTTGTTATAGTCTAACCCGGAAATATTATAGATCTGATATGAAAATATAAGTCAATGCAAATAAACCCAGAAATAATATGAAATGATTCTTTATTGATCAAACCCTTGAGGTAGGGCAACACCATACATTCACTTCTTAAGGAAGGAGAACACTCCACAAGCCATATGCTTGTTCATACAATAATCCTTGACACTCTTCCTTGACATGGAGTCTCTAGCCTCTATATAGGCCTCATACATACAATACCATGGGTCATTACCATGGTTCCCTCATACCATCAACTAATACCATGGGCCCATTACATTATTACTAACTACTTGTGGTCCCTTACATGATATGGGTTAACCACCTTATTTATTACTATGGCCCATCCCATTATTACATTATTACCTTGGGTACCTCCCTTGGTACCCCATATTATCCCCCCTAGATATATAACAAATGCTAACCATTCAAAACTTGAACAATAACTTAATCAATACATGCCTATTACATGATATACATTTTGTAAAACATATTATGAACATGTAAGATACGGGACATGAATTCATATTTGATCATATATATATGAAATTCATCTAAGAATCACTAAGAATGCCCTCTCTAGCTAGATGCAATAAAACTTATTCTAACATGCATTCATCAACCATCCAGTACTTATCAAAACATGATCAAGACCCATAGTGAGGATATAACATATAACTAGGATATAACCAAAATAGAAACCATGACAAATCAACCATTTTATTACCATAATAACTAGCACAAATTCTCATAAATCATAATAGGAAATTATCTCATATTAACATAGGAAAATGCCAACCAAGTGAGGGACTTCCATGTACCACCCAATCATAGATTGGCTAAACCAAAATATGTCTTTCATCCAATCACCCCTGCACCATATTCCAAGCATGAATGTGGGATCATAAGTGTTAAAGCAAAATAAAACCAACCAAGTCTTCCAGAGGCCAAACCACCTCCACCGTCCACGATAATGATTTCACCTAACCAATCCAGAAATAACTAACAATAACCAAATCAACCTCTACCCAAGCTGTCTAGGGCTCCGGGAACTAGTAACTCAACCCATAGTTTCCAGGGAAGCCGAGTTTTTTCAAGGCTCCAAAGAGTTTTTCCCAACTTGTAGGCTCTAGGGACTAGTAACTCAACCCATAACGTCCAAAGAACCCAAGCTATTTCAGGGTTCCAAAGTGTTTATTCCAACCCACATCCATATGAAACCTAATAACTAATCATAAAAACAAGTAGGGAACCCACAACATCATGTCTATCTAGGAATTGACAAGGCAAGGCTGAAACTAATGTGAATCTAGGAAAACCTACATGTCCATGACAACACATAAGCAAGGAACCACATGCATATACCATGCTCCAAAAACTATCAAGGAAATACCAAATGAAACTTGTTACCTCCAACAAAATGTGACTGTAGTTGTTGATTCAACCTTCTCCTTGTGGTCCCTTGTTTTCCTTTGTTTGTCCTTTGCTTTCTTGTTTGCTTGTCCAAGTGCTTGTCTCTTCCCTTTGCTACACTTGCTCAAAAGTTGGGCCAAAAGTTGTGAACTTTTTCTTAGGTGCCTTTTTATCATTAATGCCTCTATTTTCTTCATTTTCCTCTATTTTTCCTTGCATGCACATTTGTATCTCTTCACCTTCCTTTTATTCCATTTTCCTTTATTTATCATAAATAAATGCCAATTATTTCTTCCTTCCTTTGCCAATTTCCATAGCCATAAATAAATCACAAGTGATGCCCACTATAATTCTTTCCCACCATTCAACTTGGAATACATGTCCCATGACCTTGGTCTTATTTTATTTGCATGGAAAATCAACTAGGGGTTGTTACAGGTGACACGCTTAATTAAAATTCAAGTTAGTGCTCATTTTCTTCCTTAATGTTCTCCAAAAATGACCTACAAATATTGTATCTCTATCTAAAAGAATACATTTAGGAAAAAAATGCAACCTTAAAATATCTCTAAGAATGAATTAATAAAATTGGTTGCATCGCTAGTCTTTGTATAAGCTATGAAATGTGCCATCTTTGAAAATCTATCCACAACAACATAAATAGAATCTTTACCTCTTTGAGTTCAAGGCAACCCCAATACAAAATCCATAATTATAGAACCCCATAATTTTCTTGGAATTGCAAATGGTTGATATAAGCCTACATTTTGACTCCTCCCTTCAGCGTCCTAACATACTCCTCACCTTTCAACAAATCTCTTCACAACAACTTATGTACCTAACCAGATATAAAAACAATTCAATAAAGCAAATGTGTTATTATCTCTACAATGTCCTAACATTCCTCCACTATGTTTTTTCTTCACCAAATTGTCTCTCATTGAGCATTTTGGTATTTAAAATTTATTTCCCTTGAATATTAAACCTTCTTCAATCATGTAACTCAACCACTAAGTTATGTGCATACTAACTAGACTTTCACATGTTGCATATGCATCCTTAAAATATGCATCACCTTTGTACATCTCTTTTAGTTCATCAAACCCCAAAACATTAACTTGAAATTCATATAAAATTAAATTAATTCTTCTAAATACATTAGCGACCTTGTTTGATATATCACTTGTCTACTTAATTAAAAATGTAAAATTTTGTAGAAATTCTATGCACAGTGTGTATTTAGTTCAATTTTGGTTGATTTATAATAAAATACAAAGAATGGTTGTAATTATACAAAACAAATTCCTTAGGCATGAGATAATGTCTTCGTTTCTTTAAGGCTTCAATTATGGCGTAAAATTCTTTATCATAAGAGAAATATTTCTATTTTGCTTCATTCAATTTTTCACTTAAATAAGAAATCAATCTTCCCTCTTAACTGAAGACAACTCTAGTAGAAACTCAACCCGTATCTATCTCAACTTGAAAAAAATTATTAAAATCTTGTAAGGCTAAGACAAGATTTCATGTTACCTTATGCTTTAGCAATTTGAAATTTCTATAAGTTTATATTATCCATTTGAATAGTTTCTTACTTTCCTTCACTGTCTCTACAATGTGGGCATAAATGCTACTAAAGTTCTTAATAAAGTTTCTATAAAAAATTGCTAAGCCATGAAAGCTTCTCACCTTAAATATTCCTTGGAATATGCTAATGAATAATTTCTTTAACTTTATTTTGATCCATCTTCAAAAATAAAAATAAAACCAAAAGTATACCAATTCCTTCTCCATAAAATTTCATTTCTTCAAATTAATCAATAAATAAGGTTCTTAGGACTAACTTGAGATGTCTAAAATAGCCCTTATATATATATATATATATATTCCTTCTCATAAAATTGCATTTCTTCAAATTAATCAATAAATAAGGTTCTTAGGACTAACTTGAGATGTCTAAAATAGTCCACATATATATATATATATATATATATATATATATATATATATATATATATATATATATATATATATATATATATATATATATATATATAAACAAACATACTATAAATTCCTTCAAAACCTCATTCATTAGTCTCATGAAAGTGCTAGGGGCATTAGTGGGGCCAAAGGCATCACTAATCATTCATACAATCCATGATTTTTTTAAAGTTGTTTTCATTCATCTCTTTCCATAATCCTAATCTAATGTTATCTACTCTTTAGATCAATCTTTGGATAAATTTTGGCATTACTCAACTAGTTTATTAATTTAGTAGTGCGTAGAAGTGGAGATTTACATATGATTGTAATTTTATTGATGGCTTGAGAATCAATACACACTCTCCATCCTCCATCCTTCCTTGGGCTGAGAATTGTAGGAATAACACACATAATCAAACTCTCCTTGATGAGACCCTTATCCAAAGCTATTGCACTTGTCTCTTCACTTCTCCATTCTCTTATGGAGTCATTCTATATGTTGTTTTATTTGGAAAACTTGATCCATGAATTATTTATATATGATGAATAATGATTCTAATAGGAAGTAAATTTTTTAGAAAATCATCAACAATGATATCATCAAATTAATCCAACATAACTTTGACTTCTTTAGGAAAATCATCTAAATTTGTGTTAGCGAGAATTACCTTAGGCTTTCAAAACAAAGAAAAAAACACTTCTTCTTTCTTGACTTCTTGTAGCAACTCATTTCCAATCATTAACAACACATTAGGACCAACTTCTTTCTTTTCTCCTTCATCTTGGAAAGGTGACAATGTGTATCTCTATCTATTCCTCTCAAGTGTATAGATGTTCCTTATACCATTGTGAATAGCCTTTTTGTCATACTTACATGGTATTCCCAACAAAATATGATAGAAATCCATGGGAATTGGGTCACATGATACCTCATCCTCGTAGCGACCAATCTGAAATTCCACCTTGCATTATTCATTCACCAAAATTTGATGTCCTTTTTTCATCCTTGACACTTTATAAGGAGTAAGATGTGTTATTCTCTTCAAACCTAATTTTTTGACCATCTCAAAACAAACGAATTTATTTGTGCTACCACTATCAATCACAACTTTGCAACAGTTTCCCTTTGACTTGCATATAGTTCTAAACAAAATGTTCCTCAGGGTTGGCTCGTTAGCTTTCTTCTCTAATTTGACAAAAACTATCTTCATCAATAATGATTATGTTTCTTTAGAAATTTCTTATGTTGCATCCAAATTCATACTTTTTTCTTTTTCCTCTACCACATGTACACTTCTCTATCTTACTGGGTTATTTCCTAGACATTACCATAACATATATCCCAATTTTCCACTTATGTAACATCTAAGTCAGTAGTCTTTTCCCTTTCCTTTGACTCTTAAGAAACATATTCTTCCTCTCAATTCACCTCCTCTTAGTGACTAACTACTCAAACTTCCACCTTCCTCTCTTGAAGAATGGAATATTCCTCTACCACTTTGTTGTATTTTTCCTTTCGTAGGTGGTGCGGGGTTACCCCGCACATACCCACAACATGCAATAATTTGCATAAATGTATCTGTTCCAAGTGTTTAACTCTCCCATGGAGTCAAAACTTCAAAACATTAATGGTTAAGGCCCTCTATAACAGTTCCTTTGTATCAGAACACAATCACCCTGCCAAAACCTCTGTCAGGACTTTTAACTAGGCCTCAAGCCTTTGTATAAGACTTTACTAAAGTCTTCCTTCAAAATCCTTCTATCGGGGCTTAAGAAACCCTCCTAAACCTTAGTTAAGCCTCTCATTAACCAACGACTGCATATGCCTAACCTTCCCCTTTAAAACCATTGGTTAATATATATAGACCCACACAAAATCATATATCGGTGCTAAAATCCTTTTAAATCCAATTATAAATGAAAACCCATTTCTCCATACCTTCTCTGCTTTCCGTATATTCTCGGCACAGATCTCGAGACAACACTTATCGCAATTGGGGCCTCACAACCCCACAACATTCCTCGGCCTCTATCGCATCCAATATGTGAACATATTACATAGAAACTATGGAAAACTCCACTTTACCATAGAGACCGATCTCAAGGTTTATATACCCGCATATATAAATATATCGGGTCCGCCTTAAGTCACCCCACTCCTCCGATAGCCCATAACTCTGCTTGCCCCAATCGCTAATCGCTTTATCGCTATCGGTGTATTACATATGCGATGTCCGATCGCTTCCACTTAAAACCGCCGATAACGCGATTTGCGATTAGATCTGGATCGTCGATCTAAATCTTGATCCGACGGTCCATGTTTAATCACAGGATCACAATCGCTCCATTTCAAAGGTTCACTCCGATGTCTTAAAAAAAACTTATGCCACCACGACTTAATCCTGGCCATTGATCTAAATGATCCAATGGCTGTTGTGCCTCATTTCTTCAATTTTCCATTGTTTTGTTTACGCCATTTCCTTAACATTTCTATGGGTTCCAGCTTTCTTCAAAGCTTGGTCTCTCGGTATTTTTAGTTGTGTATCCCTCCTGAGCTTTGGTTTGATCATTCTAATGGATTCAAACAATCCATTAGAATCCTCCTTGGCACATTCCTCTCGGTGTATTCATCGAACTCTGCTTCTCTGCGTTCACGCACTCCGCCTGCACACACACACACACACACACACACACAGATATATATATATATATATATATATATATATATATATATATATATATATATATATATATATATATTATATATATATATATATATATATATATACAAATGAATAACTACATAATGGAATCTCTGTTCCTCAGGCCTGATTCCTCTTTACAGTGGCCTTTTGTTTACAAATATGCCGTAGGCTAAAAATCCCTCCAAATATCTAACCTCTCTCAAACATATACCTATATAACCTATCCAACCTCTGAATTACACAAGAACATCATAATTTATACAAAAAATGGATTCATGAACCAATTTCTGGTTCAGAACCAGGAATCTCTCACCTTCTCCTAAAAAATCTCTTCAACTCCACTCTTTTCTAAACAAACACTAAATCAAGCTTTCAGTTTCCTCGTATCCTATTGAAACCAATCAAATCTAACTTTTGAATCAGTGACCGGAGAATCCACAGTTTGAACATTTTTATACCAACGTTTCAAATCCCAAATGGGATCCATCATCAGGATATGAGAATGATGATAAAATAAGAGCTACTAAGAAAGAATAAATAGTGATGAGGATAAATTTTTAAGAACAACACACTGTCGGCAATCTGCAGCCCTTCTTGCTATCCTCACTCTAAACCTTTCGAGTAAAAGGATTTCACTCCAAGTATCCCCTCCGTACCGGGACAAGATTTTGGATTTAAGATATGTATCTTTTGAATCAGTGACCGGAGAATCCACAGTTTGAACATTTTTATACCAACGTTTCAAATCCCAAATGGGATCCATCATCAGGATATGAGAATGATGATAAAAGAAGAGCTACTAAGAAAGAAAAAATAGTGATGAGGATAAATTTTTAAGAACAACACACTGTTGGCAATCTGCAGCCCTTCTTTCTATCCTCACTCTAAACCTTTTGAGTAAAAGGATTTCACTCCAAGTATCCCCTCCGTACTGGGACAAGATTTTGGATCAGTGACCGGAGAATCAGATTTTGGATTCTCCGGTCACTGATCCAAAATCTTGTCCCGGTACGGAGGGGATACTTGGAGTGAAATCCTTTTACTCGAAAGGTTTAGAGTGAGGATAGCAAGAAGGGCTGCAGATTGCCGACAGTGTGTTTTTCTTAAAAATTTATCCTCATCACTATTTATTCTTTCTTAGTAGCTCTTCTTTTATCATCATTCTCATATCCTGATGATGGATCCCATTTGGGATTTGAAACATTGGTATAAAAATGTTCAAACTGTGGATTCTCCAGTCACTGATTCAAAAGATACATCTCTTAAATCCAAAATCTTGTCCCGGTACGGAGGGGATACTTGGAGTGAAATCCTTTTACTCGAAAGGTTTAGAGTGAGGATAGCAAGAAGGGCTGCAGATTGCCGACAGTGTGTTGTTCTTAAAAATTTATCCTCATCACTATTTATTCTTTCTTAGTAGCTCTTCTTTTATCATCATTCTCATATCCTGATGATGGATCCCATTTGGGATTTGAAATGTTGGTATAAAAATGTTCAAACTTTGGATTCTCCGGTCACTGATTCAAAAGATACAAGCCACAGATCTCTTAAATCCAAATCTAACTTGTTTGGCCTGATCTCCACACAGGGAGGATCAATCAGCCACTATACCCCTTTTTAATCATTTTGACAATAAATAAACACTCTCATACATTTAAATAAATAAAATCAACTAAACTCTTTGTCTTCCAACCCCTTGCTAGTCACAACATGTGATCATGCTATCACATTGCTGACTAGGCCTGAATGCTCCTGCATCAGACTCCCAAAGTTGAAAGTTTCCATGGACTCTTGTTCATGAGTCTTTCTACTTCCTCTATTGTAAACTTCATCAGATTTCATTTCCCAACTGGCTACCTGATCCCTTTCATCTGCAAGTGTATTTACTGCCTCCTTTGTTTCTCTTGGTTGCCAAACTTTGTGTTGTGGATGTCTTTTTTCTCTGTTTTCATAAGCATCTACTTTGCGTAATGTTTTGGTGTTGATACCCTGTATAAATACCTCCTCAAACAACATAAAACTCTATTTCTCTATCTGTTGTTGTCTTGTCATCATACCAATAGAATTGATCTTCATCTTCATGTATTTTCTCCTGTCCTGTACCTAATTGTTCCTTTTGACTTCTAACTCGATCCTCAGCATCTCCTTCTATCTATAAACCAATTTCTTTATGTTGTCCTGTATATCCTTCCATCTTCCCTTGATTCTCTGACTTTGACAATTCTTTATACTCATCACCTTTGTAGTTTTCATCATCCATCTATCAAACAGCTTAAGTAGAGTTCTTCCAATCTCAAAAGAAGATAGGGCATTGTTTAATACAAGAACATATAGCCTTCCAACTATATATTGTTCTTTGCCTACAAATATCTTAATTATTGAACTTTGTTCAATTTCTTCCATTTTCCTATCAAACTTAGTTGAACTGTTCACCCAATTTTCCAATTGCATCCTCAAGATAAACTCTTGACATTTAAGCCTTCTTTGTATTAAGAACAAAATCTATCTGTGGACTATACTTCCACATCTCCTAAAACCTTCTTCCTCTTCGGCAATAACTGGTTTAAGAGCTATGTTAACTCTCCTTCCTCTATTCCAAGCTTCTAAGCCAACTCATTACTTACTCTCATCTTCTTGTTTCCATAAGGAAAACTGACTCACTGGAGCTCTAGAACTTACACCTTCCCTCAAATTTATTTGTGCAAACATATCTCCAAGAGTAGTTTGTCCTTCATCCTGAAAACCACATTCAACAATTAATAATTCAAACTCAAAAAATATATTACATTTTCCATCTTTGTCCTCATTAATTCTTCTCCATAAGTTTTTTGATTTGTCATCCTCTTGATGTATATATGACGTGTCAAACTTTTCACGCTGTCTTGTCTTCAAACAATCTTCTTTGTCTTCACTTTGTTCTGAATGCTTTCTAAGTTCTAAATTCTGTTCTCTGCTCTTCTCTTTGGCCTTCCCTCCTTTCACACTCCTTTTCATTCTTCTTGTTCCTTCCTTACAAATCTGTAATCCACTGAGTTGTCTTTTCCATTCCTCCTTAGTTTCAATAAAAATCTACCAATCTCTGAGTTTAGAACCTAAAGTTCTATTTGTTTCCATACAAGAAACAAAATCACCATATATCATAGGTTTTCCATTCCACTGTTGAGTCCCTTTCACAATAGTGAAAATTACTGTCAACGCCATGAATATCACCTTCCACTGTTCCCCTAGGTTGCTCACTGCATATGCATTGTTCATAAAAGCGTCCTTACCTTCATCCTTTAAGATTGTCTGTCTATTTTCAGTTTGTTTTTTACATTCACCTTTACTCTTTTGGCAATTTGTACAAATAACATTGTCTTCAATTTCCAGCTGTGCATTAGTGTCTACCAACCTCTCTTTGTGTTCCTGTTTATCCTCTTTTCCTTTCTTCTTCATAACCTTGAATGGATTAACTATACCTCCTTGGGTTGAATTTTCTTTATAAACCTTGGTTCTATCATCTTCCATAATACACTCTTTAGTAAGAGTCCTTTCCATTAATGATCCATTATGTCCTTTAAAGATAATTTCTTATATATTAACTATCAATACAGGTTAATAATTTTTTAATAAAGATTGAAGAGATAATTCCATTACCTCAAGTGTTTGTACTGCATCTACACTCTTGTTTGCTCCTTCCATAAGGTCGTCTTCATACCTCTTTTCTACTTCTCCTTTTGTAATCTGCAATTTCCTTTTGTCTTCAGACTGTCTACCATATTTCTGCCAAGTCTTACTGGATTCATCATCTTCATCTTCTTTAGTAGTCTTCAATAGTTGTCCATCTCCAGTGTCCTTGAGCATATGGTTAATCAAGAATTGTTCTATGACATCCATCTCTTCTAACAGTTTCATTTCTTCAGCAACTTGCATAAACATATCTTCTAAAGGTTGTTCACCACTTGCATACATGCACAAATCATTAGTTTCAAAAATACTAGGCTCCTTTTTTTTGATGTTTCAATCATCACATCTCTCTACTGGTTCGAACTTGTCCAACAGTGCAAGAAATCATCAATGATTCCTTCCTCAGTAAGGTAAACCTCTTTCTTGTGTCTGTAATAGCTATCTCCCATCTCTAACTCATCTGCTCTAAGTTCTTCTATTAATTTGATATACTTTCTCCTCTTTATCTGTTTCTGCAATAGCTTCCATTTTATCCTTTCTTTTCATAGTCCAACCATATCTTCGGTTCCCTTCACATTTTTCTAGTAGCACTATCATGTTATCCATAATTATCTTCAGTTATGTAATTTCTCTGTCAAATACCTCTTGACTCATCTTCTCTCCTCTGCCTTTTTCCTTGGCATCCTCCTTTCCTCTGTTGTGGCTTCTCTCTGAACCCCTTCTATGACTATCAGTAGTCATTTCTTTGTTATCTCTATGAGCTTCTCACTCACTATGAGTTGTACTAAGCCTCTGAGACAACAAGTCCTTCCTGTTGTCACTTACCTCACCAATCCCTTCTCTGGACTTGGTCTTTTGGCAAGCACTGGTTCTCTATCTCTGGAACCTCTTGAGCATTCTCTTCTACTCCCTTTAGGCTTGTAACCTCAACTCACTTTCTCTTGAGAACATTGTAACTGTTCTCCTTGTCCAAATTTCAGCTGGAATATTTAGGTTCACTGCCACTAACACAACTCCTCTCTTTCTTTACAGTCTGCTACTATGTGTCGTTGCTACCACTCTCTTTCCTTTATAAAAACAATTCAAATGAACCAATCATCAAAATACAACTCATACCTATTGATCTATCTCTTTCATCTTTCACTGGCTGGACATTACACATGCTGCTTTACTTTTCGTTGTTCATACTTCAATCCTCCTTTCAATCGAGTTCCTGTTCTTGCTGAATACATCCATATTCACCTTCTTTCCTTACAACAGTTTTCCTACAATTTCATTGCTTGCATTCACCTACACATACCATTTAAAGCTTTAAAACTACAAGATCCTTTTTGATCCTACCTTCCTCTAGTCCCTTTTTCCACAGTCTCTCTTGAATAACCAGCTGAAGTCTTCATTATTTATAACATGTCAGAATTCTTCTATGCATGAATCCTTGTACTCCATTCTCCCTCTGTGTCAGATCTATTACAATACCAATGATATATATACTGGAAATAAAATTCAGTTCCTCAATCAATATCCACAGAGCATTAAACTTGCTCTGATACCAGAAATTTGGTGCAGTGTTACCCCGCACATATCCACAGCATGCAATAATCTGCATAAATGCATCTGTCCCAAGTTTTTAACTCTCTCATGGAGTCAAAACTTCAAAACATTAATGGTTAAGGCCCTCTATAACAGTTCCTTTGTATCGGAACACAATCACCCCGCCAAAACCTCTGTCAGGACAATTAACTAGGCCTCAAGCCTTTGTATAAGACTTTACTAAAGTCTTCCTTCAAAATCCTTCTATCGAGGCTTAAGAAACCCTCCTAAACCTTAGTTAAGCCTCTCATTAACCAACGGCCGCATATGCCTAACATTCCCCTTAACCATTGGTGAATATTTATAAACCCACACAAAATCATATATCAGCGCTAAAATCCTTTAAAATCCAATTATAAAGGAAAACCCCGCTCTCCATACCTTCTCTGCTTTTTGTACATTCTCGACACAGATCTCGAGACAACACTTATCGCAATCGGGACCTCACAACCCCACAGTCATCCCTCGGGCCTCTATCGCATCCGATATGCGAACATATTACATAGAAACTATGGAAAACTTTGCTTTACCATAGAGACAGATCTCAAGGTTTATATACCTGCATATATAAAAATATCAAATCCACCTTAAGTCGCCCCACTCCTTCGATAGGCCCAAACTCCGCTTGCCCCGATCACCGATTGCTTTATCACTATCGGCGTATTACATATGTGATGTCGATCGCTTCCACTTAAAACCGTCGATAACACGATTTAAGATTAGATCTAGACCGTCAATCTAAATCTTGATCCGACGGTCCACATTTAATCACAGGATCATGATCACTCCATTTCAAATGTTCACTCTGATGTCTTAAAAGAAAATTTATGCCACCGTGGCTTAATCCTAGTCATTGTTCTAAATGATCCAATAGTTGTTGTGCCTCATTTCTTCAATTTTCCATTGATCTATTTACGCCATTTCCCTAACATTTCTGTGGGTTTTAGCTTTCTTCAAAGCTTGGTCTCTTGGTATTTTTAGTTGCGCTATCCCTCCTGAGCGTTGGTTTGATCATTCTGTTGGCTTCAAACAATCCATTAGAATCCTCCTTGGCACATTCATCTATGTGTATTCATTGAACTCAGCTTCTCTGCGTTCACACACTCCGCCTACATATATATATATATATATATGTGTGTGTGTGTGTGTGTGTGTGTGTGTGTGTGTGTGTGTGCAATCCTCTGATTCATTCAGTCTATCATTTGACACTCAATCACACATTTCTACAGTCCTACTCAATTATTGTATATATATAAATACAAATGAATAAATACATAATGGAATCTTTGTTCCTCAGGCATGATTCCTCTTTACAGTGGCATTTGTTTACAAATCTGCCCGTAGGCTAAAAATCCCTCCAAATATCTAACATCTCTCAAACATCTACCTATCTAACCTATCCAACCTCTGAATTATACAAGAAAATCATAATTTATACAAAAAATGGATTCATGAACCAATTTTTGGTTCAGAACCAGAAATCTCTCACCTTCTCCTAAAAATCTCTTCAACTCCACTCTTTTCTAAACAAATACTAAATCAAGCTTTCAGTTACCTCATATCCTATTCAAACCAATCAAATCTAACTTGTTTGGTCTAATCTCCACACAGGGAGGATCAATCAGCCACTATACCCGTTTTTAATCATTTTGACAATAAATAAGCATTCTCATACATTTGAATAAATAAAATCAACTAAACTCTTTGTCTTCCAACCCCTTGCTAGTCACAACATGTGATCATGCTATCACATTGCTGACTAGGCCTAAATTCTCATACATCAGTAGGACTTCTTCGTCTACTCTCTTGACTCTGTTTTCAAGTGATATTCTCTACTACTTTCAAATCATATTGATATGCATCTTCAACTTCCTCAAGGATAAGTTACTAATATCATCCTGAATTACATACCTCAAACCATTAATGTACCCAACAACCTTTTCAACATCATCTTCAATATTACTCGCTCTAATGTTTAGTTTATAAAAGTCCTCATTGTATTCCCTTAACAACATAGATTTATGTCTAATATTTTTTCAATTTCTTGAAAATATTTAGGCGGTAATCTTTAGGCATGAATTTACCTTTGAATTTAGCCACCATTATGTCCCAACTCTTGATCTTGGACTTGTCTTTCCACTTTCTATCCAACTACACTTCATCCCACCATATGGTTGCATGAAATTTCAACCTTTTCATTACATATTTCATTATTTTTTCTTCATTAACGTATTCATAATCAAAATATGTTTCCATGGCATTGATCAAATCCAAAAATTCATCAACATTTAAATTACCTTCATATATAGACGCCTTCATCTTTGGTATGACACTCATCTCAGCTATCATATTTAGCATTCTCTCCTCTACTAATTCTTCACCTTCTTTTTCACTAGAATTTTCTTCTTCTACCTCACTAACATCAACCATGCTAGCTCCTCATTTTTTAGCAATCCCTATTGCCTATAACCTTATATAAATGTGCCTCATCTCTACTTGCACATTCTCTATAGGCCTTACATGACCTACTCCTCGAGTTGCTCCTTTTCATATTTCTACCACATCTGAGAAAATATTGTTCTCTGATACCAATGTGGTGCTCTTCAGTCTCCTTTTACTAGCCTTTCCCTTGATCATGGATCAATGCTCTTTAATTTTCTTCTAAGATATATAATATATCTCCCTCTTGCAGATGATTTCTCTATGTTTAGATGCCCACAATAGTATTCCAAACTTCATTTCCAATTTCCTTAATAAATTCCCAATTTTGCTAACTCGCTGAAAATATTGAAATCCCTTTTCCTTTGGCATAAATCCCAAAAATTAAAAGTGAAATCTGGAATCCAGACATATGGATGTTTACTCTAACAATTCTTTGATCTAGTGTCCCAGAGACCCACATATCTTTTACAGTTTGTGTTATATCTGGAGGTTTGGATGGTCTCATTGATCTAGATACTTTTCCAATTTAATAAGAAACCAAGATATCTGGTGATGTGGATATTGGTGCACTACAGTGAGGAGCATATGCCTTTGAAACTATGTTTACTCATTTAAACGAATAAATTTTTGGGCCTAGAATACTTTTGACCTAGATAGCCTTCCAGAACAAGTTCCAAAATATGGATCCATGTTATAATCTGCCACGGGGTCCACACTAGATGCTTGTAATTAGGGTGATCAACTATAAAAGAGAATCAGATTGATCTAGCTCTTCATTTTAACTTACTGTTGGGTCCACATCAAAACTATACCTCATATATGAACTTGTTGATGCCTCTAAAATCACTGCATCGACATCGGGGAAAACCACCTGGTCTGGACCTTAGTGCAACTCCTTTTCCGTTTGGTGTGGTGGCTCCGACTGGATATAATGGGACCAGTTTCCCATTGATATATGAGTTGATGGGTGATTGGTTTGTAGTGTATAACGAAGGTGATATGTGTTTTATCCTAAAATGCGAAAATATACAAATATAACTGATCTATCCCGGGTATTCTTTTAAGAACACGATTCTTGATTGTTTCTATTAAACAAATAACCATAAAGATGACTTATACATGAAATATAAATATGCATTCATATGATGATTACTTTGTTTAAGTAGTTAAACAAAGTAATAATAAAACATTATCGCATTGATCATAATATATATCACTGACATATATATCCAAATGATAACAATTCTAAAACATTCAAAAATGACAAGTTAAAGAATTGCTTGAAAAACATATATATATCAATAATAGCAATGTTGAGAAATGTTCATTCACATAGAGAAATAAAACAAAAATAGTGATAATAGTACCGTATGCATTTCAATTCCCCTGATGTAAACAACATTTAGATTATGCTTTTCTATTTGAGAACACCTTCAAAAGATGCAGAAGTGAAAATCTTATAAAAGCCTCTTCAAAAAAAATGCAAAACTTTGGTCCAGCTTTTGATAGAAAAATATTAGAAGTACAGTAGTGAAACTCCCAAGTCAAGTTTTTAATACAAATTGAGGACCCTTCCTAAATACATAAAAGGGTCTTAAATACTAAAAATAACAACTAACTATCAATAAAAATCGCTATGGGTTGTTCTAACTATAGACATGAAAATTTGGGATTCATTATGAAAATAGTAGTGCAGTAGCAGTTGAATGAATTCATTGTATCAGTTTCTTTTCCTGTGATTCCAGCTGGCAGATTGTGAGCATAGGCTGGATTTCTGGAGGCTGACTCATCCTGGAGTGTAGCTAGGTTGTATAGGTGGCATCGGAGAGTTTGGAGATCATGCATTTGATTGCATCTGAAAGACATTTCATGGCCATTTGCTGGCTATGTGGCTTGACTAGGAAAAACTAGAATGTTTCCCATGTCAAGTTTTGGATTTCTCCAATTTGCTTTTCTCTATTCACCAGCTCCTGTGTCAAATGTTGTTCCAGTGACTTTGCTTTTGGGAGTTTACCTGGAGAGAAATCGATGATCATATTAGACATATGTAAGTCGATATTCACTAATTCAATTAGATCGTTCATTGTGGCTCTCCATCTAGAAGTTGCTCTTTCGATTTTCATTAGTTGGGACTCCCATTTGGAAAATAGGATTTCCTTGTGCGATTCTTGTATTCTCAACAAGTTGGCAGCCATTCCTTCTTTGGAATCTTGCCAAGACAAAAAATTGGTTAACCTTTCATCTATCTTTTCCAATTCAAGTCTGGCATCCACTGCCTTCTCAATCAATGATGCAGAGATATCGCATAAGGGGTTGGCCAATGATATGTTGTGGAAAAGAATATCCAACTGTCGAGACAAGTCTTTGGTTATTTCCAAGGCTTCTGTTCTAAATTCACCTACCTGTGGATAACCTTTCTGTCTTTCTATCTATTCTTGCATTTGTGCGATTTGATCTTCTTTTGCCTTCTTCTCTTGCTCACTTATCATCTGAAGTCTGCTTAACTCCTAAGACAACTCCTGTTGTTTATGGAGAGTCTGCTCATCAATCCTTTGTTTTTCTAGTTTCAACTTCTCTCTTAATCGCTCATTTTGCTGCCTCTACTCTGTTAACTGTTGTTCAAGCTAAGTGATATTTTGTTGTTGCTCTGTTGATTGCACCTCAAGTTGGGTAATCTTCTGATCCTTTTCCCTTAAGAGATGGCTGACCTCTGAGGCTTTATCCATTGTAGCCACTGTGTAGGCTCCTGCAGACTGAGATAGATTTGTTAAATCCTCAGAGTGATTGACTTCTGCCTTTCATACCACGCTCATCAATTTGGCCCGAGGAGTTAAAAGAGGACTTTGATCAATTTTCCTCTTCTTCCTTTGTCTTTTAACTACAACTCTATGCTTCGGACTATAGAAGACATCGAGAGGTGGTATTTCTTCAGTTCATAGTGGTGGGCCCTAGTATTGCAGCAATAATGTTGCAACTCCTGGGACTCCCTTCTTTACTTTTATCAACCTGGTAGTTCGTAACAAACTTGGAAGCGACGGTATTGTATGCACAAGTACTAGCTCTTGCCGCAGCTGTCACTTGGTCAGCTGGCACAAGTCCGCTAGGAGCTTAAGCCAACTTCTATGAGCTCTGAGAAGAAGCCTTTTAACTGATGGACGAAAGCTAACTCAAAGAGGGCTGATCTACTTGCAGAAAGAAACTGGAAAGATGAAAGGAAACGTAAACCCTAGCAAACCCTAATTTTACCAGCTAGCCCTACTGATGCAAGAAAGAGGATGCAAGCCACTAAAAGAGATGCCATGGACTTCTAGGAAGGTAAAATACATGTTTCTAAGCTACTTTTATAGTAACATCTGAAAAAACATCTTTTTGTATTTTTGAATAAGTTGCCAGAATTATCATGCATGCGATTTAACTGTTTTTTATTATGCAGAGGTGGATTGGTGAGAGGAAATGCTTGGAGGAGGTCAGGAAGGTTCAGAGAGGGCCTAAGGGGTCCTTAACACCCTTCTAGAGAGTTTCACAAAGTTTTTCTATCAAGAAACCTCATTCGCGAGCTTCTACAGGAAGTCTGCAGGGGTTCTACAAGATGTTCTGGAATTTCTACAGGATGTCTGTAATTTTTCTACAGGATGTTTAGAAATGGGATTTTCGAGGATGGATGGAGGAAGAAATATGAAGGAGTGGGTATGGAGGTGAGATAGGGGAGTGAGTATGTCCAGGATTTGGTGAATGAGGCTGAAGAGTGGCTAAGGCGATTGGATTGGTTCAAAGATAAGAGAAGCAATGTTGTGTGAGAGTATAGGAACTAGGGCAGAGTGTGAAAACGTACCAAATGAGAGGAAAGAATCTAAGTTAGGGGATGGAGCAGATGGGATTGATGGAGTATAGGTGGATGGAGAGGTATTACAGGCACTCTGCACGTTATCTTTCGAATTAGACAAATGAAGACTTGGAAAATCAAGAAGCTAATTACTTTGACCTAATCTGACCTAGATAACAGCAAAGAAATGGAACAGAAGTTTATTTGCACTGAAACCATGTATACTAACTATGCAATGAAGCAATCAAGAATCTGAACATGTAACCAACTTCTGCAAATAAAAATCGAACACTAATGGTTGCATGGCAAAGCAAAGATAGTGTTTTTGGTGGCAGCAAGGTCACCTTGATCGCAACTCCTGATCCCACTGAGGGAGAGGTGAAATCAGAGGTGCTTGATGGCCCTTTTTCTGAAGATCTTCCTCGTTATTAACCTATCAACTAAATATGAACATGAAAAGCCTTTTTAATCATCAAAAGCAACCTAAACAACAAAACAAGATTTAAATCTAAATAGCAGATTTTATTCTAAGAATGCAGCAAAAACACATAAAGGTAAACAAAGGAGGTCCTGGGCACTTGATATGGGCCCAACCCCAAGAGTTACAGCCTCCTAAGAGAGATTTAGAGCTGGTGCAAAGTTGGATTCATCTTTATTGATCAAAAGAATAGTTACATTCCAAAAACTGTCCACAAGGAAAACTTGAAAATGTGCTGAAATGCAGAGCTAACCTACTACCTAAAAAATGACTAAAATCGAACTACAAACTAGCTAACTTCTACCTACAAAGTGACTAAATGAAATGAGGCCTTAAGCCTTCTTATATATACAAATTGAGGACCCCAACAGCCCTCCTGAACTTTAGGAACTCGACTGCCAAAACTTGTAGTTAACAACCACTTTACTAGCACTTGCTTGGTTGCCCTTGTGATAATCAATTTGGTGGCCCTTGAACTCTGAGCTGATGGTGGAGAATTTGAGGTAAGGGCCCATAAATGAAGGGGACACCTTCCTACAAATCCTCTCCCTTGTTCTCCCACGAATTTGGCTGCCAAGTGCTCATTAAAACCCTTGATTTTGTCTCAAAATTGACCAAAAAACTGCACAAAGCACCCATTAGACTTGTTGGCATAATGACTAACCCAATTCACTCTATTAGCATAAATATAATAAAAAAAATGCAATAAACTAATGAGAATGGTGGATTAAGTCGAATTAGGAGGCTGAATGAGCCCATATAATTATCCATTTTTGGGGCTCATCATCACCCCCCTACTGAAAGTGTTGCTCATCCTCTGAGCAACTAATCTATCTCCTCATCTTTGATGGCCCTGGTGGCCTCCCTGTCATGCCAAGCTTCTGAAGTGATGTCCTCTTCTCGGTCATGAAACCATGCTTTTCTCTCTGCTTCTTTCCATTGCCTGTGCTCCTTTTCCTAGAGAATTCTCGGCTTCCTATAGAACTGTCTCAGCATCCTGTAGAGAGGCTGTTGTATCCAACATTTTCATTCTTTCTCTCCAGGTGGATGTATTCGGGCTTCCCTATTCATAGGTGATGGATGCCTTTGAGGGAGAATTTTCTTTTTGTGTAGCTGGGGTGTCTACAATTTTAATTGGCTCTTTTGACTGTGGTTGGGGTCTGCCAGTTTTTATCTGCATGCTCCTTCTGGCCTTAAAATACATGGAAGGCTCCCTCTTTCGCTGCCCTTTTTCTTTGGAGATGTGCTAAGGGTAGCCGGCACAGCTGCTGCCTCCCTGGCTAAAATCTCAGGCGATTTCTCCTTTTTGTTCCTCTGTTTTCATACATCCTGTAGAAAGTCCTGTGTCGACTGTTTTCTGTCTTCTTGTAGAAATTGCTTTCTGGCTTCTTATAGAAACTATCTTCTGGCTTCCTGTAGAACCTATCTTCATTGTTTCGGTCTGCTTAGCTAGGGTGTCTTCCCTTTTAATTTTGGTGTGGTTGCCTTGGTTGTGTCCTCACTTGTTTGGACTTTTTCAGTCTTCTCTGCCCTATTCTGCAATCGTTTTTTTCCGGGGTGTTTGTGCCATTATTCCTCCACAGTTTTAGGCTTCAGCAATTTGGCCTTTGCTCCTTTTCCTCTCTTTTCTTGCCTTGCCTGAATGTCTTGTGTTTCTTCATCATTGGTTTTCTCATCTTTTTCAATGTGTTCTTCTTCCTTGCCATCCTTTATTTTTCTTCAGCACTTCCACTAACTCATCGACATTAGTTCTTTGAGTATCCAGCCTTGTCCTCCCCTTCTCGCTTTTATTTGGCTCCTTGTATTAGTCTTATGGTCAATTTTAAGTCGCACCAATGTTTGCTAAACCTTCATTTGTACAAATTTGGGCACCTTCAATTAATCCTTCTAGCTGTAGCCGATTGTCAGCTGCCAAGCCTGATCCGTCACAGTAAACAAATTTTTCATTCCCAACCTGATTGCTTTTAGAAGCACTCTCAAAGTATTGCTCCCCTATTCTCAATTTAGACAGTTCCAAACTAGCTTGGATCTGTGACAAAATCTTCATGTCTCTCCTTTGATGTGAGACTCTAATTCCATCCTCCAAGTCCCCCACTAACTTTAAGATTTCCATCCCTTTACAATCCTGGATCACCTGCATCAAATTCTGATATGACACCTTACTCTATTTTAACAATTATGCTCATGCCTACAAAATACCCTGACCAAGTTGTTCTTCAGTTCTCTTTTCCAGAAAACCTCCTTAATACCTGCAAAAGTCCATGTCCAAGTTTGTTCTTTTGTTCTTTTCTTTTTTTTTGGTAGAAAGAGATCTCAAGGACATTAACAATTCTTCAGCTATCTGGTTATGAGAGGAAGAGTTTTTCTTCTACAGCAAAGGACAGAGACCAAGTTTTCTTCTCAGGACACATTCAGATATGCAAATTTTAAAATTGTCATCCATAGGCTGGCTCTCACAACTGCATATGCCTTCCTTATAAGA
Organism: Pinus tabuliformis; assembly: GCA_031772625.1. Lineage (NCBI taxonomy): Eukaryota > Viridiplantae > Streptophyta > Pinopsida > Pinales > Pinaceae > Pinus > Pinus tabuliformis. Next base: position 859,643,437 of record CM062817.1, on the reverse strand, counting down.
GAATTTTAGACCGAAAATGTGGAGAGGAATTTTGGTGTAGAAAAACTGAGAAATTTCGTGCACCACACAATCACACTGCTATTTTTGACTTACAGGCAGACTTGTCTCTAATTCTCTTACTCCACACAGTTCAATTCACCACCTTTCAAAATATATCATGCATGGAAGAGTGTTTTCGAGCCTACCTTTCTCGGAACTCCAAATTTGGCGAAGGAAATCTCAGGTTTCTCTATTCCAGAAGGCTGTGTCGTACTTCCTGTAGAAGACCCCCCCCCCCATTTCCTGTAGAACGCCCTTGCGCCTCTAAGTGAGCCTGATACACTGGAGAATTTTGAACTAGACTGAAAAGCTTAGTGGAGGACGACGGGTTAATCACTTTGTGGAAGCGGAGGATGCATACTTCAGTTGAGGACGTTGCAAGTGCCAATGAACAACAAGTGGTGTTTCAGCCGAGCATTTTTAATTGCGGCGTGATTTGTGGTGAGGGAGTGAAGTGGCCAGGTGTACGTGGCCACATGCAGATGGCAATGTTGTTTATGAACTGTATGTTTTCTACCTGTAATCACTACCATCAATTGCACTGAGGTTTAAACGGTCACCACTGTCTGTTTTTTTTAAATTTTACGTGAATTAACTACACACGCATGCTGCATGATTTCCAGCAGAGCTCTAGAGACTGGAACAGGCACTGTCAGGTTACTTTTCTAGCTTCCCGACCTAATCCCACCATTTCATTCATTTATGCACTTTCCAAATCATATTGATGCAAATAGAGGAACTGGTTAGTCACGTACCTGGAAGTCGAGCGTGGTTGTTGTGAGGTGCTGTGGCCTTTCATTTGCTGCATGCATTGGTTTCTGTGGTTGCATGATGGCTTGGTTGCTGATTCATGGCTATTTTCCTTGTGCAGGTGTCCTCTGGCCAGATCTAAGCTGCAGGAGCTGGCTTCAACATTCAGATCTGCACCCTCATGCTGTTGACGCTGAATTTTCACAGGACAGAAACTTGTTTTCTCCATTGCTCCTAAAAGATAGACTGGATCGATCTGAAACTTTTTGAGCATCTTCTTATCATCATTATGCACCTCCCATAGCAAAATTGTGATCAATGGATGCACAGCTTTTGACGAAAATGGAAAATGGCTGAAGATTACAGAGATAAATTTCTCGGAAACCATGCATCGGAATCGGCTGAAACTGCTTGGGTAGGTTACTATCACCCATATGCATCTCCCCATGAAACAGGTTTTTAAATGGATGCACGGATATGGAGAAAATGAAAAAATGGCTGACGGTGATGGAGGCAGATTTCTTGGAAATCATGCAGCGGAATTGGCTGAAACTGCTCGGGCATGTTGCCATCATCCCTGTACAACTCCCCGTAAAACGGTTTTGTAAATGGATGCATGATTTTCACGTGAGGGAAAAAACAAATTCTGTTCTATGTATTTTTGCTTCAAAGAATTCTGCAAGTTTTTGCATAGAAAGAAAAAATGACCTTGGGTTGTGATGCTTGCATGGAGATGATGGACGAGGAGTTTTAAGATTGTAGGAGGACTTCTGAACCCTTGAGGAAGCTATCATGTTCGCCAAACCACCTTTTTGAAATCCCTTTCTAGCTTCCTGTAGAAATCCTGTAATTTCTACAGGAATTTCCTATAGAACACGCAGTTTTTAGGAAAGAAGCACAATGAGATGGAAAAAATGATGGAGAAGTGTGAGGGATGGAAACATGGATGCTTGTAGGCCTCATGGACAGATTCCCAGCCTTCAGGTCCTCTTCAGAGATCAATTTTGGCTTGTTTGTAGGCTTCCTGTAGAAGACACAGAACTTCCTGTAGAAAACACAGAACTTCCTGTAGAAGGCACATAACTTCCTCTATCTTTGTTTTGAGAGATCCTCCTGACCTGCAATGTCCTTCTTGCAACCTGCAATTATTCAATAGAAATTAGGTTTATTTTTTTCTCTCTTTTTTCTTTCTTTTTCTCTTTTTTTTTTGGAAACAACTAGGGCGCCTCATGGAGGTTTTCACCCTAATTGCCTGCCCTGGGCACCTCCAAGGGAGGTTTTCACCCAAGGATCTTATTCTTTTTTCTCTTTTTTCCCAACCCATTGACCGCCTCATGGAGGTTTTCAATCAATGAGCCAATCTAAGGCGCCTCCAAGGAGGTTTTCACCTTAGATTTTTATTTTCCTCTTATTTTCATTTTTTTCTCTTTTTTCTTCTTTTTTTTTCTACCCTACCCTACTTGAAAAACAAAATCATTTTAAAGTATAAGAATACTTCCAATGGAGCCATGTGCACATCGAGATTAGAGAAAAAATTATGTGGAGGCTTGAAATGCATGCTTTGACAGCCATCCGGATTTCAGAGACCAAATGATTTGACTTTGAAGGGGTCAAACATAGCTGAGGAAGAGAGTACTGCTGCAACTTAGTGACCGTCTGGAACCATGTCCCAATATAGCTTTGATATCCTTGGTCCTTTTGCTGATCTGGATCATTCTCCATATCTTCTTCTATCATGACCTTCACATCTTCCTCTTTTTGTTGATTTTTCTCTTGACTACATGGAGGGTTTGATGGTAACCATGAGGGAGCTTTCTTGATCTCTGCTTCTGATGTCTTCTCTTCATCAAGTGCAGCCCATGGTGCTTTGATCTCCTCTTTTGAATCTTCTTTTGCCTTTGGTCCTTCAATGTTGTCAATATAATCTCTGTTTTGCAACACTCTTCCTGAGCTATGGTGAAGATCATTGAGCTCAAGAGGAGTCATTTGGACATGTTGTGCCTCAGCTTTGCAATTGGGTTGAGCTATTCTAATGTGCGGGTTTGGAGATGGTGGTATGGGTAGTTGAGTGGGGGTGTATTTTTGAGATGGATGTGGATGGGGTTGTGGTTGGGCAGGTGGTGGAGGAAAAGGAGCGGGAGTAGAGTTGTACTAGGGCCTCCACCCCTAATGAGCTGCACTCCACTGAGGTTGTGGCTGAGCATAAGAGTGAAATGAATGAGCAGCTGGTTGGGCATAATAATAAGGAGGATATGACCAAGGAGGAGGTGTAGACCACGAAGGATGAGCAGGGGGACCCCAAGAAGGCATGGAAGTGGCTTGGTAGGGGTTATAATAGGTCTGGGATGTCTCTTGCATTCCCTCCTGGTAAGTTCTAGATCCATGTGACCTCCTTTGGTTCATGAAATAGAGTGGTTCAGTGACTCCTTTGGCCCTCTGATATGCAGCTTTAAGTCCAGGAAAGGAAGGGCACTGATTTGTAGGATGGTCTTCTTCACAGACAAAACAAACTTCTATGGAGTGCAATGGACATTCATTCATAGGATGCTTTCTAGTGCACCTGGGACAAACGATGGCCAAAGCCCTCTTGGCTTCTTCTTGCTTCTTTTGGATCCGCAAGGTATCCAGTTGCATGGCAAGAAACTGCCTTACCTCGCTCTTGAAATCTTCCATCTGATTTGCAAATTTATTTTTGGATACGGTACTGATCCCAACATTTCTGCTCATAGCCATTCGCTCCAGAGGAATGTTTTCTTCTTCTTCTCCCCTAGAGGTTCTTCAAATATTTCTTGATGTCCACCTAGGGGTTTTGCTTACTCACAACCATCGAAGAAGAGAGAAGGTTGGTTGTGTGAAGCAGTGGGGGGTGTTGTGCAAACATTTTTCTGACTTATCTCTACTCCTAAAAGGCATGAAAGGAAATATTTTTCGTTGATTTTTGTTTTTTCCTTCTTGTACCTGCAAAACTGAAGTAGATTGAACTGCAACTAACTAAAATCTATCTTGCTGAAATGAAAATGCGGAATTGAAATGAAAGCGGGAAAGGACTAGTCTATTTTACTGAAATGAAATTTCAGGAATGAAATGTTAGTCCACCCTTGGAGAATTGAAATTGCGGAATTGAAATGCTAATCTACGCTTGCAGAATTGAAATTGCGGAATTGAAATGCTAATCTATGAGAGCGGGAAAGATGTAATCTACTGTTGCGGAAATGAAATAAACTACTTAGCAGAAGGTTGTAGTAGAAAATAGAAGAAAAGCAGCAATCACCAATACTCTGAAGCTTCCCCGGCAATGACGCCAAAGAGAATGGTGGGCCCCAGTATTGAAGCAATAATGCTGCAACTCCTTGGACTCCCTTCTTTACTTTTATCAACCCAGTAGTTCGTAACAAACTTGGAAGCGACGGTGTTGTATGCACAAGTACTAGCTCTTGCCGCAGTTGCCACTTGGTCAGCTGGCACAAGTCCGCTAGGAGCTTAAGCCAACTTCTATGAACTCTGAGAAGAAGCTTTTTAACTGATGGATGAAAGCTAACTCAAAGAAGGTTGATCTACTTGCAAAAAGAAACTGGAAAGCTGAAAGGAAACATAAACCCTAGCAAACCCTAATTTTACCAGCTAGCCCTACTGATGCAAGAAAGAGGATGCAAGCTACTGAAATAAATGCCATGTACTTCTAGGAAGGTAAAATACATGTGTCTAAGCTACTTCTACAGTAACATCTGAAAAAACATCTTTTTGTATTTTTGAATAAGTTGCCAGAATTATCATGCATGCGATTTAACTGTTTTTTACTGTGCAGAGGTGGATTGGCGAGAGGAAATGCTTGGAGGAGGTCGGGAAGGTTCATAGAGGGCCTAAGGGGTCCTTAACACCCTTCCAAAGAGTTTCACAAAGTTTTTCTATCAAGAAACCTCATTCGTGAGCTTCAACAGGAAGTCTGTAGGGGTCCTACAGGATGTTCTGGAATTTCTACAAGATGTCTGTAATTTTTCTACAGGATGTTCAGAAATGGGATTTTGGAGGATGGATGGAGGAAGAAAGATGAAGGAGTGGGTATGGAGGTGAGATAGGGGTTTGAGGATCTCCAGGACTTGGTGAATGAGGCTGAAGAGTGGCTAAGGCGATTGGGTTGGTTCAAAGATAAGAGAAGCAATGTTGTGTGAGAGTATACGAACTAGGGCAGAGTGTGAAAACATACCAAACGAGAGGCAAGAATCTAAGTTAGGGGATGGAGCAGATGGGATTAATGGAGTACAGCTGGATGGAGAGGTATTACAGGCACTCTGCACGTTATCTTTCGAATTAGCCAAATGAAGACTTGGAAAATCATGAAGCTAATTACTTTGACCTAATCTGACCTCGATAATAGGAAAGAAATGGAACAGAAGTTTATTTGCACTGAAACCATTTATACTAACTATGCAATGAAGCAATCAAGAATCTGAACATGTAACCAACTTCTGCAAATAAAAATTGAACACTAATGGTTGCATGGCGAAGCAAAGATAGTGTTTTTGGTGGCAGTAAGGTCACCTTGATCGCAGCTCCTGATCCCACTGAGGGAGAGGTGAAATCAGAGGTGCTTGATGGCCCTTTTTCTGAAGATCTTCCCTGTTATCAACCTATCAACTAAATCTAAACATGAAAAGCCTTTTTAATCATCAAAAGCAACCTAAACAACAAAACAAGATTTAAATCTAAATAGCAGATTTTATTCTAAGAATGCAACAAAAACACATAAAGGTAAACAAAGGAAGTCCTGGGCACTTGATATGGGCCCAACCCCAAGAGCTAAAACCTCCTAAGAGAGATTTAGAGCTGGTGAAAAGCTGGATTCATCTTTATTTATCAAAAGAATAGTTACATTCCAAAAACTGTCCACAAGGAAAACTTGAAAATGTGCTGAAATGCAGAGCTAACCTACTGCCTAAAAAATGACTAAAATTGAACTACAAAATAGCTAACTTCTGCCTACAAAGTGACTAACTGAAATGAGGCCCTAAGCCTTCTTATTTATACAAATTGAGGACCCCAATATCCCTCCTAAACTTTAAAAACTCGGGTGCCAAACTTGTAGTTAACAGCAACTTTACTAGAACTTGCTCGGCTGCCCTTGTGATAATCAATTTGGTGGCCCTTGAACTCCGAGATGATGGTGGAGAATTTGAGGTAAGGGCCCATAAATGGAGGGGACACCTTCCTACAAAACCTCTCCCTTGTTCTCCCACGAATTTGGCTGCCATGTGCTCATTAAAACCCTTGATTTTGTCTCAAAATTGACCAAAAAACTGCACAACGCACCCATTAGACTTGTTGGCATAATGACTAACCCAATTCACTCTATTAGCATAGATATAATAAAAAACATGCAATAAACTAATTGGAATGGTGGATTAAGTCGAATTAGGAGGCTGAATGAGCCCATATAATTATCCATTTTTGGGGCTCATCACATAGTACAATCTCCTCTATTGGATTCTTGGGAATGATCTCTATGTCCTGCTGAATTCTGGGTAGGCCACTTGGCCCTTCAATCAGAAAAGTATGAAATTTTGGCTTTTGCACTGTAGGAATTTTTGGTGTAGTGAGCTCTTGTGATCTATTCGGGTTATTGATGATTTTGTTGAACTTCTCATATTCCTTGAGTAAAGTAAGATCAATATTGATATTCGTATCAAGAGGCTCACTAGTTCCTTCCTGTGTCTGCACCCTTTCTAGGGTCTTTTCCCTTTCAGGAGTCTTTTCAATAATTTTCTCTTCACAGTGGCCTTTTGGTTGCACCATAGAGGTAGTATTTCATGTTGAGAATGCAACAAGAAGATAGAGCTTAATGGAAAGGAGTCGCCTTCACTAAGTGGGCCCGCAGGAAAATTATGGCGCAAAGTCTATTTTTAGACATATGGTGTCTATGGATCATGGTCTATGAGTTGCAGAATGCTATTTATGGATGATTGGTCATTTTGGGAAAAATAGATGGACTTCTATTTCTGGTTCACAGCAGGAGTGATCAAAGTCTATTTTTAGACTGCCAGGCTAAAAATAGAAACAATCAAATATTATTAGCCCTTAGTAATATTTGGACTATAAACTTTATCTTATTCTCTTGGAGCACTTCAGTTCAAGGTACGGATGTGGCACATGTAGCTGTCAGAAAGAAATACACTTTCTTTATGGGTCAATTGAGTTATTGCATGGAGGACTTCAGTTAGAACTCATGCATGTGAGTTCTGTGGAGTTGGATGTGGAGTTGATGGAGTTGTGTTCAGTTGAACTAGTTGTATTCAATATAACTGGAGAATACACTAGTGATGAGTTGTGTGAATTGATTGTTAATTAATTGACTAATTATTAACTCATAAAGAAACAAAGAATACATCAGTTAACTCAGTGCATGGATAGTTCAACAGAGACAGGTGTTAGAGGTAAGTGAAAGGGTGAGTTGTGACTATCAGTTATGCATGAGGATTTGCACAAGCATGGATTGAGTTATGCCAATGAGTATTGCGTAGTATTTGCCCAGTATAATAGCCTGTGCTCACGTGATTTCTAGTGTGAGTGATTCTCAACAGGTATTGTGTAGTGGAGGCAGGCAAAGCAGCGGAGGAGACTTGAACCTGTGACTTGTTCGGATCTGAGCTAGTTTTGTGTGTAACAGGTGGAGATAGTGCTAGATACTTGTGAGGAGTATTGTACTATGTAATGTTACATGTTCTCAATCATTAATATGCAGATAGTGTGGGGTTTTCAGCTGTAAGCTTTCCCCAGGTTACATACTGTGTTAATGTGTGCATGTTATTGATGTTTCATTGTTTTTGATGCTGCTAAATTGATGATCAACGTAGAGGAGCTTATGTATTGTGCATGTATTCCGCAATAGTGCATGATCAGGATAACCATTGTTGAATATGTGTTTATTATTCAAAATTTATACATGGTATCAAAGTTGTTGATCATCGGATCTACTATTCAGAAAGTGTTTACATCTTATTTCTTCAAGTAGAGTCTCTAATCGGGCCAAGTAGCCTCTGGATTCATCCTTCCTTTGGAAGGTGAGATATCTGGTAAAATCCCATACAGTCAATCTCTGTACAAGAAATACATTGTTCTCATGAATCTTAGATCCGAGGCGGTTGAGTTTGGAGCTGGTGGAATTCGAATTTGCAGTAGTGTTTTCTTGGTATCAACGTGGAAATGTCTTTCAACGGATTGCGATTGGAGTATGCTCTTGAGGGAAGCTCGAACTATATTGCATGGAAGGACAGGATGGAGGCCGTATTGGATGATAATGGGCCGAAGGAGTTCATAGAGGCTAATGTCCCAAATCCTACTGATGTTGCGCAGGTTGATGCTTGGCAAAAGAAGATAGCAAAGTGTCGAAGGATTCTGTTGGAGGGCATGAAGGATCACATTGTGTCCAGCCTGCATGGTAAGACTTCTCCATACTTGATGTGGAAACATTTGACAAATCTATTCCAAAGCAAGAGTGATCAGAGGAAGCCGACGCTCAAAGATAAACTCAGAAACATCAAATGTGAGAAGGGAGACAGTATGCCCAAGTATCTCACGAAGTTCATTCAGTGCAGAGATGAGCTGGGAAGTGTGGGGGTTATTGTTGATGATGAGGACTTGGTGATCTTGGCTCTACTTGGTCTTCCAAAGAGTTGGCATTACTATCAGGACTCTGTCAATGGTCAGGAAAAATTGCCAGGATGGGACAGACTTTGGTCAGATCTTGTGCAGGAGGAGATCAGGCGGAATACCAGGGATAGATCTTCATCAAAGGGACCTGATGAAGAAAATTGCGCTTTGGCTGCCAAAGCAAAGAAGGGGAAGAGTAAGAAAGCTTCTCAGTCTAGTGCGAAAGGCAAGAAGCAGGATATGTCCAAGGTGAATTGTTTTCACTGTCACGAGCACGGACACTATGCCACTAATTGTCCACAGAAGAAGAAGAACAAGCAAGCTGCTGGATCTGCAGCAGGAGAGGCTCTAGCCTCACAGTTTTAGCTTGATTTTTCATTGATCACATGCTTGGTTTCAAGTGTGATGGGATCGGTGTGGTTCTTGGACAGTGGTGCGTCTTTTCACATGACAGGAGATCGAGATTTGTTTTTTGATCTGGAGGAAAAAGATCTTGGAGTGCACATCGATATGGGCGATGATGGTAGATATAGTGCGACCGGTATCGGTACCATTTCCTTTGAGAGGGAGTCTAGTAAACCCTTCGTATTGAAGGAAGTGATGCATGTTCTAGGATTGAAGAAGAATCTGATTTCTGTGGCGATGTTAGAAGACAAGGGATATGATGTTGTTTTCAGCGAGGGAAAGGCTTTCCTACACAGCAAGACAACTAGAGAAACCCGAAAGATAGGGGTTCGAGTGAGGAACCTTTATCAGTTGCATGTAGATGGATGCACAACAATGGCATGCAAGGCATAAGGAATGGTGAGCTGGGATGATGGCGAGCTGTGGCACAGGATATTGGGTCACCTTCACCATGGAGCCTTGAAGATACTGCAACAGATCACTACAGGGCTTCCTAAAGGCACACTTGCACAGTCAAATCAGTGCAAGGGGTGTGCTTTGGGAAAGTTTGTGAAAGCAACCTTTCATGAGAAGGATAGTCGCGCCATGACAATCCTTGAGAGAATTCACACAGACGTGTGTGGACCTTTCTCAATAGCTTCGATAGCAAAGCACAGGTATTATGTGATTTTTGTTGATGATTTCTCTAGAAAGTGTTGGATCTTCTTCATGCAGAAGAAGAGCGAGACATACTCAAAGTTTTGTGAGTTCAAAGCACTAGTCGAGAAGGAGTCGGGGAAGAAGGTGAAGGCTCTTAGGAGTGATAATGGTGGTGAATACATCTCTGATGAGTTCAAGGATTTCTGTAAAGCAGAAGGGATTCGAAGAGAGCTCATAGCTCCCCATAACCCACAGCAGAACAGAGTTGCTGAGCAGAAGAACAGAACGATCGTGGTTGTTGCACGGGCGATGTTGCATGATCAGGGCCTACCCCTTCACTTGTGGGCGAAAGCATGCAATACAAAAGTTTATGTGCAGAACCGTTGTCCTCACAGGATACTTGGCATGAGTACACCCGAGGAGGCTTATTCTGGTAAGAAGCCTGATCTTTCTCATTTGAGGATTTTTGGTGCTAACATTTACATGCATGTGACGAAGTATGCCAGGAAGAAGTTGGAGCCGACCGCAGAGGTTGGGATATTTGTGGGGTACACTGATACGCCCCACAAATATCGTGTGTATTTGCCAGACAGTGGTAATACTGTTGTGTGACGGGATATAAAATTTCAGGAGGAGAAAGCCATGAAGTGTTCGCTTGAGAGGGAGCCACACTTGCATGCAGATGAGGAGCTATTAGTTCTTAAGGATGAGCTTCAGGATGTGGATCAACCACAGGATGAGGTTCATGGAGTGGAAGAGACCACTCATGTAGCGCCAACCATCAGAGGGCGGAAGCGCTTGACAGAAGCTGAGTGACTGGCTCAAGATGCAGAGAAAGTTATAGGACCACCTACATCTCAACGTAAGCAGAGACAGTCACCTGATCAGTACACTAGATACATGGCTCTTATGAGCAAATGTGTTGTGACTGAGCCATCCTCTTTCGAGGAAGTTGTGGAGGATCCCGCATGGGTAGACACCATGGTGGAAGAGTATGATTCGATTGTCAGAAACAGTGCATGGGAGATTGTTCCTAGACCGGAAGGGAAATCAGTGGTGGGTTCGAGATGGATCTACAAATTTAAGCAGGCAGCTGACGGGAGTGTGGAGAAGTACAAGGCAAGATTTGTTGCCCGAGGCTTTTCATAGATAGAGGGGATCGATTATGAGAAGACCTTTGCACCTGTCGCAAGGTATTCTTCCATATGGATGATTCTTTCTCTCTCAGTGCAGATGGGATGGCACATTCATCAGATGGATGTGAAGACTGCATTCCTCAACGGAGTCATTGAGGAGAAGGTATACATTGAGCAACCTGAAGGTTTTGAGATCTTCAGCAGCGAGTCGCATGTGTGCAGGCTCAAGAGAGCGATGTATGGGTTGAAACAAGCACCACGTGCTTGGTACACATGGATAGATATCTATTTCACCAGACTTGGATTCTCCAAGAGTGAGGCGGATCCTAACATATACTAGATTATGGTGGAGGGTAAGTTGCTTATCATTGTACTATATGTAGATGATTTGATTCTAACGGGTGATGAGTTGTTGATACCTTCATGCAAGGATGATCTTGCTAAGGAGTTTGAAATGAAGGACTTGGGCCTCCTTCATTATTTCCTGGGATTGGAAATTTGGCACCGCAGTGGTGGACTGTTTGTTTCTCAGGGTAAGTATGCTCGGGAGATACCGGAGAAGTTCAACATGCATGGCTGCAAGCCTGTTGATACTCCTCTTCCTGGAGGTTGGAGGAAGGAGGATGCCACTTCGGCAGAAGAAGTGGATGCCACTGTTTATCGACAGTTGGTGGGGTCGCTTATGTATCTGGTCAATACACGACCCAATATATGCTATGTTGTTAACCAGCTTTCACAAGCTATGGTTCAGCCTACCAAGCTCTTCTGGAAGGCAGGCAAGCATGTATTGCATTATTTGAGAGGCACATCAGGATATGGCTTGTGGTACATACAGGAGGATGAGGTGAAGCTATGTGGCTTCATGGATGCAAATTGGGCAGAACAATGTAAACTTTGAAACGGGAACTATAAACTCAAAACGGGAACTCTGGCCCAAAAACCCCAAAAAAACCACAAAAACAGTGCTAAAAACGAAAAGTGTGTATACTGGAACGATGTTTTTTTTTTAGGCGTAAATTTTGAACGTGTTTTAAAAATGGCAGTGACTACGAAATTTTCTACGAAATTTTCCTGCAAAATATAGCTTCAAAACGAAAGTGTTGATACTGGAATAATGATTTTTTTTTTAGGGTCAATTTTCAAACTTTTTAAAAAACGCTAATAAAACCAAATTTTTATGTCTCAAACAAAGTTAAATTTTAAGGAGAAAACACATTAATGTTACTGGTAGAATATCATTTTTCTTTCCTAAGTATAAATTTAACATGTTTTCAACCACAACATGCTAGATACAAAAGAAATTGAAATTTTTTTAACTATAAAATTAAAAAACCATGACATTATGAACAAATTATATCACTGAATGAATTCAAAAGTCTTTATTTGTATACTGAATAAAACAGACATTATATCTCTAATTTGATATTGCATTGTAGATATTTAAACAATAAAATTTATCATACTTAAGACATAATCCAACAACATAAAAATGCTTCATAACTTCTCATTTAACAAAATATGGAAAACATTAATTTTATTTGAAGATACGATGCATACATCAGTTATATAAACTGTCTTAAACAATTATTCAAAATCACTCATATTTTCTTGCACACCATCAGAATTCACATCTTCAGATGGTGAATTCAACAAAGATTATAATGATTCAATGGGACAAGTCGAAATAAAAATATACAATATTTAGAAACAAAGATTCAATGTGTCCCGTTGAAAGATTCGAATGAGGAACACACTTTCTCCGTTCTTGATGAGCCAATGTCTTCTAAGATATATCGTTCATTGAATTGCTTTGCCATAAAATAGGTTCTGTGAACAACCATAAAAAGACAAATTGCCAACAGGTCCCCATACCAAACGTCTAGTAAAACGATCTCACCTTCATCCTTCTGACCTAATATCTTGTGTGCCAAATCATCTCCACTCTTTTAACATTTTCTTTTGAATAAAAAAGTGCAATAAAATATGCCAAGGTACGAATTTCAGCCTTGCAAAATAAAAAATATATAGTGTCTATAACCACTAGCCTTATAACGCTGTTCTAGGTAGCGTTGCAAGGTTCATGGTTTTAGACATATTGTATATTGTGGACCATATATTAAATATATTCATGGCTGACATGCTCGAACTCAAACAGACCACATCGAATATCTCACCACAAAATAAATTAAATCGACAATTGTAAGATGCACCTCCAACTTTGTTATAAACAATGTACAAACAACTACAATTTTATTCTCCTCCCTTTTTTATTTTTATTTTTTTAAGGTATACGTTGCAAGGTTCATGGTTTTAGACATATTGTATATTGTGGACCATATATTAAATATATTCATGGCTGACATGCTCGAACTCAAACAGACCACATCAAATATCTCACCACAAAATAAATTAAATCGACAATTGTAAGATGCACCTCCAACTTTGTTATAAACAATGTACAAACAACTACAATTTTTATTCTCCTCCCTCTTTTTATTTTTTTAAGGTATATTTTCACAACCAAATGATAAATATGGATATAAAAATGTTTATTCCATTAATTTATTCTTAATTTGAAAACATAAATTGAAATTTAAAATAAAGTTAAATACAAATATAAAAATTCATAACACTCTTTTAGCATAAAAGATTAAATAAAATTTCAAATTTCAATAGTGATATGTTAGTATTAAAATTATATAATAATTTATTTTTGGCGAGATATTCTCATTTCATAAAATTTAAATACAAAATTTAGTTACATAGGTTTAGGATCTCGATCAACTTCCCAGGCATTGAAACATGTAATCAAACCATCAGGAAGCACCCTCCTTGGTAAAAAAGTATATCGATTGGTCCCTTTTTTAACACCGTACATATAGGAATTTTGTCTCGCATATGAAACTTATATGAATGAAGGTGTGAAATAAGTGAATGGAAGTTCAATAAATGATGATCCCTAAGGAACGTGGGAATGGAAGGGGTGGTTCAATTAACATCGAATAAGGACAACTTGTCTTCAAAAGATAAGATAGTGAATCGACAAAATTTGAAAGATAAATATTGTACAGAGTATTCTCGTCCAATTTCTTAAAAAGAGCTTATATTTCAATAAATGCATTACCATATTCTTATAAAACCATTGAATTTTAATGGTAAAATCATCCAAAATGGAGAGGGTTCATCATTTATTGATGGCTCGACAGAATGAATAATAGAAAGAACATCCTAGATTTAGGATAAGTTTTGATAGTGAAGAGAATAATGACCCTAAGTATCTTGCACAAAGTACATGATTTGTTAGCATGCAAGGACGTAATGCGCTTTATAGCAGACATAGGGAGAGATTTCGACATATTGAGTGGATTTATCAAAAATAATCATAATATATCATAAGCAAACATCAATAAAGCATTGTATCTACAGTGACTTACTTAATTTCTCAGGGGTTAAGGGGGAGTATTACCAACCTTGAATAATGTCACATTTCTAGTCAATGGTGCAAATGGACAGTATAGGGCTTCAATTCAAATCAGCCACAATATAGGGTCACAGTGAGAAAAATGGTAAGTGAATACACCGTAAAGATCAAAAATCTGTTAGTGGCTGAGAGAACTTCCCAAACCATGTTGACAATGTAGGTACCTACTAACACAAAGCTATGTTTGATCCTTTAGTTTCCCCAACTCATAATCAAAAATCAGAAGTTCCAAAAATACACACGTGGAAAAAGGTAGTCTATGGGACAAATGATACCTAATGCTCGGTACATTAAAACAATGCACAACACCTAACGCATCTCCGTCCAGGCAGACATACGAAGAAAGGTAGGTTGTATCAAACCTCTGTATTTTGCACATCGAACCAAGGATATGACTAAGAAAAAAGAACAGAACAGAAAAATACAAACAAATAAATAAATACCTGCAGAGAAGCACCTCATCTGAGCGGGAAGAAGCTATGTGACATAGGATCATGGGAATCAGAAAAAAGTGGATGAGCTTGAGAAAAAGAAAGGTACCATATTTACAATTCAATGATGTGGACTGAACCCGTATCTTCTATAGAAACTGCGGCTTTGTTCATCCACCATCAACGTCGTTCTAGAACCGTTCTATGGCACGTTTTTGTCTGGATTACCTGAAAGCAAAAAGGGCAGAAGTGGAAAATCAGATAAAACTATACAAAAACCCTACGCCTACTAAAATATTGCTGTAATGTCTTCGTTTGACTGGTTGTGCGAGGAAGGTAATATTTTTTTTTCCATTGAATATTAAAAAGATCTTATTATCGCTGCGGCCAGGCATAACGCATTCGTTTTCTCGCCCCCTCTGCGGCAGCGGCACCCCCGGGCCGTCCTGCCCCGCCCGACCGGCGGCGGGTCGATTCCGGGAATCGACCCGCCGCCGGTCGGGCGCGGCGGGGTGGCCCAGGGGTGCCGCTGCGCGTGATTTGAAGCCAATGGCGGGTCGACATTCGAGGGAGAGTTGTCTGCGAGGACATTCAGGACTTCAGAGGTATCATCTCTGTCAGAGAAGCTTTCAGATGTAGATAGCCAGAGTGATTTTGATTCAATGATGGGAGATGCAACAGCGCGCAGCGCCACCCCGGGCCGCCCCGCCCCGCCGCCGGTCGGGCGGGGCGGGGCGGCCCGGGGTGCCGCTGCGCGTGATTCGAAGCCAATGGCGGGTCTGCATTCAAGCAGATGTGCGCTGATAGGATTCCATTAACTTTTCGGAGTGGGGATGAGCTTCGCACGGAGAAACTGGCCTGCCTTCGCACCCGATTTCCATATCGTCGGTTTTTCCAGATGCACGTCTCCAGCGTGAAGACGGATAAATTCTAAATGTGCTCATCATTTTTCCCGCGGCCATGACGTGCAGGCCTAAATGTTGCCATACTGGTGAAATTGTACTTTTCACACAGCTGTTATTTAATGGGCGTGCCATAGACTTGCATTCAATGACAACAACGACATGGATCTTATGATTTATAAGAAGAACAACCTCCAAATACATGGATTTAACTTAAACTATGCGAAAGGAAATTTAAGCCTGGCTCGTTTTTTGGTTTTTTTTGTTTATAAATTTAAGGAAACAAGATAAGGGCCAAAACTGAAAATAAGATAATGTTAAAATTTAGGAGCAGATAGGTTAATAGTGAAAGTTTTTAGTTTTTTAGTTTTTAGTTGAAGACTCGGATACAAGCCTTTTACCCCGATGGAAATAGAGAGACATCCATTTTGCAGCCATCTCAAATAAATCTTAAAGATATTCGTTATGAAAACGAACTTGAATGCCTATCAGATATAGAAGAAATGGAGGAAAAAGAAGAGAATTGCTTAAAATGCCATGAACCCTTGAGGCAAACCAATAGCGAAATAGGCATGTCTCTAGTCCCCTTGGATGCCAAAACAACTTATTCTCCTACAGCAGCAGTAGAAAATACTGTTGTCAAAACGCAAAGAGTTGAAGGAAAGAGTGAGAATTTTCATCCGTTGACTTCTGAACAAAGGGATGTTTATTTTTGTGACGCAAATATTAATAAACAGGCAAAAGATACTAATGATGGGGAAAAGAGGATCTTGGACAATAACCAGACCGCATGTATATGAAAAAAACAAAGAGTTTAATTTATAGATAAAATCTGCTGAATTTAAAATATTTACAATCCTATCAAAGACTGACTCCAGTTATTGTTAATTACTGGAATTTTTTTCGGGAATAAAATTGTTTTTAGAAAATTAAGAGTACGTTTTAATTATAATATTAGATAAAACATCAAGTTTAGTAAGAGTGTTTATGCAACAACTCCGGTTAAAAATTTCAGTTTGGCCAACTAAATTTAGTTTAAATGCTGGGAAACTGACAGTAAAAAGTTAATTGCACAAAGTTTATCTACACAGTAGAAGTCAGTGGTGTCAATGGTTGTGTTGTCGTCATTGTATTTACTATTTACAAATTAAGAACTCTTCGGAAATTAATAAAAATATTATTTTTTGGTGGAAGCCGATGTTGGAGATAACCCATCCTTATCTGTTAGTATTATGCATATCTAGGCATAGGAGCGCATAATTGGTATATATGATGCCTCATAACAAAATTCAGTTACCCAATTGCTTAGCTTGAATCGGTGAATGACCCTCTTGAATCCCCAGTTACCATTCAAGAGATTCCAGATGCAGATGCAGATGCAGATGCAGTGGACGCAAAGCTCTTTCGCGTTCCAGAGGACGTCCAGAGTTGGCCGTCTCACTAGTGAAGCAATTGAATGAGGGCAAGTTAGTCCAATTATTTTTGCTGGTTGAATAATCCGTTGATCTACCACCAATAGCAGCAATTTTTGTTTCCCCGATGATTTAGAAAAGTATTTTTTCCTGTACTGCTTTTGCCTAGATCTCATTCTTGTGCTGTGAGGTATCATTGCAGAATAAGTAAATTATGGCCGTTACTAGGTTTATTAATATTTAATTTATATACTTTATTTAATTTGTATACATTAACTATATTATTTACTAAGCTAGTTCTATTTTAAGTTTAAATTTACAGAGTGTCATTTTTTTCCATTTTATTTTGGTGGATGGAGAATTAAAATGGATTTAGAATGTATATATTGAATGACATTAAATTTAAAATAATTATAAATTACAAAATAATATATTAAGAAATATTTTATTGGTTTAAGTTAAAATTCTAGTTATTTAATTATAACATGGGGTTATAAATTATATATTAGAATAAACTTTATATATATTAAATTAGTATAACCTAAGACAATTGTAAAATATTATATTAAAAATATGATAATTTTAACCTATTTAGAAAGATATAAAAATGTTGATTATACATTATTTTTTACATTACATATGCATATTTTCAATTATTTTAGTTAGAATAAAAATTAAAATAATGATATTGTCTTTAGGATTCCTGCTTCTCCGAGCAGGAATCGACCGATTCCATTCGATTAATTTCAATCGCTATTCTCAAAGAGATTTATGAAAGAAACGAAGTCTAGAAGAGGAGAGGTTGTCATGCTTATTTATGTGTTTAATATGCTGTGTATGGGTTCAGCCTCTTTTGAAAAATGTGGAAGGCATCATCTGTGTTTAAAGACCTTCTTTCATTCTTTTTGGGGTCTGTCTTTTTTATCAAAGTTTTGCAACTCTATCTACTTTGGATAAAGTTGCAGCATATTTGAATTAGTGCGTATTCTATTTGGAGGTAAGACCTATGATTGAATAATCAAAATCTTGAGCGTCTCCCTTATATTATTTATAAGATTTTTGAAACCCTAGGTAAGTTTTTGACGGGAAAGAAGATAATAGCAAATGCATTCTATGTTTCAATACTGAAAAGTAAATAATACAACAATAATTATACATCATGGAGGCAAAGCATGAGTACACAAGTTACCCCTTCCTTACATAGGCGAGGAGAGCTAATATGTTAACTTTGGCTATGATCTCAAGAGAATCCACATCTTTGTTGAAGATGCCAATCATGGCTGAGATCTGTACGACCAACTGTGATCTAAAAGTTGTAACATCTTCAAAATGAGACATGTTAGTTACCCCACAAAAGGCAGCATGCCATCACCATTTCCATGAAAAGGAGATGCATGGCAATTTAATGATGTCCCAAACATATCTTCTTGTCCGTTGGGCCATCCATTTGTCCCCCAAAAGGACCCCTTTCCATGCCCCAAAGTCTCTGACAACTTTGCAGCTCCACATAACATGCTTAACAGTTTCAGCTCTGTGGCAGACCATGCAGCAACCATCTATGACACTGGAGTGATGTAGCCTATCTTTACCTGATAGAAACGGCTAGATTGTTGAGGACCAACTATCCGAACATTCTAGTCTTAAAAGTAGAATGCGACTTCCAAATGTCTTGACACCTCCAAAGCCATCTGGTCTCTATGTTGTGAGTGGTCCATTTTTTGTTAATTCCATTTGCAAGGGATATTTTGGTCAAATCATATAATACTTCTTCTCTCTGAAATTAGTGAAGGGCTTCCTATAGGACCATTTTTAGTCTTTCCAAATTGCCCCTTAAGTCTACAAAAAGCTGGCATCTGGAATTATTCTACACATTGCAGTGAGGGCTCGTTTGTCTCTTATCAAAAGCATTTAATCCCAATTGACAGTTGTCCAATACTATCGGTTGCTTGAGTCTTATCAAAAGAGGTGAAATTTCCATCAAGAGTCTGGTATGTGAAAGAAAGAGAGAGCACAACTGTGATTTTCACATTGATTTTTAAGTTAATTATTATTTTTTGAAAAAAAAAGTTGTTATTATTATTTTTTTGACATGAAATTCATAAAAAAAACTATTATTTGACCATTTTTAGTTAATATTTTTGTATAAAAATTGTGATTCTGACATGTTAATTCTAGCAAAAAATTATCAAAACGTTTAGTTTTTTTGTTATATTTATGATAAAAATGGTTATTTTTATGTCCATTGTTAAAAAATGTTGTTTTTTAGAAACAATTATTTCATGTGGATTGAAAAATTAATTAAGGATGTCTAAATATGTAGATTATCTAAAATTCAAACTATCGACTTTCTAATTTAAAAACGCAAAACAATAAAAACCCCACTAAAAAAAATAAAAAATTAAGATAGATAACAAGAAAATATGAATACAATGACGACTTCAAAAACTATCAAATTTAGAAAATAATTTTTTACATTTCACACACTAGAAAATTTAAAATCAAAAAATAGGTCTTTTAAAAAAAGGGTGTGATGCAGAATACTCACTTTTTAAAATCAGGATGAAAATCACTACCATTCACTACCATTCTAAAACTTAATGCACATGAAAAAAATTAAAGTTCCAAAAACCATGTTCTAAAAAAACATGTGTATTCTGCATCACCACTTTTGAAAATCGGGTCATTTTTTTGCCACCTCTACAAAACGGGTAATAGTATCAGTTCCCGTTTCAAAGTTTACATTGTTGCAGGGAGTCCAACAGACAGAAAGAGCACATCAGGAGGGGTATTCAGTATCGGGTCGACAGCAGTTTCTTGGTACAACAGGAAGCAGAGATCCATGGCACTCAGTTCAGCAGAGGCCGCGTATATGGCAGCAAGTTTGGCTGCATGCGAGGCTATATGGATGAGGAAGATCCTGGTCGGTTTGTTCAGTTCTTACTTGGAGCCTACTGTGATTTACTGTGATAACCAGAGTTGCATTAAACTCTCGGCTAATCCTGTATTTCATGATAGATCTAAGCACATTGACATCAGGTACCATCATATATGACATTGTGTGCAGCAGAGAATCATGTTACTTTCATACATTCCAACGGAGGATCAGGATGCTGATATCTTGACGAAGGCGCTCACCAGGAGCAAATTCAAATACCACCGAGGTAGGATAGGGGTTGCTGATAATCTTTATCTTGTTGAGAGGGAGTGTTGAGAATGCAACAAGATGATGGAGCTTAGTGGAAAGGATTCGCCTTCA
Source organism: Pinus tabuliformis (assembly GCA_031772625.1). Taxonomy (NCBI): domain Eukaryota; kingdom Viridiplantae; phylum Streptophyta; class Pinopsida; order Pinales; family Pinaceae; genus Pinus; species Pinus tabuliformis. The sequence goes on along the minus strand of CM062817.1, from coordinate 859,623,342 downwards.
CTAAGTGGGCCCGTAGGCAAATTATGGCGCAAAGTCTATTTTTAGACATATGGATCATGGTCTATGAGTTGCAGAATGTTGTTTATGGATGATTGGTCATGTTGGGAAAAATAGATGGACTTCTATTTCTGGTTCACAGCAGGAGTGATCAAAGTATATTTTTAGACTGCCACGCTAAAAATAGAAACAGTCAAATAATATTAGCCCTTAGTAATATTTGGACTATAAACTTTATCTTATTCTCTTGTAGCACTTCAGTTCGAGCTATAGATGTGCCACATGCAATTGTCAGAAGCAAATAAGCTTTCTTTATGGTTCAGTTGAGTTATTGCATGGAGGACTTCAGTTAGAACTCATGCATGTGAGTTCTGTGGAGTTGGATGTGGAGTTGATGGAGTTGTGTTCATTTGAACTAGTTGTATTCAGTCTAACTGGAGAATACACTAGTGATGAGTTTTGTGAATTGATTGTTAATTAATTCACTAATTATTAACTCATAAAGAAACTAAAGAATACATTAGTTAACTCAGTGCATGGACAGTTCAATAGAGACATGTGTTAGAGGTAAGTGAAAGGGTGAGTTGTGACTATCAGTTGTGCATGAGGATTTGCACAAGCATGGATTGAGTTATGCCAATGAGTATTGTGTAGTATTTGCCCAGTAGAATAGCCTATGCTCACGTGATTTCCAGTATGAGTGATTCTCAACAGGAATTGTGCAGTGGAGGTAAGCAAAGCAGCAGAGGAGATTTGAACCTGTGACTTGTTCGGATCTGAGCTAGTTTTGTGTGTAACAGGTGGAGATAGTGTTGGATACTTGTGAGGAGTATTTTACTATGTAATGTTACATGTTCTAAATCATTAATATACAGATAGTGTGGGGTTTTCAGCTGTAAGCTTTCCCCGGGTTACATATTGTGTTAATGTGTGCATGTTATTGATGTTTCATTGTTTTTGATGCTGCTAAATTGATGATCAACGTAGAGGAGCTTATGTATTGTGCATGTATTCCGCAATAGTGCATGATTAGGATAATCTCTATTGAATACATGTGTTTATTATTCAAAATTGCTACATTTAACAAGTCCAGAGGAAGGGTTTCCAATCTCTGTGTCCTGAACTTGTAAAATTCCTCTAGTCCCTCCACTCCCAATTTGATTTTTGCCAGATGTTTTACTTGAGAAAATAATTCAGCTGAAGTAAAAAAATCATCATAACTATCCTTCTCATGTTCAAACTTGGTGATTTTGGCCTGAGAAGTGACATTGTAGGCAACATATTTAGGATCATATTGCCTTTTTGGGATGACCGCTAACTTTAACATTTTTATTTTCTCAGCTTCCTTCTCTGCATGTTTGAAGTCATGCAGCATGAAAGCACCACATCGGAGGGGGAATGAAGGCCACATATGCTTTTTAGACTCCTTTAGGTTCCTTGACATCCCTTCTACTGTTATTTGATATGTTAATTCTTTGGAAAGTAACTTATCAGGGATGTATAAGGGAAGGACATGTGGGTCAGTAGTGCTACCAAAAATTATGATGTAGGTGAACTTTTCTTCACCAAACTAACTACCAATTGCAGTTAGGTCGACACAGGCTTCCTCAGACAACCTAGGAGTGGGTTTATTGAATATGGCATAATACACAGGGAGGATGAAACCATGACAGATTCTATAAAGATGATTTTTGTAATGGGCTTTCCACAATTCCTTATGATAGATATGAATGGGGTTAGGATCCTGTGGAGTCCATTTCCATCCTAGAATGGGGTATTCAGAATTGAAACAGATAATGTCCAAAATATAGGCACTCATATAAAACGGGGGTATCACCCGGGTAGTCACGAACCTATTTTTCCTATACTCAAGTATTTGGTTGGCCATTTTATTAGACAAAATGGTCACCCAATCCATGATATAAGAATTAACTGCAGTCTCCATTAAAGGTACCATCTCTATAGAAAATTTTGCAGAATCATGGAATCTAAAGAGTCTGCACATCATTGCACCCGCATAACAATAAGGAGATGCTAATGAGTCTACAGAGTACATACCTAATGATTCATGCTTGTGTTTGGTCGGAAAATGCCTCCACTATCTGATAGGGTCCAATTTGATGGCATTTTCTTTGGCGAAAGCCTCCAAAAATGCTTTGTTATATCGCTTGTGCGGTTCAGGAAAATGGTACATTCTTTTGATATCTTCTGCTCTGAATGACCCGAACATTCTCCCATTGGCCATAAAGAAAGTTTTGTCTGTGATATTGATGCTTTCAATAACCCATCTGACCAAGTCATTATAGGGTAAAACCTTGGTGCGGGCTGCTATTCTATGAAGAAAGGAGCCGGCCAAATCCTTAAGAGTATTCTCTGACTTGTCAGTGGAATCGGCTGTTGCCACTACTTCTTCAATCTCCTCTGGATCTTCAGCTTCCAGCAAATTGTATATATTCTCCCATGAAGCTTTGCCTAGACCAAGGCAGGTAGTATCTGATATCAAGACCTTCTTCACTGGTTCCTCTTTGGCTACCACAGGGGCCTTTGGTTTCTTTGATTTCTTCGTCATTTTAGCTAGATTCATCAACTCAGACTTGCTTTGCGAAAGAAACAGAAGAACGTAACAGAGAAAAATAATTAAAAGCCAACGCAGAATACAAAATATTAATGGTAATTCAAGCATGATAAGCAATATGAACTCAAATATTACCACGGATGAAATCCTCGAAGGATTCAACCTTAACTTTTCACTTAATGACTTCCATAACTACCAAACATGTTAATTAAATGTCATAATGATATGTCACATCACACATATTAATAATATTCCTTTAAAGTGGATCTCTTGGCTTTCCCTATTAGCAATTAGCGAAAATAACATATCGCAGATTGGGAGGTACAACGGTTAAGCTTTTTCTATTTCCATACATAGTTCTGATTGCGATAAAAGTGAATTATCATGGGAAGATGGGATAATCAATAAATCCTTAGTTTTTCGTTTATAATTGATTTAAAGTTTAAACCCACAAACATCCATTTAACACCCTTTTATCGAAAAGTGTGCTTTTAATGAAATCGCATCGACAATTAACAATAGTTAGTTATGTGTCTCATGCCTTAAGCGATAGCCGATTACGATTGGATTATCACATCGAGAGATTTGAGTGGACTATTGGAATGGTTCTTTGATGACTTGCAATTTTGCGCTTTCTGATAGCATTATCGCATCAGAGATTTGCCAATGAGAGCCTTTTAAGTCTATCTTTAAATAAAGGATGCGACATATTATTTTACATTTGTTTTAAGAAAAGGTCTTGGTTGATATTTATATCGGATCGGACCTTTTCATAAGGACTTTTATGTGTTATGTGGTTACATCAAAGCTTGCGATTATTATTGAATTATTGATTTTAACTAAGTCTTAAAAAGGGGACCCATTTCTTGTTAAAGTTTTGGATAAAAATTTTCAAATGGGGAGGGTGTTAAACGGATGTTTGTGGGTTTAAACTTTAAATCAATTATAAATGAAAAACTAAGGAATTATTTATTATCCCATCTTCCCATGATAATTCACTTTTATCACAATCAGAACTATATATGGAAACAGATAAAGCTTAATCGTTGTACCTCCCGATCTGCGATATGCAATTTTCGTTAATTGCTGATCGGGAAAGACAAGAGATCCACTTTAAAGGATTGTTATTAATATGTGCAATGTGACATATCATTATGACATTTAATTCTCACGATTGGAAGTTATGTAAGTCATTAATTGAACAATTAAGGTTGAATCCTTCGAGGATTTCATCCGCGGTAAAATTTGAGTTCATATTTCTTATCACACTTGAATTACCATTAATCTTTTGTATTCTACGTTGGCTTTGAACAGGGTTTTTCTCCGTTATGTTCTTATGTTTCTTTTGCAGAGCAAGTCTGAGTTGATGAATCCAGCTAAAATGACCAAGAAATCAAAGAAACCAAAGGCCCCCATGGTTACCAAAGAGGAACCAATGAAGAAGGTCTTGATATCAGATACTACCTGCCTCAGTCTAGGCAAAGCTTCATGGGAGAAAACTTGTTTATCTAGTCAATAATGACTTTTAAATCCCAAAAATATAGATCTTCTCTAGAGTTAAAGGATAACATATAATAGACCCCATAATGTCGTAATATTTTCCCTCAAGTTTGTCCCTTGTCCATGTTCCAACTAAAAAGGTAAAATAGATCTTGGTTAATCTCAATCTTAGCACCACATCCACAGATTACATTTTGCATAGCTCCATTGAAAAACCCAACAAGATATCATTGTTAAAATTCAGAAGGCACAATGGTTTTGGAAATCCTATGTTTACCCTCTACTCTATAATCCCTATAAAAAGAACAAATATCGTACTCTATATTCCCTATAAAAAGCACAAATATCGTTACAAATATGGAAGACAGAAAAAACACCAGTTTAAAAATTAAAGCATTGCTACACTTCTGGATTCCCCAAAAGATGAAGAAGGGGAGAGTTTTTTCAGCCTTAAGATTCATATAACAGTTTGATATACATATATTAAGGGATGAATGACACCACCCCATAATAATGTTCAAGCATTGAGGGACTCCAATCCAGGTAGCAATTACAATAGGTCATTGAAGGAAAAGGTGAGTGTGGTTCTCTTTGTTTACTTTACAAAAATAACAAACACCCGGTAAGTGGAAGCCTATTTTGATAAGGTCCCACCATGTGAGAATCTTGTTATGCCCCAAAAGCCATATAAAACGTTTAAGTACTTTGTCTATTTTGATAAGGTTCTCCCATGTAAGAATCTTGTTATGCCCCAAAGCCAAATAAAACATTTAAGTTTGGTAGGCATGTGTCATTTCCAAATTTTTGGGAGAGATATGATGATAAATTTCATCAATAAAAATTCCATTTCCAAGAGATTTCCCATTCCAAGTAAGGGTGTCTATTCCAAACCGAAATATAATGCTCTCACATGAAATCATATCAACATATGCATACGAGCTTGGTGTTGAAGTTCCCTTGAGGCATGGGTCACTAGATCTTCGCTAAATTGGATATAAATCTAGGGGATCATAATTGATATATGAATTGAATCCCCCTATCATGTATATGTTACAAGATGTCTGCCAGCAAAATGTTACCATGTTGTATCCCCCGAATTGGATCCAATCCAATCTCCACGTCGGCGCCCGATGCAATATCACAACTAAGGTTCTAATAAGCCAAACCTTTATTTTCATAAAACGTTCCAAATATTGGAGATTTGTATTTGACTTGGCCCTATTCCTAATCAATGACATAATTGGTTATCCGTTTAAATATTTTTCATCAATAATCTTTTTCCATAATCCAAAACCAAATAATGCTTACCAAAAGCTTTTTATGATAAGAGACCAGCCAAATCACTCTAGATATTTCAGACCCCAACCACCCTCCTCTTTCCAATGGGTGAGAACCTCCAAAAAGACCAAGTGGACCTTATCATGTCTCCAAATGCTTGACAGACTAACATAAGAAATGATGGAGTTAATTTTTTTAATAATCTTCTTGGGAAGGGGGTATAAGTGTATCCAATATACCAATACATTTTGTAACATAAATTGTGTATGAGTTAGTTGACCACCAATAGATAGCCATTTATGTGTCCAATTAACAAGTGATTTTCAAATTTCTAAATGATCCACTGCCAATCTTTAATGAGATAACTGTTTGGTTTCAGATTGAAACTGAGATATTTAAATCCAAATTCCAATTCATATGTACCAACACAGAAGTAATAAGTGATATTCTTCAACAAAACTTGTTCATATGAAGCTTTTATAAGTTATAATTTATTCTTATTCATGTAAATTCCTAAAACATCCTCAAAGTCTTTTATGATCAAATGTAGATGTTCCCACTAGGCTAAAGAAACCACACCAAATATTAATACATCATCAACAAATTGTAAATATGAAATATTAGTTTTCCTATAGACCATAATACCAAATAAAAGTCTCAATCACCTAGCTTCAACAATATTCCTACTCAGTCCATCCATGACCAAAAGAAATAATAATGTGGACAAGGAGCATCCCTGATGCACACTATGAGAAGCCCAAAAAAGTTGAAGGAACCTGATTAATGAACACATCATAGTTAATTGAAGTAACACATCCCATAATCCATTCCACGAAATGGACCAGAAGTCTAATTTTATGCAAAATAATCTAGAAGAATGACTAATCAACACAATAATAGGCTTTGTATAAATCCAACTTTATGATGATAGCCTCTTGTTTGTGATTTTTGATGGAATGAATACATTCTTAGGAAACAACCATCATGTCCTATATTTTACTATGCTCAAGAAACCCAAATTTCTCATGAGAAATATGAATATATATTTTATCTTTGATTGAATTGGCTATGCTTTTCGAAATCATCTTATAGGTGATGTTACAAAGAGAAATTGGCTAAAAATACAAGAAAGAGGATGCATAAAATGTTTTAATAATAAGAGCAATAAAATTTTGATTTAATGAACCAAAAATATATCGTTCATTTCCAGACTCTTCAGCCATCATCAACAAATCATGGCCCATGAGATTCAAGAAGAAGTATAAATATTTCTACTATCCAATCATCTTTCCTAGTGAATTTATCCCCAAAAAATGACTTAAGAATAGTTTTAATTTCATTCATGGAAGTCAGACCCCACCATATAGTCATCATCCTCTATATAGTCATCATCCTGGATATATTCAATTTTTTTTTTTCTATGTCAACCCAACACTCTAGCTAAAAAGGCCCCTGAAGTAATGCACAACTTCCATATATAAATCCTATAAATGGGAAATGTTTCCCCTCCCATCCACATGCAGTTCACAAATGGTGTTTTCATGTCTCCTCTTGGTGGCATAGTTATTGAAAAACTTCGTGTTTTGATCGTTAGTCTCTATCCAAGTCAGCTGGATTTTTAAATTCCATGATTAGTCCTGCAAATGCAAGAAGTGTATTTTTTGGGCCTTGAGTTCTCTGAGAAATACTTGGTTTTCCTCGGATAAAAAACCGATGAATACATGATAGTTTAGGCGAGTCATTTTCTGTTCAATCTCACGTAATTCCTCAAGCATATTCCACATATTTTTCCATTACCAACTCCAAACCACCTTTTTTAATGCCCACAACTTTCCACCCACCAATCCCATCCATGAACAACTCTCCGAGAAAGTCAGAGATTACCAAGTATGTCGAACTAATTTGTTAAATTCTAAAGATAATAGCCATAATTGAATTTAAAGGGGAACCTCTCCACACAAATTCCCCTTTCCATTGTAATATAATCAAAGAATGCTCCGACAGCTAATATTTATATTATATATATATATATATATATATATATATATATATATATATATATATATATATATATATATATATATATATATATATATTTATATTTATATATATTAAATCTAGATTTATTAAGTACCAAGAGGGATTAATCTGTTTGAAGTGTAAATTTGTCTTCAAGTTCTGCACTCTAAAAGAGATTTGCACTTCAATATATTTGATCTCTCTCAGCACTTGATAGATCTAGGGTTAACATGGATCTATGTTGGTTATATAAAGAAAAATAACACACAAATGTTTCATATTACATGTGGTACACAGTATATCACACCCAAAAAATAATTACCATAACATATTCTATGCCATGTGATAAAATTATCTAGTGTGACACACCTAATTCTTCTCATTCCCATGACATATCGCATCAACAATTTCTTTTTCAGTGTGATACATTTCGCAAATCCTTTTTACTATGTGATACAATGTAAAAGAATTCCTATATTCTTTTCCTCCTCCCTTTTGCGTAACTAAAAAATATATTTTTATGTGGCATATCACACTAAAAAATATTTTGTCAACATAAATCCTGTGGTAAGAAAATGTAACGGTCTCGCCTTAAAAATCCATGTAATAAAGTTAATAAAGGAAAAATAAGACCAACATCATGGAACACTTATTCCAAGTTGAATGTTGGGCAAAACATCCTTGGGGGTGTTCATTCGGTTTATTATGGTTAGGCAAATTGGCAAAGGCAATGACAAAGGATTTGGAAAAGAAAGAGGTATTAATTGGCATTTTATTTATGAAAATAATGGAAAATAGGAGAAAAAGAAGGTGAATGGTCACAGGTTGCATGTGAGGAGGAAAATGAAGAAAATAGAGGCCTAATTAATAAAAAAGGATTTTGAGGATCATTTCACAACCTTTTTTCAGTTCCGTTTTGGAGCTCTTTCTTTATTCTCTCTACTCTCTCATACTCTTGCAAACTTAGAGCATTCTTGGAGCACTCTAGCATTGGATGAAGGAAGGCAAAGAAAGGAAAAGAAAGCAAAGGGAAGAAAATATCAAGCAAGGAAGAGTTGTATCAATTGGCTACAACATGATTACTTGCAGGTATCAAATTGTATGTATGATTTCCTTACTATTTTTAGCATGCATGGTATATGCATGTGTGTATTTGGTTCTCTTGTTGTCATTGGCATGGGTTTTTCCCTATGTGACAATGGTATTTATCCTTACCTTTCCATTTCTAGATAGCCATGGTGTGATGGGGTTATTTCACTTGGTTGAGTTGGATTGTCGAATGGTTTCAAAACTAATTGAGATGGTCTTTGAAAAATTCCCAAAGGCCTAAAAATACCTGGACTGGTAAAGGTGGGATATGCAGTAGAGCCTGAGGGTGGAGATGGGAAAATTTCTCACGGTTTAGGTCAAGAGCTCTGAAGGTATCCATGCTTGTATAGGCCTAGTGATCCCTACACCAGTATATGGTGTGATTCTGGTAAAGCGTGGTAGTGTATTTTTCTTGTTTGGGCCTAGGAATCGCTTAGTGGGATAAACAGTAAGGCCTGGTTGTATTGGTGCTTAGTTTAGGCCTAGAAATCCTCCACTGGTTTTGGCGGGATATACAGTAAAGCCGGAGAAGCATGGTTGGTTTTGTTCTGAGGCCCGCATTTAGGCTTGGAATATGGCATGGGGGTGATTGGCTGAAAAAAGACTTGGTTCAGCCCAATCTATGGTTGGGCGGTACATGGAAGTCCCTGACTTGGTTGGATTTTGCATATGAGTAATAAGAATATTTCCTCTTGAGTTTTATGAGTAATGTCCTCATTATTATGTGATTTTAATGGTTGCTCTATCATTGTTATTATTCTGGTTATATGCTGGTTATAATCATGGTTTTATCATAGACTTTAGCTATGGCTCTTGTCATGTTTTCTTTACTAAATGAAATGATAATGAATGTATGACTTAATAGATGATGATGTAGCTATGTGAGAGAGCATAAGACCTTCTTGAAGAAACTCAGATAAGTATTATGCCCCTATGTTCAAATGTGTATTTATGACTTGTACATTACATGTTCATGATGTGTTTTATGAAATGCATGTCATGGTTAGGATAAGTCTGGTCAAGTCCTTGTTCATGTTTTACATTAGAGGCATTGTCTTCTTGTTATTTATCACTCCTAAGAGTTTTATCAAGTTCTGGGCAGAGGACTGAGTTGTAGCCTAAAAAAGTGGCTTAAATTCCATGGTCGGTAACACAAAATTGGCTGGAAAAGACTATAGTCACTAGGAAGCAAGCTTGTGGGAGCGACAGGAGGGTTTTAGTCACATAGAGGTCTTCTCATGGGAGTGATTGTGGGTCTAGTCTAGTAAAAAGCTAAGTTAACTCAGAGGTGGGCACCTGGAGTGATGGGTTAACACTTGGGGGTCCTGTAGCACCTAAGGGAGGTCTGTAAAGTGTTGGTTCATCGATTTCACTTCCTTAAGGTGATCTAGGAGGTCAAATCATATCATAGTAACTCTTCATCACATATTTATCCCAGTGGAACGATAAGCTTAGGTAAGTGTAGGAAGAGGGTGTTACAGAGTGGTATTAGAGCAAAGTTGTGTCTCTTTGGGTGTTATTTGATACCATAGAGTGATATCAGAGCATGGTTCACCCCTTAGACTGGATGGGAAGAATGTGTTTTTCATGCATGCATGTAGGTTGTATATGTGTTTGACGTGTATGCATGATGATAGTCATTGTGGTAGTTTTGTTTTCATGTAGAAGTTGAAGGTGTTGTTGGTATGTGTTTTTCATGAATGCATGTCGGTTGAATATGCATTTTTTATGTATATTTGTTGTGTATGTGGTTGTATGCATGCATTGACATGGTTATAGTTGTTGTGCATGAGGTCATAGCATGCAGTTGGTATTCTCATGCTTGGTAACTGGATAATGACTGAGATGATGTTGATATATTGTTATGATTATTATTATACATGTATCATGCTAGTTTGGCTGATCTTACAGATGATATATACACCCATGAACTATATTGAGCTATGTTGATTATGATTATATTTTGGTTTACCTGAAATGGTATACTTGCAGGGAGAGGATTCAAAGATGACTAGAAAGATGCTAGGCTACAGTTCACGAAATTCTCCCTATAGATTAGATGAGGAGCATTGTGATGGGTACTCTCCTGACATAGTAAACACATTGAGAATTTTGAAGGCAGAAATAAGAAGTTCCAAAGTAGATAATGACATAATCATTCAAGCACAGGAGAAACAAGCAGAGGTTAATGCAGTTATCCTATAGAGTTTGTCTGATTTGCAAAGATACGGAAAACGTAGTATCAGTCACGGATAGGAGGACAGGACCAATGGAGCCTATGTTAGTAGGTCTCATGGTGGTCAGGGGTCTGATATGGATGACATTATTAGAGATGGAAGGTTATTTTATACACCAGATAGGAGAGGTGATGGACACATGTCATGGAAAATTTTAGGGGCTAATGTTCGCCCAGTGGGCTAATTTTCCATGATTTTTCCACAAAAAAGATTCGCCAATTTCCAATTTTATAAAAGACGATTCGCCCAAATTTTAGAATATAAAATTATTTTACCTTAAAAATCGCCAACATTATATAGAGACTATATATAAAATAATTATAAATTTGAATAATTTTACAAATATATCAATAAACATTTATAATTTGCATATTAGGGATTAGTGAGATTCGCCAATGTTTTAAACTTCAAGAAAATTTTCCATCCTTAAAATTTTCCTTGACACATGTTCTATTCTAGTTCTAATTATGACAGGTATCATGGTCATCATCGTTATCATCCTTATAGGAGGAGTGACAGGGGATATTTTCCATATGAGTTCAATAATTCCAAGCCACCTACCTTTGATGGGGATTTGAAGAATCCAGAAGATGCAAAAGCATGGTTACATAGGATGAAGAAGTTCTTTGAGTTGCATGATTACACAAAAAATATGAAGGCCAAAATAGATATCTTTAGCCTCAAAGGGAAAGCAAACATTTGGTGGGAAGATGTGAAGCAGGTTAGATATATCAGGACAAAGGAGTTGAGTTGGCATTAATTCAAGAGACTTTTCAAGAAGAAATATTTGTCAAATAGGTACCATGATAGTAAATCCAAGTAATTCTATGAGCTTAATATGGGATCGATGAAAAATGAGGAGTACGCGACTAAGTTCCTAAATTTGTTGAGGTATGTGCTGTATCTTAAGGATGAGAAAGCTAAAGTTCAAATATTTATAAGTGGATTTCCATTAGCATTTAAAGATATCATTAAGTATGATGAGCCTTGTTCACTTGAAGAAGTCAATGGAAAATTGAAGCATTGTTATGATCAATCAAAGTGTAAGTCAAAGTCTCAGCAAGGTTGGAAAGGGAAAGACAAGGCTAAAGGTAAATGGCAGTCGAAAAGAGAAAGACCCCAAGATGCAGGTGAGAAATATAATGTTGTACCTTACAAGAATTTTAATGGACCTCATCCTAGAGAACAACAGAATAAAGGTGATGGTATGAGACAGTTGCAATGTTGGACATGTTGTAAGGATCATCTGAAGAGAGATTTTCTGCAAACTTCAAGTGGCAGACCTCATATTTACAGTCCGTAGGAAGCAAAAATAGTTGGGGATGTTAGGTAGAGCATTCCAGAAATCTATGTAATATTGGATAATAGGAAAGAGGATAACCAAGAATCTATTATCGAGATGGATGGTAAGATTTGTGATTAAGTTGTTTCTATTTTGATTTACCCTGGATCTAATTATGGTTATGTTAATCCTGATCTAGTGGATAAGTGTGGTTTGAATAAAGAAGTGCATGCAGAGTCTTGGTTAGTGTAGCTGGCTACAGGTACTAAGAAAAGAGTTCATCATTGGGTAAGAGTTTGTGCATTTGAGTTGATTGGTATGCCTACATCAGGGCATTTTAATTTGCTTCCATTGGGATCATACAGTATGTTGTTGGGTATGGACTAATTATACCTTCATAGGACCAAAGTAGATTGTTATGACAATGCTATTGAATTTTTGGATGACAATGGAGAACAAAGAATCATGCAGGGTAAGAAAAAGGCAACATCAGTCAGAATGGTTACAGTTATGCAGGCAAAGTGTGGTCATAGGAAAGGGTGTGTGTTGTTTGTAGTGCATATTTCTAGTGATAAAGGTAAGGATGTTGAGGATGTGAAGGTATTGAGTAGGTGCCTGGTTTTACAAAAGTTTCAAGATGTATTCCTAGCTAAGATTTCAGATTTGTCGCCTCATAGGGAAGTGGACTTTTCTATTGATTTGGTACTAGGGGCAGCACTAGGCATCACAAGAACCATACAGGATGAGCACACCAGAGTTAGTGGAATTGAAGTTGCAGTTGAAGGAAATTCTTGACAAGAAATACATTAGGAAAAGTGTATCGTCATTGGGGTGCACTGGTATTGTTTTTGAATAGGAAGGATCGTACTCTTAGGTTGTGTATTGACTACAGGAAGATGAACAAGGTGTCGATCAAGAACAGGTATCCATTGTCAAGAATTGATGACTTGTTTGACTAGTTGTTGGGCCACTAAATTGTCATTATTATTACGATTTCTTGACATCTATTTCATCAATTTCCACCATTCTTTTATCACATTATTTATCATAATTTATTATTTAATTCCATTTTATAATTGTTCATGCTCTTGTGGATTAGTGATGTTTATTCTCCTCTATTTTTAATAAATTGAAGATTATTATGTATGATTTTTCCAATAATGGTTTATTAATGAATTTCCTATAACAACAGTCATGATTCTAGCCCCCAAGATCTCTTCCAGATTTCTAATTTGATCTTCAACTCATAGTTAAATTTTCCAACTCAGAAATTCATTGAGATAACAAGTGATAGTTTTGCGTTGGATTTTTCGAGCAAATGAAGATGAATCTTGAAAATATGGGACACGCGTTTTTTGCACAATGAACCAATTTAGTTTTTCAATGAGCTGCAATTTGGTTTGGACTGAGGGAAACACAAGGTTCTCTGAAGGATATTTTCTCAGATTTGTTGTTGTGGCCATTTTCCAAATTCTTCCAATTGCAATACTAGATTCGACTACTTCCAAATGAATCATGATGGAGAGATCTTTCAGATCTGATATGGTTTATTGAGATTATGAAATCAATAAAAATTGTAAGGGGGAATCATTTTGTAATCAATTTAGTTGTAATTTCCCTTTGCTCTCTGTGTATTTAAATGAAAACAAAGATCAAAGAGAGGAGATGGACAATTGTTGAATTTGAGACAAAGCTAAGAACTTCATTCTAGTGTAATTATTTCTCTGAGATATTTTAATGAAAGAAGATATCCATTGAGTTATACATCTCTTATTCGTAATCTGATCTAAATTATTTTTCAAGGCGGAACTGACTCTTGGGAAGTTGGCCCCACTACCTTGGATGAGGTGTTGCGTTGAACATCTAAAGTAGTTTAGTTGTGTGCTTGTTTCTTTAAATTTCAATTGTTTTTCCTTAAATTAAATTTCCTCTTTTTAAAGTAATTTGTTGGTTATTACATTTTCCTGATTTGTTGTTTCTTTCAATTTCTAGATTTCATTTAATTTGATCCTCTAGATTAACATTTAAATTCTATTGGTGCAAAATGTTAAATTTTCAATTCAACAAGGTGTGGTTTAATTTAGGATTGATTCAAACTGTGTGATTAGTATAATTATTTTCCTGTCATTTACTCTCTGCTTTTTTATTTTGGTATTGTTTTTCAAGTCTTATATTTTATATCTTGTCGAATGAGCTTGATAATGTAGAACCCAATAATGTAGAACTAGTGCTAGCTATTGGTAGTTTCTTGCATATATTTTGCAGATTGCCTTGAAACAAAAAGTCGTTCCTCGGATTGATAATTAATGTCTAGGTGATTAGTTATTTTTTATTAAGCAATTAATTTCCCCAACATTTTGGCGTTGTTGTCGAGGAGGAAGTCAAATAGCACTACCACACTAATATCTAGTTATAGATTTATTCCTGAGTTCAAGAGGCTTGGATATTAAAGACGGAAGGTAAGAACCTATACACGTACCCTAGCTAACTTGTGGTGAGGTCTACCCTCTATAGATAGTTTCAATTCATATAGCATGCATGGATAAAAGTAGGAATCTTAGAGGTAGAAATTTGAAGAAATCTTATCATTTCACTTAAGTGGTGATGTAAGCACCACCCATTCCACTAACTAATTGGCAGGAACATTTGAAGGAGGAATCTTCAAGGCTGGTAAGAGTTCTAAGGAACTTTCCTTTGATTTTTTAAAATTTGTTGTAAGAACAAGAGTTATAGGAGCTTAAATTAGTAATTTTGTAAAACTAATATCATTAGCTCTCTAAACTCATAATTGATAATTTTGCAGGATAAAAAGAAAAACTCAGGAAGAATTTGAAGAATTGTTTTTCCATTGGTTCCAAAAGAATCATTTTGCAAGAGGATGAAAGCAGCATATCAAAGAGATCGAGAAGCTGCTACAAGCTCACAACCATGGAAACCATGGCTGACATGTATTGTTCAAAACTCTATCCTTTCATTTTCTTACTTACATGGATCTTTCTTTCATCTTGCAGCACAAAATAATTATTTTTCTTACCTATCAAGGTCAGTCCTACAACTCAATCAGCTACATCAAAATCCCCCATGCCCTATACAATTTTCTGCTCAATCCATCCCACACCTCCATAATAATAAATCAGTACAACATGCTTACAGTGTTGAACTACGAAATTTACCCACCCTTCCCACCCATTCTATTTTACCTACACCACTATTGGAAACTTATATTAGGTTTGGGAAGGTTTTAAATCATAAAATTGTAGAAGTCATGGAAGACAATGGGGTTTCTTCTAGTCAATATCAACAAGCAGATGAGATTAATAAGACACTGAAATAACTTCATGAAATGAAAACTATGGAAAATCAAGAAAGAAAAGGATATATTGAAGCTTGGTTTCAATCTATCATTTGTTCACAGCATCACTCAGAACTTCAGCAATTTTTGGCACCATCTTTTCAAGGGAACTTGGTCTCTCCTACCCTGGTATTTATTAATGTACATTTTTCTAATTTGGGTATGTACATACTTGAGAACTTCTTTTGAGAATGGTTCCATTGGAAGTAATATTATGCATAGAGATATTTCATATTTTTCAAATAGAGTAGGTTAGTGTAGAAAATAAAATAAATAAGTACATAAATAAATAAATTTCTTTATATGTAAAAAGAGTTGTGTTTGCTGCAATATGTTGTGTAAATTAATATCGATGATAGATATTTGAATTTATTTGTGTATGTAGAAACATTATATTTAAAATTATATTTCTACAAATACTCGAAAAAATGTTTATTTCTCATATTTTATGGCTTGTGGGCTTGATAAAATTTCTGAAAAAAAAAATAGTCAAGATAGTCATGTTTTGAGGGTGAAAATGGGAATATTTTCAAAACGTGTTTATATATTAATTATCCTGTTATTTCTACTTTCTAACCCAATTTGAATCACTCAATTTGGATCGCAAACAAAAACTCTATGACCAAAACATTGACAAGGTGTATAGTAGGCAGCTCAGTGATAGAGTTGGGGCAGTCCATTTTTGGAGGCCTAAATGACTAAATTTTGCAAACATGTTTATATGGTATATTCCTCTATTAATCAAATTTACAAGTAAATTTGAACCACTTTATTTTTATATCAAATGAGAAAGTTTTGGCCAAAATCATGGCTGCTTATTGTAAATTAGCATTCTTAAACCCTGATTTTTTGGCTATTCATTGGCATATTTGACTCATCAATTATTCTTGTATTCAAAACCTATTTCTATTAGATATATATAAATGACTATTGTTGAATATCCAATTTTAATCAGTTCAATCTGTCGTCAAACGAAAAGGTTATGCTTAAAATAGGAGTGTTGGTATAAGCTTGGAAATAGAAAACAAATCTCTTATGCATGTCATTCTAAGCATGTTTAACATATCATCGCGTGGAATTTTTAAAACTTGTTTCTATTGGAGATAACTCTATTAGTTCACTTTTATTTGACTTTGTAATCACTTAAATCGAATGAAAAACAAAGAATTTATTATTAAAACACTGCTGGTTAGTATGGTCGACCACTGCTCTCCTGCAGGTGACAAATAAATTTTGCTTTGTTTATGTTTTTGTGGACTTTTTTTATAGAGTATCTACTTGTTATTTTTTTTCTTATTCCTTGGATTAAGGGTGCCTGGTCACCTCCTTTTCTCCATGATTTCATGTTTTATTGCAGGTAGATGCTCATTTTTTTGCAAGTTCTGAGAGAATAAAAAAATATCAATTCATGAACGAGTGATTCTTGAAGACAATTTTAATGAATAAGAACATTTTATCCAAACATATATTAATAAATTTAATATCATATGATTTTTAGTTTTTATAGGTGCCATGATCTAAAAAAAATGGATCATAAGAGCCTATTGCAAAAAAATTCCCGCTATTTCCCACCAACACGAAGAAAACAACATGAAGGCTTTTCATCACTTGACGGATCCATAACAGGAAAAATCAAGAATTAATCTCCATTTGAAGATATAAGTCATTTCTACCAAAGAATTTTTCCATTCATTCATCATTGAGAGATTATTGTTCCAAAAAACAAATTGGTGTCCCCTTAGGAAACAACATTTTTGCACCCGAAATCACAGTTGTTGTAACTTAACTTATTTCATTTATTTTTCAATAAAGTGTTGTTTCTTTTCTGATTTCTCTTATGCTTTCATGTTTCAGGTGATGTTTTCTTCAAAGTCACAGTTTTTGTTCCTTCATCAAAATAAAAGAAGGAAGGTCTTAAGTCGCATTTTGTTACTCCACATCTATCGATTTGTTCCCTAGGCTTATCAAGTATATGGTTGCCTCATATCTAATATTAAACATTCTTATGGTAAGACTTGTTAGGAATGATCTAATCTTAATTCCTTATTATTTTGTAAAGTGACTATGATTTTTGGATGGCTAATATTTTTCCATGTCACCTTGCTAGGATCTCCCATTGAGTTTTTTTTTTTAGGGATTTCCGTAGTCATGCTTGATACTTCATGTCCACAAGATTAAAATGGTATGGGTAGTTTCGAGGTTGTAACATGCAACAATTATATTGTTGGATAAATAATTCTCAAACCATAATTGTTGTTACCTTAGCTATAGTTGATGTTTCCTTAGTCACACCTGTTGTTCCCTCGGTCACAGATGTTGTTTCCTGACTCATAGTTGTTGTTCCCTTAGTCACAGTGGTTTTTTCCTAACTCATAGTTGTTGCTCCCTCAGTCATGGTCATTACTTGCTAACTCACAGTTGTTGTTCCCTCAGTCACAATTGTTGTTTCCTGACTCACAATTCTTGTTCCCTCAGTCGCAAATATTGTTTCTTGACTCACAGTTGATGTTCCTTCAGTCATAGATGATGTTTTCTAACTCACCATTTTTGTTCCCTCAATCAAAATTGTTGTTTCCTAAGTAACAGTTATTGTTCCCTCAGTTACAACTGATGTTTCCTAGGTCACAACTATTGTTCCCTTTATTATAGTTTTTGTTACCTAAGTCACGTTCATTGTTACCTCAGTCATAACTATTGTTATTAGCCCATTTTCACGCTTATTGATTCAACACTTGTAGATCTTTCCGATTTTTTTCTCCTTGGTGAATGTGATATACTTTTAATGTTCTAGGTCCTATTTGACATAATGATTGGGTAGTCAATTTATCTTTGTTTATATATAAACATAATCTTATTTTTAAGGAATAATTATGCAAAGATGATTTCATCATGCCAACTTTCAACTTTCTTAATTTGTCAAGTCCCTGATCTTGTAAAATTTATGATGATTACCACAAAATTGTACTTAAATCTTTCCATCACTATCTAATGAATTGTTCCTCAACCCCAATCTTAACAAAAAATAATATATTTATAAACAGTCATTTTAAGGTTATTAGTTTTTGAGAAGCAAGATTAGCCAATTTGAAAATAGTTGCTATAAAACTTTTTACGTCATCCCTAACTCATAAGGATTTGACTTGCCACACCATATATTAAGTAATCTTTTATTGATTAACAATAAACATAGTTTAATTTTAAACATAAATAGTCAAGTGAAGAATAGGAAGTCTCATCACGAGCCGACCTACCATGATCATAGGTCTGAATAAAGTGATATTACCACTATTGGTCACCAAGCCAAGGTAATGGACTTCAGTTGTAAAACTAAAGGAAAAGAAGTCCCAACACGAGCCAGCTTGTTCACTTTTATTAGCTCCCATGAATGGAATTGTTATTAACTAGTTATCGAGCCAGAACAACAATATTCAGTAGACGTCTAAGTAAATTGAAATGATCTTGTAACTATGTATTTAGTTCTAATAGATGGACACTGGAACCTCAATGGGTTAAAAAGGCATCATTGTCGAGATTATGGATGCCTGTTGGCAGTAGCGGCCATGCCTATGGTATAAAATTTAATTCAATACTATGATCTACTTGGTTACCTTGTTTTCTCAAAACTAATTTCTCATTAAGCCTATTGTTGCATATATAAGATTTGCTATAACTCATGGCTCATGGGGTAATATTTAATCAATTCTTAGATGATGATGGTTATGGTTTATATATATTAATGAGTTATAAATATTCACTTTACATGTCACGGATGAAACTTTTAGGATATTTGAGATTTGACATTTTGTATCATCTAATATATCATTTCCTTTATTCTACATGTTTCATACCTTTAATCAAAGAGACTTGATTTACCCAATCAGTCACCATTTATTCGTAGCTTAACAACACTGCTATTATTTTGGGGTAGAATAAAGAGGCTTAATTCTGATTGTAAATGCCAAGTAATTGGTCAGATATTGAGAACCAAAGACTGAGATAAATAATTCTTACCATTTTTGTTCTCATAACAACCAAAGCTTATGGGTATAGTGAATGCATTTTTTTCTCATCACTTTTACCCTCTTTCTATATTCGTTTTTTATCCATTATTATCCCATGGCATTCATAACATGATTATGTCACTTTTATATATAATGAGGCAATTGAGGTGATGAATTACTAATTGAGACTACTCATGAGATATGTTATAGAAATATTGATGACAGGGAAACTAATTAGTTTGGGGGAAGGAAACTCTGCTACACTTTATGATTACTTTCTTTCAGATTGCATGGATTCCACTTTTTGTATCACTTCCAACATCATCTCAGCCTACATCATCTTCAACAAATATCAGACCATCCATGTCATTGCCCGCTTTCATGGAGGTAAAACTTGAGGTAAAATATAATAAGTTTCTGATTTGTTAAAATTTTAAGAGAATGTCATGAAAAACCATTGAGAATTATTCACTCATATTTTTTAACCATTATTTCCTCGTCTTGACCACTTCCCATTCTTCAGAGACACAAAATATTTCAGTTTGGGGTAGTGTATTTCTCATTAATTTATTTATCATGACCATGTCATCAATAATCTTTATCATCCATCGATATCCTTATTCATTATCAAAACCTCCCTTATTCCTTGTTGTTTTACACCAAGTTGGGATTTCAATAACGATTGCAACAACAACCTCAAATTATTGTCTAGTCTAGCATGAGGGCATGCTAATTTTCAAGTTTGGGGGAGGAGTTGCTATGCATGATGAATGTGTTCTCCTTTCCCTCATTTAAGGCATACAATTACAGTTTTATATAGTACATAAATTGATTTTAGTATATATTTAAAACTATGAACTGGATTCTTGTGATTTTTGGACAGTAAAGAGGTATCATTAAAATACACAAACCTAGAAAATTTAAAGCTAAACTAGTTTGTGAGACTCCAAAAATCATGCACTATCACCTACAACAATATCTCGAGATTTTTGGATCATATAGATATAATTTTCGAAGTGGAGAAGCATTAATATGGTAGAAATCTTCCTACAAACTTTTAACAAAATTTGGTTTGTAGTTTTTGAGACAATGGTTAATTAAGTTTAATGTTACTTGTATCATATTTTGCTACAACTTCATACACATATTGAAATTCAATGTGAAAATTGTTACAACTTCACTAACGTTGCTAGAATTGAATAACCATTTTTTTGAAGAAGCCTTTGGGAAGAATTCTTATGTTCCATCAATATCATGAGTTGGGGTGAGCATTTTGATTAATGGTTAATATAGAGACATGGGGTTGCATGAAGACATGCAACATGTCTAGTTTGGGGAGATGTTGGGCCACTAAATTGTCATTATTATTACCATGTTTTGACATCTACTTAATCCATTTACATCATTCTTTTATCATGTTATTTATCATAATTTATCATTTAAATCCATTTTATAATTATTCATGCTCTTGTGGATTAGTGATGTTTATTCTCCTCTATTTTTAATAAATTGAAGATCATTATGTATGATTTTTCCAATAATGATTTATTAATGAATTTCTTATAACAACACTCACGATTTTAGCCTCCAAGATCTCTTCCATATTTCTAATTTGATCTTCAACTCAGTGAAATTTTCCAACTCAAAAATTCGTTGAGATAACAAGTGACAGTTTTGCATTGGATTTTTCAAGAAAATGAAGATGAATTTTGAAAATTGAGACACAAGTTTTTTGCCAAACAAACCAAATTAGTTTTCCAGTGAGCTATTTTATAAAATTTGGTATGGATTCAAATAAACGCAAGGTTCTCTGAAGGATATTTTCTCATATTTGTTGTTGTGATCGTTTTCCAATTTCTCCAAATTACAATACCAGATTCAACTAGTTCCAAATGAATCACGATGTAGATATATTTCAGATATTATCTTGTTTATTGAGATTCTATAATAAATCCAAAATTTTAAGGGGAAGTCATTTTGTAATCAATTTAGTTGTAATTTTCCTTTGCTCTCTATGTATTTAAATGAAAATAGAGATCAAAGAGAGAAGATGAATACTTATTGTGGAGCGATAAAAAGGTCTCTTTTTAACCCTTAATTACCTTCACATTAATTGTCAACCCAGGGACAACTTTTTATTCCAAGAGTGTACTCAGCCTGAGGCGGCTATTTTCTCAAGAGTAATGTTTTGCAGTATAGTGCTCAAAATACAAAAGTAAATTAATGCTTGAAAGAAAATCTACTTACAGCAAAATACTTCAAAAGGTTAAACCACACATTCGGAAAACTAAGCAATTTATCAGTCAAGGGTTCAGTAGCAGTAACTCATCCCTTTGTAAACTGATGGAACTAAAGTAAATCAGAGAACAGATCGTGGATCTGGGAGCCGGATAGTAAATGTCAGTGCTCACTACAGCTTTGGATCGTTCTTCACACCAAAATAACAAATGACAGGAAATGGAACGACAAATAAGAAATAGAACAACAAACATGAAATGGAACAGCAAATAGGAAACTGTAACAGCAATCAAGTTTAAGAAACATCAACACCTTAGTCTACAAAATCAAATGCAGTCAATCATATCCTACGGAAATCAAATGGCAATCCCCTATCTCTAAGAATGAATCAAACAACACGCAGAAATGGAACAGCACTGATTAATGATGAATTATAGAACAGCACTTGAAAACCATATATACACACGGCACACCTTAATAGTAATCTGATCCAGTTATCAATCTTAGTTAGAAAGAGTACGACTGCATTTCAAAATAGAACAGCATTGTTTATAGATCCAACAATCGCAAAGAACATAATTCCTAAGATGAATTCTGTAATGTCAATGAATAAGTGCACAGCACAGAGGCTCTGTAATTAAGCAGCAACAGTATTCTGTAAAGACCGACAGTATTATATCAACACTTAAAAGAACAGTGATACGTTGCAGAGTCAATACAATAGTTCTGTCTTTAGAAACCTTAATAAATTAAACATAAAATAGCATGTGATGTAAACTACAAAACACATTAGATTACCAAATAACGTCGATTAAGCAAACCACGCATAAACCAGAAATATAATATATAGCAGTAGTAGCGTACTCCACCAGAGGTTGGGACCTTAGCCGCCAATGGACGCTGCTGGGTTACTTCAGATAAAAAGAGTGAACAGCAACTCCCAAATCAGGTATTAATCATTAAATGGTGAAATCATTACAACAGCTGAAGCTTTGAGACTTACAGCATGAAACAACCCTTTCTTCCTCCTATCCTATCATGAATTCTTAATTCTAAATCCTCAGCTCTCCATTCTCTTAGCCATCTGAAATCATCCCATCTCTGATCCCTGTTTTCATTTAAATAGAGAGAGATCAGAGAGCAGTTACAATAGAGATAACTACAACATGATTTCTATTACAAAATTGGATTGTTTCCAACCAATTGATAAACAAGAAGATATATTTCCATCCATCTTTCAACAAGAGCAAGACGAATTTGGCTTTGCAGCTGAGATTTGGAGGACGGCCGCAACAACAAATCTGAGAAAATCTTTCTCAAAGAACCCTGTATTTCTCTCATTACAAGCCGAATTTGGGCAAACCGTTCTTCACTAAAGTTAGTTGGGTCCGTTCTGGACAAAACCCATGTTCCAGATTTTCCAAATTCTTCTTCATTTGCTCAGAATCTCAACCGCAAAACTGTCACTTTTTATTCCTGCGAATTTCTGAGTTGGCACATTTAATGGTCAAATCTTTAATCTAGAAATTATCTTGGAGGTTAAAAATGGTGAATAATGTTACAACCAATTTATTGAAACTATCATTGATAAAATCATGCACAATCATCAATTTATTAGAAATAAAGGAGAATAAATAATATTCATCCTTAAGAGCATAAATCATTTATAAAATGGATCTAAATGATAAATTATAACAAATGATATAACAGAGAAGAGTAAAAATGGATGAAATAAGTGTTACAAAGTGGTCATATTCATGGCCCAACATACCCCCACACCGAATATATTGCATGTCCTCATGCAACAAAAACTGAATATGTTGCTTGTCCTCATGCAACCCAAAGACAAAACCCATGTGTTAACCAAGCAATAAAATTTGTTCATCTCAGCTCATGAAATGGATAGAACAAATGAATTCTTCCTCAATTAATGAATATTCAATTTTAGCAATCTTGATGAAGGCATAACAATTAAGTTGCAGCAAAATATGATATAAATGACAACAACCTTCATTAACCATTTTCCCAAAAACTACAAACCATATTTTGTTGAAATGTTGCAAGTAAATTTGTAATATATGAATGCCTCTATGATCTAAAAATCAGATCGTTTTGATGCACGGATCATGAGATATAAACAAAATGGTTGTAGGTGAGAGTGTATGATTTCCAAAATTTTATGAAGTAATTTAACTTGAAATTATCTGGGTTTATGTATTTTAATGATACGTCTGTGCTATCCAGAAATCACAAGAATTGAGTTCATGGTTTTTAAAAATATTAT
Organism: Pinus tabuliformis; assembly: GCA_031772625.1. Taxonomy (NCBI): domain Eukaryota; kingdom Viridiplantae; phylum Streptophyta; class Pinopsida; order Pinales; family Pinaceae; genus Pinus; species Pinus tabuliformis. Next base: position 859,599,490 of record CM062817.1, on the reverse strand, counting down.
GGAAATCAATTTATGCACTGAAATTGTATGCCTTAAATGAGAAAGAAAATAGAAAACATCCATCATGCGTAGCAATTCCTCCCCCTTTCTGAAAAATTAGCATGCCCTCATGCAATGCTAGAAAACAAATAGAGGTAGTTGCTACCATCTGTTGAATGTTATGCTTGGTATAAAACAACATGGAATAAGGGAGGTGTTGAGAATGAATAAGAATAACAATGGATGATAAAGTATATGAATGACATGGTCATAAGAAAGAAATTAATGAAAGCAACACTCCCCCAAACTGAAAGATGATATGTCGTTGAAAAATGGGAAGTGGTACAAATGTGGAGTGAAGGATGATAAATAATGCTCAAAATGGATTTTTATGAAATTCTCCTAAATTTGTAATAAATCAAAAAATTATGCTATTTTACCTCAAGTTGTGCCTCCAAAAAGAAAAATGTGGAATGACATATATGGACTAGCATTTATTGAAGCTGATGTAGGCAGAGTTGGCACTGAAAGTGATGCAAAAGGTGGAATCCAGGCAAGCACATCATGTCTGAAGAATTGTTCGTATTCGCGAGTTGCTCGAGCCTCTTCTGTTGGTTGCAATAGTGTGGTCATGCTGCGAATAGATTTCCCCCCCATGCTTGTTGTTATCTTGTAAACAAATCACTATTTTGCATACAATGTTCTTGAATCCATAGTGTAAGCAATAGATAAGATGCATGCAAAAATTTCAATCAGAAAAACTTATGTATACATGCAATACTAATATTATGGAAAATCAACAAGTGATGGCAGAGTGCAGTAATCATATCGCATGCAATCCCATAATGCATACATTCCCCCCTCTAATTGAAAAAGGAATTCCATGACCATAAAGCATATGAGAGGTGTTGTGCTGATGGCAAGGCAAGGGAATGAACAATATAGAAGTGAATGAAGCAGAGTACACATATCAATGATAGGACAACGGGAGTTATGGTTATAATGAGAGAAGAGTGTGTAAAGATAGTTATGAATAAGAGATAGGACGCTTTGGATTGATGATAAGATATGAAAAAGAAAAAGAACGACAATATGCTAAAAATATGCTTTACTGACAGTATTCTAGCTGAAAAATGATGTGATTGATCAGAAAACAATTTCTCATGTGTAAAGGTTCAAAATAGGGAAAAAATTAAGGAAATAACTTCTCTGATAAAAAAAAAAGAATAAGAAAAGGGTATTATAGTAATAATTGACGATAAGATATAACTTCAATACCATAAGCAGAGCCTCTGCTGCCAGCAGGCATCCATAGCCTTGACAGGGTTGCTTTTTAACCCATATGAGCTAGGATCCTCAATTTATAAATGGAGAGTTATAGTGTTGTTCTATAGAAGAGATCAGTGTGCTGGCATGGTAACCAGATAACCACACTGCCATTCACTGGGATGTAGCAAAAGTGATCAGGCCGGCTCGTGATGAGACCTCTTGTTCCAAGGATAATTTGGCTATCCAATGGATCATAACCCTAGTGTGGTGGCCATAATGGGAATGTCACTTTGTTACAGCCTTATGAACATGGTAGGCTGGCTCATAATGAGACCCCCTATCCTCCATCTGCGAACAAAATTTTGTTGTTATTACACATTTTTATGATAAAAAGAGGGAGGCTCAGTACTCCTTAAGAGCAGGGATGGTGGAAGAAGTTGAACATGTCAATAGAAAAAAATATACCCATAATCTCATTTATTACAGACAGAGAAGCTTATAACCAGGAAGGGTGGAACCAGCATGGTATTAAGGTGATCAATCAACATCATGTTCAACCGAAAACAATGCAGTAAAGTAGTATATATATAATTGTGTCCCTTTTGAAAAGAATCTATCATCAATGAGCTGTCCTGTTAAAAATCATAATGTGAATGATATTAACTCGCTTCAATAGAATCCATAATTCTTGTCCTCATAAAAATAGTGTACTTCATGCCATGAAAGGGAATCAGTAAAATGTGGTTGAGATGAACTAAGAATAATTCCACAAGAGGAAGAAAAGGGTTGCTCTCAAAAATACTCCCAAAGTGTTGTTTCTTTGAAGGAACAGCAAAAACACTCAAAAAGTGGTGTTCCGTGTAGGGAACAGCAAAGGAAATGCACACCAAAAAGCAAAAATACACATATTAAAGTGTGAAAACGCAAATGTCGTTCCTTTGGAAAAAGGAACAACAAAAATGAAAAGTGTCGCTCCTTTGGAAAAGGAATAGAAAAAATGAGAAGTGTCGTTCCTTTGGAAAAGGAACAGAAAAAACGCAAGTGTCGTTCCTTTGGAAAAGGAACAACAAAAATGAAAAGTGTCGTTCCTTTGGAAAAAGAACAGCAAAAACGCAAGTGCCGTTCCTTTGGAAAAGGAACAGCAAAATGAACCGTGGAAAGGAAACAACAAAATGAAAGTGAAAAAGGGATGGCTAACACAAAAGGTGTTGTTCTTTTGAAAAAGGAACAGCAGAAACAACAAAAGTGCACACAAATGTTGTCCCTTCAGAAAAGGAACAGCAAAATGCACAAGCATAAAATACAAGCATGCAAAGAATGAATTAGTTGTTCACTGTAGAAACATTATATTTAAAATCATATTTCTACAAATACTCATCATCATTTTGGAAAAAATGTTTATTTCTCATATTTTATGGCTTGCGGGCTTGATAAAATTTCTAAAAAAAAGAATAGTCAAGATAGTCATGTTTTGAGGGTGAAAATGGGAATATTTTCAAAATGTGTTTATATATTAATTATCCTATTATTTCTACTTTCTAACCCAATTTGAATCACTCAATTTGGATCGCAAACAAAAACTCTATGACCAAAACATTGACAAGGTGTATAGTAGGCAGCTCAGTGATAGAGTTGGGATAGTCCATTTTTGGAGGCCTAAATGACTAAATTTTGCAAACATGTTTATACGGTATATTCCTCTATTAATCAAGTTTACAAGTAAATTTGAACCACTTTATTTTTATATCAAATGAGAAATTTTTGGCCAAAATCATGGCTGCTTATTGTAAATTAGCATTCTTAAACCCTGATTTTTCGGCTATTCATTGGCATATTTGACTCATCAATTATTCTTGTATTCAAAACCTATTTCTATTAGATATATATAAATGAATATTGTTTAATATCCAATTTTAATCAGTTCAATTTGTCGTCAAACGAAAAGGTTATTCTTAAAATAGGAGTGTTGGTATAAGCTTGGAAATAGAAAACAAATCTCTTATGCAAGTCATTCTAAGCATGTTTAACATATCATCGCGTGGAATTTTTAAAACTTGTTTCTATTGGAGATAACTCTATTATTTCACTTTTATTTGACTTTGTAATCACTTAAGTCGAATGAAAAACAAAGAATTTATTATTAAGACACTGCTGGTTAGTATGGTCGACCACTGCTCTCCTGCAGGTGACAAATAAATTTTGCTTTGTTTATGTTTTTGTGGACTTTTTTTATAGAGTATCTACTTGTTATTTTTTTTCTTATTCCTTGGATTAAGGGTGCCTAGACACCTCTTTTTCTCCATGATTTCATGTTTTATTGCAGGTAGATGCTCATTTTTTTGCAAGTTCTGGGAGAATAGAAAAATATCAATTCATGAAAGAGTGATTCTTGAAGACAATTATAATGAGTAAGAACATTTTATCCAAACATATATTAATAAATTTAATATCATATGATTTTTAGTTTTTATAGGTGCCATGATCTAAAAAAAATGGATCATAAGAGCCTATTGCAAAAAAATTCCCGCTATTTCCCACCAACACGAAGAAAACAACATGAAGGCTTTTCATTACTTGACAGATCCATAACAGGAAAAATCAAGAATTAATCTCCATTTGAAGATATAAGTCATTTCTACCAAAGAATTTTTCCATTCATTCATCATTGAGAGATTATTGTTCCAAGAAACAGATTGGTGTCCCCTTAGGAAACAACATTTTTGCACCCGAAATCATAGTTGTTGTAACTTAACTTATTTCATTTATTTTTCAATAAAGTGTTGTTTCTTTTCTGATTTCTCTTATGCTTTCATGTTTCAGTTGAAGTTTTCTTCAAAGTCACAGTTTTTGTTCCTTCATCAAAATAAAAGAAGGTCTTAAGTCGCATTTTGTTACTCCAAATCTATCGATTTGTTCCCTAGTCTTATCAAGTATATGGTTGCCTCATATCTAATATTAAACATTCTTATGGTAAGCCTTGTCAGGAATGATTTAATCTTAATTCCTTATTATTTTTTAAAGTGACTATGATTTTTGGATGGCTAATATTTTTCCATGTCACCTTGCTAGGATCTCCCATTGAGTTTTTTTTTTTTAGGGATTTCCGTAGTCATGCTTGATACTTCATGTCCACAAGATTAAAGTGGTATGGGTAGTTTCGAGGTTGTAACATGCAACAATTATATTGTTGGATAAATAATTCTCAAACCATAATTGTTGTTACCTTAGCTATAGTTGATGTTTCCTTAGTCACACCTGTTGTTCCCTCGGTCACAGATGTTGTTTCCTTACTCATAGTTGTTTTTCCCTTAGTCACAGTGGTTTTTTCCTAACTCATAGTTGTTGCTCCCTCAGTCATAGTCATTACTTCCTAACTCATAGTTGTTGTTCCCTCAGTCACAATTGTTGTTTCCTGACTCACAATTTTTGTTCCCTCAGTCGCAAATATTGTTTCTTGACTCACAGTTGATGTTCCTTCAGTCATAGATGATGTTTCCTAACTCGCCATTGTTGTTCCCTCAATCACAATTGTTGTTTCCTAAGTAACAGTTATTGTTCCCTCAGTTACAACTGATGTTTCCTAGGTCACAACTATTGTTCCCTTTATTACAGTTTTTGTTACCTAAGTCACGTTTATTGTTACCTCAGTCATAACTATTGTTATTAACCAATTTTCATGCTTATTGATTCAACACTTGTAGATCTTTCCAATTTTTTCCTCCTTGGTGAATGTGATATGCTTTTAATGTTCTAGGTCCTATTTACATAATGATTTGGTAGTCAATTTATCTTTGTTTATATATAAACATAATCTTATTTTCAAGGAATAATTATGCAAAGATGATTTCATCATGCCAACTTTCAATTTTCTTAATTTGTCAAGTCCCTTATCTTGTAAAATTTATGATGATTACCACAAAATTGTACTTAAATCTTTCCATCACTATCTAACAAATTGTTCCTCAACCCCAATCTTAACAAAGAAAAATATATTTATCAACAGTCATTTTAAGGTTATTAGTTTTTGAGAAGCAAGGTTAGCCAATTTGAAAATAGTTGCTACAAATTTTTTTACGTCATCCTTAACTCATAAGCAGTTGACTTGCCACACCATATATTAAGTAATCTTTTATTGATTAACAATAAACATAGTTTAATTTTAAACATAAATAGTCAAGTGAAGAATAGGAAGTCTCATCACGAGCTGACCTACCATGATCATAGGTCCGAATAAAGTGATATTACCACTATTGGTCACCAAGCCAAGGTAATGGACTTCAGTTGTAAAACTGAAGGAAAAGAAGTCCCGACACGAGCCAGCTTGTTCACTTTTATTAGCTCCCATGAATGGAATTGTTATTAACTAGTTATCGAGCCAGAACAGTGATATTCAGTAGACGTCTAAGTAAATTGAAATGATCTTGTAACTATGTATTTAGTTCTAATAGATGGACACTGGAACCTAAATGGGTTAAAAAGGCATCATTGTCGAGATTATGGATCCCTGTTGGCAGTAGCAGCCATGCCTATGGTATTTTCAATACTATGATCTACTTGGTTACCTTGTTTTCTCAAAACTAATTTCTCATAAAGCCTATTGTTGCATATATAAGGTTTGTTATAACTCATGGTTCATGGGGTAATATTTAATCAATTCTTAGATGATGATGGTTATGGTTTATATATATTAATGAGTTATAAATATTCACTTTACATGTCACAAATGAAACTTTTAGGATATTTCAGATTTGACATTTTGTATCATCTAATATATCATTTCCTTTATTCTACATGTTTCATACCTTTAATCAAAGAGACTTGATTTACCCAATCAGTCACCATTTATTCGTAGCTTAACAACACTGCTATTATTTTGGGGTAGAATAAAGAGGCTTAATTCTGATTGTAAATGCCAAGTAATTGGTCAGATATTGAGAACCAAAGACTGATATAAATAATTCTTACCATTTTTGTTCTCATAACAACCAAAGCTTATGGGTATAGTGAATGCATTTTTTTCTCATCACTTTTACCCTCTTTTTATATTCGTTTTTTATCCATTATTATCCCATGGCATTCATAACATGATTATGTCACTTTTATATATAATGAGGCAATTGAGGTGATGAATTACTAATTGAGACTACTCATGAGATGTGTTATAGAAATATTGATGACAGGGAAACTAATTATTTTGGGGGAAGGAAAATCTGCTACACTTTATGATTACTTTCTTTCAGATTGCATGGATTCCACTTTTTGTATCACTTCCAACATCATCTCAACCTACATCAGCTTCAACAAATATTAGACCATCCATGTCATTGCCCGCTTTCATGGAGGTAAAACTTGAGGTAAAATTTAATAAGTTTCTGATTTGTTAAAAGTTTAAGAGAATGTCATGAAAAACCATTGAGAATTATTCACTCATATTTTTTAACCATTATTTCCCCGTGTTGACCATTTCCCATTCTTCAGAGACACAAAATATTTCAGTATGGGGTAGTGTATTTCTCATTAATTTATTTATCATGGCCATGTCATCAATAATCTTTATCATCCATCGATATCCTTATTCATTATCAAAACCTCCCTTATTCCTTGTTGTTTTACACCAAGTTGGTATTTCAATAATGATTGCAACAACAACCTCAAATTATTGTCTAGTCTAGCATGAGGGCATGCTAATTTTCCAGTTTGGGGGAGGAGTTGCTATGCATGATGAATGTGTTCTCCTTTTCCTCATTTAAGGCATACAATTATAGTTTTATATAGTACATAAATTTATTTTTGTATATATTTAAAACTATGAACTAGATTCTTGTGATTTTTGGACAGTAAAGAGGTATCATTAAAATACACAAACCTAGAAAATTTAAAGCTAAACTAGTTTGTAAGACTCCAAAAATCATGCACTATCAACTACAACAATATCTCGAGATTTGTGGATCATATAGCTCTAATTTTCGGAGTGGAGAAGCATTAATATAGTAGAAATCTTCCTACAAACTTTTAACAAAATCTGGTTTGTAGTTTTTGAGAAAATGTTTAATTAAGTTTAATGTTACTTGTATCATATTTTGCTACAACTTCGTACACATATTGAAATTCAATGTGAAAATTGTTACAACTTCACTAACGTTGCTAGAATTGAATAACCATTTTTTTTAAGAAGCCTTTGGGAAGAATTCTTATGTTCCATCGATATCATGAGTTGGGGTGAGCACTTTGATTAATGGTTAATATAGAGACATGGGGTTGCATGAAGAGATGAAACATGTCTAGTTTGGGGAGATGTTGGGCCACTAAATTGTCATTATTATTACCATGTTTTGACATCTACTTAATCCATTTCCATCATTCTTGTATCATGTTATTTATCATAATTTATCAGTTAAATCCATTTTATAATTATTCATGCTCTTGTGGATTAGTGATGTTTATTCTCCTCTATTTTTAATAAATTGAAGATCATTATGTATGATTTTTCCAACAATGGTTTATTAATGAATTTCTTATAACAACACTCACGATTTTAGCCTCCAAGATCTCTTCCAGATTTCTAATTTGATCTTCAACTCATAGTTAAATTTTCCAACTCAGAAATTCGTTGAGATAACAAGTGACATTTTTCAAGCAAATGAAGATGAATCTTGAAAATTGAGACATAGGTTTTTTGCCAAACAAACCAAATTAGTTTTCCAGTGAGCTATTTTATAAAATTTTGTATGGATTTAAAGAAACGCAAGGTTCTCTGAAGGATATTTTCTCATATTTGTTGTTGTGACCGTTTTCCAAATTCTCCAAATTACAATACCAGATTCAACTAGTTCCAAATGAATCACGATGTAGATATATTTCATATATTATCTTGTTTATTGAGATTCTATAATAAATCCAAAATTTTAAGGGGAAGTCATTTTGTAATCAATTTAGTTGTAATTTTCCTTTGCTCTCTATGTATTTAAATGAAAATAGAGATCAAAGAGAGAAGATGGATAATTATTGTGGAGCGATAAAAAGGTGTCCTTTTAACCCTTAATTACCTTCACATTAATTGTCAACCCAGGGACAACTTTTTATTACAAGAGTGTACTTAGTCTGAGGCGGCTATTTTCTCAAGAGTAATGTTTTGCAGTATAGTGCTCAAAATACAAAAGTAAATGAATGCTTGAAAGAAAATCTACTTACAGCAAAATACTTCAAAAGATTAAACCACACATTCGGAAAACTAAGCAATTTATCAGTCAAGGGTTCAGTAGCAGTAACTCATCCCTTTGTAAACTGATGGAACTAAAGTAAATCAGAGAACAGATCGTGGATCTGGGAGCCGGATAGTAAATGTCAATGCTCACTACAGCTTTGGATCATTCTTCACACCAAAATAACAAATGACAGAAAATGGAACGGTAGATAAGAAATATAACAGCAAACAGGAAACTGTAACAGCAATCAAGTTTAAGAAACATCAACACCTTAGTCTACAAAATCAAATGCAGTCAATCATATCCTACGGAAATCAAATGGCAATCCCCTGTCTCTAAGAATGAATCAAACAACATGCAGAAATGGAACAACACTGATTAATGATGAATTATAGAACAGCGCTTGAAAACCATATATACACACGGCACACCTTAATAGTAATCTGATCCAGTTATCAATCTTAGTTAGAAAGAGTACGACTACATTTCAAAATAGAACAACATTGTTTATAGATCCAACAATTGCAAAGAACATAATTTCTAAGATGAATTCTATAATGTCAATGAATAAGTGCACAGCACAGAGGCTCTGTAATTAAGCAGCAACAATATTCTGTAAAGATGGACAGTATTATATCAACACTTAAAAGAACAGTGATACGTTGCAGAGTCGATACAATAGTTCTGTCTTTAGAAACCTTAATAAATTAAAAGTAAAAGAGCATGTGATGTAAACTACAAAACACATCAGATTACCAAATAACGTCGATTAAGCAAACCACGCATAAACCAGAAATATAATATATAGCAGCAGCAGCGTACTCCACCAGAGGCTAGGCCCTTAGCCACCAATGGACGCTGCTGGGTTACTTCAGATGAAAAGAGTGAACAACAACTCCCAAATCAGGAATTAATCATTAAATGGTGAAATCATTACAACAGCTGAAGCTTTGAGACTTACAGCATGAAACAACCCTTTCTTCCTCCTATCCTATCATGAATTCTTAATTCTAAATTTCTAATTCTAAATCCTCGGCTCTCCATTCTCTTAGCCATCTGAAAATCATCCCATCTCTGATCCCTGTTTTCATTTAAATAGAGAGAGATCAGAGAGCAGTTACAATAGAGATAACTACAACATGATTTCTATTACAAAATTGGATTGTTTCCAACCAATTGATAAACAATAAGATATATTTCCATCCATCTTTCAACAAGAGCAAGACGAATTTGGCTTTGCAGCTGAGATTTGGAGGACGGCCTCAACAACAAATAAGAGAAAATTGTGCTCAAAGAACCCTACGTTTCTCTCATTACAAGCCAAATTTGGGCAAACTGTTCCTCACTAAAGTTAATTGGATCCGTTCTGGACAAAACCCATGTTCCAGATTTTCCAAATTCTTCTTCATTTGCTCAGAATCTCAACCGCAAAACTGTCACTTTTTATTCCAACGAATTTCTGAGTTGGCACATTTAATGGTCAAATCTTTAATCTAGAAATTATCTTGGAGGTTAAAAATGGTGAATAATGTTACAACCAATTTATTGAAACTATCATTGGTAAAATCATGCACAATCATCAATTTATTAGAAATAAAGGAGAATAAATAATATTCATCCATAAGAGCATAAATCATTTATAAAATGGATTTAAATGATAAATTATAACAAATGATATAATAGAGAAGAGTAAAAATGGATGAAATAAGTGTTACAAAGTGGTCATATTCATGGCCCAACATACCCCCACACCGAATATATTGCATGTCCTCATGCAACAAAAACTGAATATGTTGCATGTCCTCATGCAACCCAAAGACAAAACCCATGTGTTAACCAAGCAATAAAATTTGTTCATCTCAGCTCATGAAATGGATAGAACAAATGAATTCTTCCTCAATTAATGAATATTCAATTTTAGCAATCTTGATGAAGGCATAACAATTAAGTTGCAGCAAAATATGATATAAATGACAGCAACCTTCATTAACCATTTTCCCAAAAACTACAAACCATCTTTTGTTGAAATGTTGCAAGTAAATTTGTAATATATGAATGCCTCTATGATCCAAAAATCAGATCGTTTTGATGCATGGATCATGAGATATAAACAAAATGGCTATAGGTGAGAGTGTATGATTTCCGAAATTTTATGAAGTAATTTAACTTGAAATTATCTGGGTTTATGTATTTTAATGATACGTCTGTGTTATCCAGAAATCACAAGAATTGAGTTCATGGTTTTTAAAAATATTATGGAAATCAATTTCTGCACTGAAATTGTATGCCTTAAATGAGAAAGAAAATAGAAAACATCCATCATGCGTAGCAATTCCTCCCCCTTTCTGAAAAATTAGCATGCCCTCATGCAATGCTAGAAAACAAATAGAGGTAGTTGCTACCATCTGTTGAATGCTATGCTTGGTATAAAACAACATGGAATAAGGGAGGTGTTGAGAATGAATAAGAATAACAATGGATGATAAAGAATATGAATGACATGGTCATAAGAAAGAAATGAATGAAAGCAACACTCCCCCAAACTGAAAGATGATATGTCGTTGAAAAATGGGAAGTGGTACAGATGTGGAGTGAAGGATGATAAATAATGCTCAAAATGGATTTTTATGAAATTCTCCTAAATTTGTAATAAATCAGAAAATTATGCTATTTTACCTCAAGTTGTACCTCCAAAAAGAAAAATGTGGAATGACATATATGGACTGGAATTTGTTGAAGCTGATGTAGGCAGAGTTGGCACTGAAAGTGATGCAAAAGGTGGAATCCAGGCAAGCACATCATGTCTGAAGAATTGTTCGTATTCGCGAGTTGCTCGAGCCTCTTCTGTTGGTTGCAATAGTGTGGTCATGCTGCGAATAGAGTTCCCCCCCCATACTTGTTGTTATCTTGTAAACAAATCACTATTTTGCATACAATGTTCTTGAATCCATAGTGTAAGCAATAGATAAGATGCATGGAAAAATTTCAATCAGAAAAACTTATGTATACATGCAATACTAATATTATGGCAAATCAACAAGTGATGGTAGAGTGCAGTAATCATATCGCATGTAATCCCATAATGCATACATTCCCCCCTCTAATTGAAAAAGGAATTCCACGACCATAAAGCATATGAGAGGTGTTGTGCTGATGGCAAGGCAAGGGAATGAACAATATAGCAGTGAATGAAGCAGAGTACACATATCAATGATAGGACAACGGTTATGGTTATAATGAGAGCAGAGTGTGTAAAGATAGTTATGAATAAGAGATAGGACGCTTTGGATTAATGATAAGTTATGAAAAAGAAAAAGAACGACAATATGCTAAAAATATGCTTTACTGACAGTATTCTAGCTGAAAAATGATGTGATTGATGAGAAAACAATTTATCATGTGTAAAGGTTCAAAATAGGGAAAAAATTAAGGAAATAACTTCTCTGATAAAAAAAAAGAATAATAAAATGGTATTATAGTAATAATTGATGATAAGATATAACTTCAATACCATAAGCAGAGCTTCTGCTGCCAACAGGCGTCCATAGCCTCGACAGGGTTGCTTTTTAACCCATATGAGCTAGGATCCTCAATTTATAAATGGAGAGTTATAGTGTTGTTCTACATAAGAGATCAGTGTGCTGGCATGGTAACCAGATAACCACACTTCCATTCACTGGGATGTAGCAAAAGTGATCAGGCCGGCTCATGATGAGACCTCTTGTTCCATGGATAATTTGGCTATCCAATGGATCATAACCCTGGTGTGGTGGCCATAATGGGAATGTCACATTGTTACAGCCTTATGAACATGGTAGGCTGGCTCGTAATGAGACGCCCTATCCTCCATCTGCGAACAAAATTTTGTTTTTATTACACATTTTTATGATAAAAAGAGGGAGGCTCAGTGCTCCTTAAGAGCAGGGATGGTGGAAGAAGTTGAACATGTCAATAGAAAAAAAATATACCCATAATCTCATTTATTACAGACAGAGAAGCTTATAACCAGGAAGGGTGGAACCAGCATGGTATTAAGGTGATCAATCAACATCATGTTCAACCGAAAACAATGCAGTAAAGTAGTATATATATAATTGTATCCCTTTTGAAAAGGATCTATCATCAATGAGTTGTCCTGTTAAAAATCATAACGTGAATGATATTAACTCACTTCAATAGAATCCATAATTCTTGTCCTCATAAAAATAGTGTACTTCATGCCATGAAAGGGAATCAGTAAAATGTGGTTGAGATGAACTAAGAATAATTCCACAAGAGGAAGAAAAGGGTTGCTCTCAAAAATACTCCCAAAGTGTTGTTTCTTTGAAGGAACAACAAAAGCACTCAAAAAGTGGTGTTCCATGTAGGGAACAGCAAAGGAAATGCACACCAAAAAGAAAAAATACACATAAAAAAGTGTGAAAACGCAAATGTCGTTCCTTTGGAAAAAGGAACAACAAAAATGAAAAGTGTCGCTCCTTTGGAAAAGGAACAGAAAAAATGAAAAGTGTCATTCCTTTGGAAAAGGAACAGCAAAAACGTAAGTGTCGTTCCTTTGGAAAAGGAACAAAAAAAATGAAAAGTGTCGTTCCTTTGGAAAAAGAACAGCAAAAACGCAAGTGCTGTTCCTTTGGAAAAGGAACAGCAAAATGAACCGTGGAAAGGGAACAACAAAATGAAAGTGAAAAAGGGATGGCTAACACAAAAGGTGTTGTTCTTTTGAAAAAGGAACAGCAGAAACAACAAAAGTGCACACAAATGTTGTCCCTTCAGAAAAGGAACAGCAAAATGCACAAGCATAAAATACAAGCATGCAAAGAATAAATTAGCTGTTCACTGTATTGATGCTGATGATGAAGCAACATCTGAAACACAAAATATAAGAGAGATCAGAAAAGAAACAACAAAAGACAGTATGTAAATAAATAAATTAAGTTACAACAACTATGATATTATGTAAAAAAAATGATCTCCTCGAAAATGTTTTGGCAGCGAAGACATGACATGAATCTTCAAATGGAAATCAATTCTTTATTTCTTCTATTACGAATCCATTGGGTAATGATTTAGATGAGATTCCTTTGTTTCATAAAAAATTTCAAAAATCACTCGTCCATAAATTGACCTTCTATATTTTCCCAAGACCTGCAAAAAACGAGTGTCTACCTGAAATAAAACATTAAATCATGGAGAAAGAGAGGTGATCGGGCTCCCCTCATCCAAGAATTATGCAAAAAACAACAAGTAGTTACTCTGTATAACAAATCCACTGAGAAAATAACAAAGTAAAAGTTATTTGTCATCTAGAGGAGAGCAGTGGTCGACCATACTAACCAACAGTGTTTTAATCACAACTTCTTTGTTTTTTGTCGAAATTGAGTGATTCCAAAGCCATATGAGAGCTAATTCAAAGTTATATCTCCAATAGAAGTAGGTTTTAAAAATTTAATGATATGATAATGTCTATTTTAGTTAGAACAACCTGCATAATAGAGTCATTTTCGATTACCCAGCTTAGACCAAAGGTTGATATTTCAAGCATAAATTTTTCGTTTGATGTTGGATTCAAATGATTCAAATTGGAAATGAAATTAGATTCATTTATTTATCTCCAATAGAAATATGTTTTGAAGACAAGAAAAATTGATATGTCAAATACTCTAAGGAACAGCCGGAAAGACATAGTTTTAAGGGTGCTGATTTACGATAGACAGTGAGTATTTTGATTATAACTTCCCCATACGATATCAAAAATGAGTGATTCAAATTGCATTGTAAACTAGATTAATATAGGAATATACCGTAGTAACAGGTTTTAAAAATTCAAACAATTAGGCCTCCAAAAACTGACTGTCCCAACTCTATTCCTAAGCTTCCCACTAGACACCCTGTCAATGTTTTGTTTCTAACTTTTTTCGTTTCAAATCCAAATTGAGTGATTCAAATTGGGTTAGAAAGTAGACATCAAGGGATACTTAGAGTAGAAACAGGTTTTAAAAATATAGCCATTTGGTCCCTCAAAACATGACTGTCCCAACTGTTTTTCCAAAATGTTCATCAAGCCCGCATGCCAAAAAAATGATATTCAACCATTTTTTCATATTGATAAAATGAATATAAGTGTTTGTAGAATTTTTATTTCTATTATAAATAATCTACATACACAAATGAATTGAAACATTTATCATCGATGTTTATTTCGATAGCGTGTTGCAACAAAAGAAACAACTAGTTTTACATAAAAAAAAAAAAAAAAAACAAAAACAAAACAAAACAAAACAAAATGAATTTATTTATTCCCTTATTTATTTTATTTTCTACACTAACCTATTTTGATTTGAAAAATGAATATGACTACGTATAGGAGTACTTCCAATGGAACCATTTTCGAAATAGAGCTTCATGTATGCACATACCCAAATTTGAAAAATGCATGTTAATGGATATTAGGGTATGAGAAGCCAACTTCCCTTCAAAAAATGGTATCAAAAATTGTTGAAGCATAGAGTGATGTTGCAAACAAATGATGGAGTGAAACCAATCTTCAATGTATCCATTACTTTCTTGATTTCTCATAGCCATCAGATCATGAAGTTCTTGAGATTTTAAAATAGCTTGTTGATACATACTATAAGAAACCTCATTTTCTTCCATAGCTTCTACAATTTTTGAATTTGAAACATTCTGAATCTCATTGTAAGTTTTCTCTAATGGTGCATGTGAGATAGAATGGGTGGAAGGCTGGGTAAATTTGGCAGTTCAACATTGTAAACATGTTGTACTCGTTTATTGTGGTGAGGGTGTGGAATTAGTTGAGTAGGAAAATGTGTAAGGAATGGAGCATTGTGATGATGTGGTTGGTTGGGTTGAGTGGATAAATTTGATATGCAAGCAGGATGTTGTGGAAGAGCTGGTGGAGAATATGGAGAATGTGCTTGTGCTACAAGATGAGGGAGAGTAGTCATGCAATCATAAGGTGAACCATGCCAAACTTGTAGATAAGATTGGTGGTTATATTGAAATTGACATGGCTGCCCTAACACATTACTATTCCATAATGGATTATGCAAGTACGAGAATGGAGAAAAAGTGTTTTGAACCATACCTGTAGGCCTTGTTGCAGCTTTCCCATCTCTTTGATATGCCACTTCCATCCTAGATAAGGAAGAGTGAGTATCTATGAGATGCTCCTTTCGGTCATGAGGGCAAAACACTTCATCAAATTCTTCATTTTTATGAACCTGCAAAACGTCCAATTTTTCATTTAGAGAGCTAATAAAATCAACTTTAAAATTTTCAAATAAAGCATTGATTTTAGCTCTTATGTCTCCTATTCTTGTAGCAGATTTAGAAAAGAAGGAACAAACATCTCTAGAACTCTTACCAGCCTTGAAGATTCCTCTTGAATACCTTATGCACAACTCACAAACATCATCATATGATAACTGAAAAACATCACCTTTTCCTATCAGATTTAAGAGTTCTAAAAATTCATCTTTGATTCCTTTGAGTAGGAGTGTTTTTAGGATCTCATTTTCCAAATACTTATGTTTTGATTTTTGAAGGTTGTATAGAAATTGATCTACATAGTCCTCCAAGCTTTCATCTTCCCCTTGTATCATATTGAAAATATCTTCATTGGACTTGCAATAGTCTTGATACTTCTTCAAGAATATGTTCTTCATGTCCTCCCATGTTTGGATGCAGTTCCCACCTAGGCTCATGAACCATCAGAGAGCTGCTTCTTTTAGAGTAAGAGGAAACACTTTCAATCTTTGATCGTCAGTACAATAATCATATCCTCTACAAATTATTTCAAACTCAAATAAGAATGTATCTGGATCTTCATTTGTCAAGCCATGAAAATTTGGTAGAGAATATGGGGGAATTATGTGCATTTGTGTCACTCCTCCTAGATCTTTGATAGGAAATTCAAAAGTAGAAATGTGAGCCATTTCTTACCATAGTAGAAGATGTTCGTCATGTGTTTATTCGAGGCTCCTTCTTCAAATGTCCCTGTCAATTGGTTAGTGAAATGGGTGGTGCTTACATCACCACTTGAGAAAAATCATGAGATTTGTTTTTCAAAATTTCTATTTTTTTTTAGTCATTCACACAAAAATTCAAACATTTACCCTAAGTTCGTTAACAATTCTGTTGGAAAGCGGGCGGGGGAGCAAGGCTTTTATATGCTCCATACGCAGGTTCTTACCTTCCGTTTTTAATACCCAACTCTTTCCTAACAGGCACTCATCAGATGCACACTACTCTTTAAAAATGGCTACACTCTCCCCAGCAACGGCACCAAAATGTGGAGCGATAAAAAGGTGTCTTTTTAACCCTTAATTACCTTCACATTAATTGTCAACCCAGGGACAACTTTTTATTCCAAGAGTGTACTCAATCTGAGGTGGCTATTTTCTCAAGAGTAATGATTTGTAGTATAGTGCTCAAAATACAAAAGTAAATGAATGCTTGAAAGAAAATCTACTTACAGCAAAATACTTCAAAAGATTAAACCACACATTCAGAAAACTAAGCAATTTATCAGTCAAGGGTTCAGTAGCAGTAACTCATCCCTTTGTAAACTAATGGAAATAAAGTAAATCAGAGAACAGATCATGGATCTGGGAGCCGGAAAGTAAATGTCAGTGCTCACTATAGCCTTGGATTGTTCTTCACACCAAAATAACAAATGACAGGAAATGGAACGGCAGATAAGAAATAGAACAGCAAACCTGAAATGGAACAGCAAATAGGAAACTGTAACAGCAATCAAGTTTAAGAAACATCAACACCTTAGTCTACCAAATCAAATGCAGTCAATCATATCCTACGGAAATCAAATGTCAATCCCCTGGCTCTAAGAATGAATCAAACAACACGCAGAAATGGAACAGCACTGATTAATGATGAATTATAGAACAGCGCTTGAAAACCATATATACACACAGCACACCTTAATAGTAATCTGATCCAGTTATCAATCTTAGTTAGAAAGAGTACGACTGCATTTCAAAATAGAACACCATTGTTTATAGATCCAACAATCACAAAGAACATAATTTCTAAGATGAATTCCATAATGTCAACGAATAAGTGCACAACACAGAGGCTCTATAATTAAGCAGCAACAGTATCCTGTAAAGATCGACAGTATTATATCAACACTTAAAAGAACAGTGATACGTTGCAGAGTCAATACAATAGTTCTGTCTTTAGAAACCTTAATAAATTAAACATAACAGAGCATGTGATGTAAACTACAAAACACATCAGATTACCAAATAATGTCGATTAAGCAAACCACGCATAAACCAGAAATATAATATACAGCAGCAGCAGCGTACTCCACCAGAGGTTGGGCCCTTAGCCGCCAGCGGACGCTGCTGGGTTACTTCAGATGAAAAGAGTGAACAGCAACTCCCAAATCAGGTATTAATCATTAAATGGTGAAATCATTACAACAGCTGAAGCTTTGAGACTTACAGCATGAAACAACCCTTTCTTCCTCCTATCCTATCATGAATTCTTAATTCTAAATTTCTAATTCTAAATCCTCAACTCTCCATTCTCTTAGCCATCTGAAAATCATCCCATCTCTGATCTCTGTTTTCATTTAAATAGAGAGAGATCAGAGAGCAGTTACAATAGAGATAACTACAACATGATTTCTATTACAAAATTGGATTGTTTCCAACCAATTGATAAACAATAAGATATATTTCCATCCATCTTTCAACAAGAGCAAGACGAATTTGGCTTTGCAGCTGAGATTTGGAGGATGGCCGCAACAACAAATCTGAGAAAATCGTGCTCAAAGAACTCTGTGTTTCTCTCATTACAAGCCGAATTTGGGCAAACCGTTCTTCACTAAAGTTAATTGGGTCCGTTCTGGACAAAACCCATGTCCATATTTTCCAAATTCTTCTTCATTTGCTCAGAATCTCAACCGCAAAACTATCACTTTTTATTCCAGCGAATTTCTAAGTTGGCACATTTAATGGTCAAATCTTTAATCTAGAAATTATCTTGGAGGTTAAAAATGGTGAATAATGTCACAACCAATTTATTGAAACTATCATTGATAAAATCATGCACAATCTTCAATTTATTAGAAAAAAGGAGAATAAATAATATTCATCCATAAGAGCATAAATCATTTATAAAATGGATTTAAATGATAAATTATAACAAATGATATAATAGAGAAGAGTAAAAATGGATGAAATAAGTGTTACAAAGTGGTCATATTCATGGCCCAACAATTATTGAATTTGAGACAAAGGTAAGAACTTCATTCTAGTGTAATTATTTCTTAGGGATATTTTAATGAAAGAAGTACTTTGTTGGTTGCTGCATTTTCCTGATTTGTTGTTTCTTCCAATTTCTAGATTTCATTTAATTTGTTTCTTTAGATTGGCATTTGAATTTTGTTGGGTGCAACAAGTGAAATTTCCAATTCAACAAGGTGTGGTTTAATTCAGTATTTATTCAAACTCTGTGATTAGCATAATCATTTTTCTTGTCATTTACTTTTCTGCTTTCTAAATTTAATATTGTTTTTCAAGTCTTACATTTTATTTCTTGTCAAATGAGCTTGATAGTGTAGAAGGCAATCATGTAGAACTAGTGTTAGCTATTGATAGTTGCTTGCATATGTTTTTCAGATTGCCTTGAAACAAAAGGTCATTCCTCGGGTTGATAAATAATTTCCAGGTGATTAGTTGTTTTTTTATCAAGCAATTAATTTCCCCAACACCAATTGAAGGGAGCATCGGTGTTTTCAAATATTTATCTGAGATTAGGATACCATCAAGTACACATTAAATAAGAGGACATATACAAGACTTCTTTCCGAACCAAGTATGAGAATTATAAGTTTATTGTAGTTCCATTTGGTTTGACTAATTCTCCAACTACTTTTATGTGCTTCAGCCAAGTGTGTTGTGTCCTTATCTAGATAAGTTTGTTATTGTGTTCATTGATGATATATTGAGATATTCTAAGAATGAGTAAGAGCATGTCGAACACTTAGTAACAACATAGAGATTTCTAAGAGACTATCAGTTGTATTCCAAGCTTAGTAAATGTTGTTTTTTTCAGGCATAGGTACATTAATTGGGGTATGTTGTTTCTAAGGAAGGAATAGCAATGGATCCGGAAAATATAAGGTTATCATGGAATGGGTAGCTCCTAGGAATGTGGATGAGGTAAGATCATTCATGAGATTAATAGGTTACACGAGAGGTTCATCAGGAATTTCTCACAGATTTCATATCCTATCACATCATTGCAGCAAAAAGGGAAGAAAATTGAATGAATAGAGGAACGTGCAACAATTTTTGAGCAGTTGAAGAAGTTGTTGACAAATGCTTCAGTTCTCAAGATTGTGGATCTGAATAAAGAGTTTGTAGTGTGTATAGGTGTCTACAAGAGAGGACTTGGTGGAGTCTTTATGCAGGAGTAATAGGTGGTATGTTATGCATAAATGAAACTGAATGAGCACGAGCATAATTATGTGACACATGATCTCGAGTTGGCAGTAATCATCCATGCATGGAAGATGTGGTGGCACTATATTCATGGCAGGAAGTTTGTATTGATGGGTGATCATAGTGGATTAAGATACTTGTTTGATCAACCGAATCTCAATGGTAGGCAAGGTAGATGGTTGGCCACAATCATTGAGTTTAATTTTGAGATTAGATACATTAAAGGAAAGGAAAACAAGGTTGCAGATACTTTTAGCAGAAGAGTGCAGATGAATCATATATTTATGAGTTCTTATGGGACAAATTTATATGATCAAATCTTCTATGTAGGACAACAAGCTGACATGTATAAAGAGTTTAGGCATAGGTTATAGAAATAGGGTACAAGTGATCAGGATGTGGATTATAGTCTCACATAAGATGGTTTGGTCAGATTTAGGGATAGGATCCATGTTCTTAACAATGGTGAGCTCAAAAATATTATCTTGAGGGAATTTCATGTTAAACCATATTCATGTCATCGACGATACCAGAAGACGTTGACAGAGGTGAATTTCTACTATTTGCTGAATATGAAGAAGGAAGTGGCAGAGATTGTGGCTATATATTTGGATTTTCAATAGGTAAAAGAAGAGTGTAAGCATCCAAGTGGATTACTACAACTAATTCTGATGTCAGAGTGGAAATGGAAGGTCATTTCCACGGATTTTATCACTAAGTTCACTTCCAACTTTTGGAAGGAGTTATTTGCAAGTTTGGGTACAAAGTTGGCCTTCATTAATACTTAGCATCCACAAATAGATGGACATACAAAGAGGATCAACAGGATACTGGAGGATATGATAAGAATGTATGTGATGTATTAGCAACAAAAGTGGTAAGAGTATCTTCCATTGGTTGAGTTTTCTTACAACAATGGATATCAAGAGTCATTGAGTATGAGTCTGTTTGAGGCACACTATGGGTAGAGTTGTAATACTCCCATCAATTGGAGTGATCCACTGAACGGGGTATTGATAGGACCACATATGTTGGCAGAGATGGAACATGAAATGAAGGTTCTCAAACATAATCAAGAGGCAGCACATGATAGACAAAAGATTTATGCAGATCAGCATGGGGAATTTAAGGAATTTCAAGTTGGGGAACATGTGTACTTGCACATCAAGCTAAAGAAGAGATCCTTGAGGATTAGGTCATGTGTGAAGTGGGAACCTTAGTATTATGGGCCTTTAGAGATCATTGAGAGGATTGAAACAACGGCCTACAGACTTGCACTGCCTCCGACAGTCAAAGTCCATGATGTTTTCCATGTTTCATTTCTTAAAAGGTATGTAAAGGATGTTGATCATGTTATTGATTGTCTGTATTATAGTTGGAACCAAAAGGAGAATTCTATTAATCAAGCAGATTAAAGTGTAGTGGAAGCACTTCATGCCCGATGAAGCTACATGGGAGATTGTTGATCAGATATGGGCTATGTATCCTTCATTATTTTTCGGTGAAGGAAAATGAATTTTGGTATATGTACATATTTATGTATGGTTGTTATTGTAAATATCACAACGAGCTGTGTTATAAATCTCCAATAAGTGGTATGGTTTCCATGTTGGTTTGGTTTTCTGTACGGGTATCACTTTAAATATTGCACTGAACAAAATTATAAACTTCCATGGGAAGTATGTTTTTCTTTTCATTGGTCTTGTTGGTTGTAGGTTTCATTGAACATCAAGGGAAGTGTTCCCCTAAGGGAGCGGGGGGGGGGGAGTCTGTAACAACCTCAAGTTAAAAATTCATGTAAAAAGTTAATAAAGGAAAACTTAGACCAAGTTCATGGGACACTTATTCCAAGTTGAATGTTGGGAAAAAAATCCTAGTGGGTGTTAATTTGATTTATTATGGCTAAGGAAATTGGCAAAGGCGATGAAAAAGGATTTAGAAAGGCAAAAGGCATTATTGGCATTTTATTTGTGAAAATAATGGAAAATAGGAGAAAAATAAGGTGAAAGGTCATGTGTTTCATGTGAGGAGGAAAATGAAGAAAATAGAGTTCTCATTATTAAAAAGGCTTCTAAGGATCCGTTCAAAACCTTTTGTCAGTTCGGTTTTGGAGCTCTATCTCTATTCTCTCTACTCTGTCATACTCTTATGCGCTTAGAGCATTATTGAATCACTCTAGAATTGGAGGAAGGAAGGAAAAGGAAGGACAAGGAAGAAAAGGGAAGAACAGATAAAGCAAAGAAGAGTTGGGTCAAGTGGCTACAACGGGATTACTTGTAGGTATTAAGTTGCATGTATGATTTCCTTTCTTTTTTTTGCATGCATGGTATATGAATGTGTGTATTTGGTTCTCTTGCTATCATTGGTATGGGTTTTTTCGAGGTGTGACAGTGGTTTTCAGCCTTGGCTTACCATTTCTAGATAGCCATGGTGTGATGGGGTTCTTTCACTTGGTTGAGATGGATTATCGAATAGTTTCAAAACTAAGTGAGACAATCTCAGTAAAATTCCCAAAGGCCTAGAAATCCCTAAACCAGTAAAGTTGGGATATGCGATAAATCCTAAGGGTGGAGATGGGTAAATTCCTCACAATTTAGGTGGAAAGATCTGGAGGCATCAATTCTTGCGTAGGCCTAGTGATCCATGGACTAGTATATGGTGGGATTACAGTAAATCCTGGTAGTGTATGTTTCTTGTTTGGGTCTAGAAATCCCTTAGCGGGATATACAGTAAAGCCTCATTGTACTAGTGCTTTCTTTGGGCCTAGAAATCCTTCACTAGTTTTGGCGGGATACGCGATAAATCCTTAGAAGCATGGTCAGTTTTGTTTTGAGTCCCACATTCATTCTTGGAATATGGCACGTGGGAGATTGGTTGAAAGAAAAATTTGATTCAGCCCAATCTATGGTCAAGTGGTACATTGGAGTCCCTCACTTGGTTGACTTTTGCATATGAGTAATAAGAATATTTACTCTTGAGTTTTATAAATAAATGTGCTCACTATTATGTGATTTTAATGGCTACTCTATCATTGTTATTATCATGGTTATATGTTGGTTATAATCATGGTTTTATGACAAAATTTAGTTATGGCTCTCACCATGTTTTATTTAGTAAATTAAATGTTAATGAATGTATGACCTAATAGATGATAATGCAGCTATGTGAGATGGCTTCAAACCTTCCTGATGAAACTTAGATAACTATGAGGCCCCTATGTTCATATGTGTATTTATGACCAGTACATTACATGTTCATGATGTGTTTGACGAAATTCCTATCATGGTTAAGATGATCCTGGTCACGTCCTCCTTCAAGTATTGCATTAGAAGCCTTGTCTTCTTGTTATTTACCATTCCTAAGAGTCTCATCAATTTCTGGGAAGAGACCTACATCCTAGCCTAAAAAAGTGGCTTAAATCTCATGGTCACTGGGGCACATAACTGGTTGGAAAGGAATATAGTCATTGGGAATCAGTTCTCTGGGAGTGAATGGAGAGTTTCAGTCACATGAAGGCCTTGTCATGGGAGCGACTAGGGGCTAGTCTAGTAAAACCCTAAGTTAGCTCAGGGGTGAGGCACCTGGAGTGGTTAGTTAGCTTATGGGGGTCCTGTAGCACTTGAGGGAGTTCTGTAAATTGTTGGTTCATTGGTTCCACTTCCTTAAGGTTATCTAGAAGGTCAAATCATATCATAGTAACTCTTTGTCACATATTTACCCTGGTGGACTGATTAGCTTGGGTAAGTGTGGGAGGAGGGTATTACAGAAACTATGTTCTTGACATACACAAAGGAGAGGTTTCCCTCCTCTCTTTATCATATCTAAATTTATCTTTTTATGTAATATTGTGTTGATTAAATATATTCATACCGAAAACTCAGCCAAAAACTCTCTTATGTGATTTCTACCGAAATAATTTTATTAATTTATTATGGATCACAGAAGCTTGAATTCAGAAAATATATTCATACAATTCATCACACCACAAGAAAATATTTTCTTACAATATACAAAACTTCCCACGTTTTCTCAAATTCTCTTAGCTATTCCTTGTTCTTTTGTCACATATCAAAATTATTTTCTCATCTAGTGTATCACACTGCCACTTTTAATTTTAGTGCATTATGTCATAACAACAAAATATCTTGGTGTGTTACATAACACTTCATAAAAATAAAATAAAATAAAATAAAAAAATCTTGTGATATATTAAATTTGCCCAACTTTCCTCAAAATTTGACTAAAGTATTCTACTCCTAGTGAAAAACATCATATCACATGGAATAATTTTTCCATGTCATACACATTTATTACAACATTAATTGATTTTAGGTGATAAATTTTGTATCACATGAATAAATTACTAATGAGATACATCAAAATTCATTTAATGTTACTTGAATAAAGGAAAAATCCTAAAAAAAATTGGCTATTACTCTAAATAAAATCCAAATTCCTACACTTCTAACTAACCCATTCTCAACACTCCATTCAACATATTTTCATCATCATACTTAGCATTCTATTAAAATATTGAATGAATAGAGTTATACCAAAATAAATAACAGAAAAAATTGTCATTCTACAAGGAAAGATGTATTTTTCATAGGCCTAAATTTCTATAATAAACTCAATCCTCTTTTGCAATTCTATAAAAAATGCAATGTTTTCAAGATTTTTTTTTTGTTTTCTAGGTAATGTGAGTCCTGAAATGATTTGCATGCCTGACCTGTGGCTTGAGTAGCCATGAACCAAGGGCATCTATGCCATCAAAATCACATAGTGAATGCATCGTATTAGGCCACACTAGCCCTTAGCATGGCTAGATTGTTTCCCATGGGATTCTGAACTGATGACCTTTATACCACGGAGTGCCTTAAGAGAACACACTACCATTGTCTGCTTTATGCCTTGTGGGTGCATGCTTTCAATACTTACATAAGGAGAATTCTCAAATTTAACCATAAATTCCTTAATAGAAGTAATATTATTGATAGGCCATTGCCTTAGACTTCACCTACTAACAAATATGAAAAAACAAAAATATCATGCATAGAAAACGACAATATTTTATTTACAATTAAGGGTGGTAGGAGCCATGAGGGTTGGTATTTCACCTTAGTGGATAAGTAGAAG
Organism: Pinus tabuliformis; assembly: GCA_031772625.1. Taxonomy (NCBI): domain Eukaryota; kingdom Viridiplantae; phylum Streptophyta; class Pinopsida; order Pinales; family Pinaceae; genus Pinus; species Pinus tabuliformis. The sequence goes on along the minus strand of CM062817.1, from coordinate 859,574,406 downwards.
TATCCTTTTGTTGGAGTCTTGGGCATGCAACAAACAACCAAGAAGAGGCTTTTACCATATTCCAAGGGATTTTGTAGGTATCATCCTTGGATCTGAATAGAATAATTAGAATGGGAGATTAATGAAATTTAATTTTCTATGTCCTCCTTGGTTCCTCTCCTACAAATTTAAAGCTTAAAGTTGATTTCCAAAGAATCCATTATTTGTTGTCAAGAGCTTGGAATTATTCAATGTTTCATATTATTGAATTAATAACAAGGAGGTTGACCTCCTTGTGAACCAAAGCATAATTAGGTAAATAGGAACCATTTTATTCAATTATATGGCAAGTCATTTACCTATACCTTAATAGTATAATGTGACTCAATTGGAAGGGGTAGATTAGCCCAAATTTGGCCCATGATTATGGCTAGTACATGGAGAGTTTTCCATATTGGTGGCTTGGTATTATTCTTGGGAGGACTCTTATAATACTCTTGACATCCTCATAAGGGAGTAACCATGAACATTTGTAGGACAAAGTAGTACAAGAGTGCTTAATGGTTTTGATGGATTGAATTTTTAGTTGTGTTACAAAACATTCCTCCATAGCAACAAGATTGGGTTTGCATAGAACCCGTTTCTTACTAAGAGGGAGTGTTAAATTGTAGCAAGAAAAGGCTTCATTTGACTTGTGCCTTAGTCAAATGGAGAAATTTAGATTTCCACGTGAGCAGGATGATTTGAGTTGCAGTTAGCAGGAGTGACATGGCCAAGTCACTTAGTTAAGTCAGTCAATTTGAGTTTATGGGAAAGAAGTAGAGTTGTGCATGAGTTGATTTCTAAGATCTAGAAATCTAGTGGAGTTATATTTAGGTAAACTCATTTATCTAGTCTCTAATATAAAATATAGTCAGTATGAGCTTAGTTGAGTAGTTGTAATTTTTGTTAACCCACTGATCTCTCAATTAACTAGTCCATTTACTAAAAATAGCCCTAGTCATTCATGTGATTCGAATGTCCTAATTGAGTAGAGGAAAAAGGCATCAATGTAATCATTATTATATACTAGTGAGTGTACAATTGTAGTAAGTGAAATTTTTTCTTGGGAATTTCGCAAGAAAATAGGAGCTTTTCCTATTATTTAGGAGTTAATTTTCCCAGGAATTGCGCAAGGAAATAGGAGGAGCAAGATGTGTATATTTGATGAAGTGTTTTCTAAAGCAGACTCGGGAGGAACAGATCAATATTGTAGTTCAGGTTGAGTTTCAAGGATTGAATTTTTCATTGTATTAGATACATTTTCTCATATGATATAACACAAACAGAGGAGGGATTTCTCCTATTTGGGTTCCCCAGTAAAATTATTGTGTTCATTGTGATTGAATGGTTGCATGTGTTTCTATTGTATGTTTTCCTTTCCAGATATTGAGTAGAAGTAATTTGTGTCTATTGATCTTAGTATCATTTCATTAGAAGCTTCAAAATTTGAATTATTTCTACATGGTATCAAAGTTATTGAAAACTACATAGAATTAGGTTTCTGATCATCTCCCAAAGAAATTTCCAATAGCATATTTGTGGTGTAGGTATTTTCTTTAGTGAAGGAACAATGTCTTTCTATGGATTGAGGCTTGAATATGCATTGGAGGGGGTTTCACATTTCATAGCTTGGAAAGACAATAGGGAAGTTGTGTTGGATGACAATGGAGTATTGGAGTACACACAAATTAATATTCCAAAACTAGTAGCATTAGATGCACAATAGCTGGCTCAGTGGAAGGAAGATGCAGCAAAATCCGGGAGGGTTATCCTGGAGGGAGTAAGAGGTCATGTGGTTTCAAGTTTTCATGGAAAAAAGACTGCTTATGTAATGTGGAAAACCATCACAGAGTTATTTGAAAGTAGCAGTGATGCCAGGAAATTGGAATTGAAAGATAAGCTTAGAAACATTTGAATGTAGAAAATGAAACCATTGTTCAATACCTATCCAGATTCACTCAGGTCATAGATGAACTTGGAGGAGTAAGAGACATTGTGCTACCATATGATCTTGTGAGCTTAGCACTCCTTGGTCTTCTAGAGTCTTGGCACAACTATTAGGATTCAGTTAATGGAAGAGACAAGCTCCCAAATTGGGGGAGACTTTTGTTTGACTTGGTGCAGGAGGATATTAGAAGAAACACTAGAGATGGAGTCTAATCTAGATCTGACTAGGAAGAATGTTGTGCCCTAGTTGGCAAAGGAAAGAAGGCCCAAGGTGAGGTAGAATCCATCTATAACCATGGAAAGAAGAAATACCTCAGTAAAATTAAATTCTTTCACTACCACGAGTATGGACATTATGCAACCAAGTGTCCACATAAGAAATCAAATAAGGATCATGTAGCAGCCACAGCAGACGATGCTCTCACATCACAATTCGAGTTGGATTTCACCCTCATTACTTACACAGAAATCACAATATGAGGGAGTGAGTTGTACCTATCCTTTGGTGCTTCATATCATATGATAGGAAATAAGGGTTCCTCCAACAGCCTAGAGGAGAAGGACCTACAATTACCCATAGAGATTGGAGATGATGGGAGATATAGTAACAAAGGGATTGGCACATTAACTTTTAAGAGGGAGTTAGATTCACGTCTTCACCTAAAGAATGTAATATATGTGCCTGAACTGAAGAAAAATAAAGTTTTTATAGCTATACCTGAATCATGCTTTTATTGAACAAGTAAAACAAATTGGTGTTCGATTTAAAAATATCTACAAGCTAGAGGTAAATTTTTCCATGCATGTAGTTGTAGTTATACCTCCAGGAGTAAGGTGGGGAAATGTAGAGCCTTAGTCCCAGAGTTGCAAATATTTGGGCAGGGTCCATAAGTGAGCAGTAGCATTTGCAGTGTACTCTTCTCATGGATCATTATCCTTGCTACAGGGGCCCACAATATTCAGTAGAAGAAGGATCAATTTCAATTGACGTAATCATAGAGAGAGAGAGAGAGAAGGATTAGTGTCAATTGATGCAATCAAAGAGAGATAGAGAGAGAAGGATTAGTGTCAATTGATGCAATTAGAGAGAGAGAGAGCTTAATATACTTTTTCATGAGATTGAGTTAATAGTATTGAAACACCATTTTGTAATTTCTTGTATTCAAGAGAGAGAGAGAGAGAGAGAGAGAGAGAGAGATCTTAGTATACTTTTTCACGAGATTGAGGTAATAGTATCAAAACACCATTTTGTAATTTTTTGTATGAGAGAGAGATAGATTAGTATAATTTTCCATGAGATTGAGTTAATAGTATTGAAACATGATTTTGTAATTTTTTGTATTATTGCAACCCCAAATACATATTTTAATATAAAAATATTTCCTATCATGGCTTAAAAGAATATTTACAACTAATAAATTCCATATATATATTTAATCCTCACTACCATTAACAACAAATTTATAGTAAAAATTATTCAACAATAAATAAATAAATAAAATCCTAGATATATGCACAATAATAGTAAGTCAGTTAAATGAGTAAAATAATATATTTTCTATTATTTATAATTTCCTTCCAAAAACTTAATTGAGGCTGAAAATTTCCCCACCCAACCTTAGGCTTTGTTGACCTGATATTTCATTATCAAGTTATTCCCTAGCTAACCTATTATATTACTAGGATGAGGAGGTATCATAAGAACAACATAAGGCAATTATGTATCTCATGCAAGAGAAATTCTCAACCAAGTATATTATTCTAAGGATTTATAAAGATAGAGAAGCTAAATGGAACCACAATACCTACACATACAATATAAGGAGATATTATTTCTCTACTCAACAAACTCTTAGAACTATTCTACCTACACATGAAACACAAGGAGATATTCTTGCTTTCTAACATCCACAATATCTTCACATACCACACAACAATATATTTTTTTATCAACAACCCCTTAGAGCTGTTCTCCCTCTAGTGCTCTTCAAAATGTGCATATAAATATGTAAGTTATTATTTCTAGGATCCGATTGATATCATTATTTTCACCGGCAGTTACATTAGTTATATAGCACCCACAATACCTACAATGAAAGGAGATATTATTTCTCTTCTCAACAATCCCTTAGAAGTATTTTTCCCTCCAACAATCTTTATTATGTAAAAAAATTGGTTTACAATCATATCCACTAGTATACAACAAGTTATTTTCTGTGATAATTCAAAGGCTTCCTCAAGATGTCTCCCTACTCTAAAAATTCTCCCCTTTCCCTTTTCATAATTCTTCTCCAAGAAATGTATTAATGAATGAATAAATAAAATGGTATCCCATGTAAAAATGATTCTTATCCCAGATTAAATTAAGTTCCTAATAATATGGGAAAACAAGTCTCCATGATTATAGGGATCGTATTTTCTAAGAAAATAGGAGATTATGGCTTGTTTCAACGCCATGGTTTCATCCACTCTCAGTCTTCACAAACTTTAACTATGAACTAAAATACCAAAGAATGTAAAGGTTAATAGCAAGATTAATATAAGTTTAGCATATGGGTATAAGCATGTAGCATTCCTCCAAACCCCCTAACCCTTCCCCACTTTTGTATCATACCCCCTTTAGGTGCTATTCCCTTTCTTTGTCCTTGTATTTTATTAAATTTGCAAAAGTAAATTTTTTACATGAATTTTAAATGTTATATCTATAATGGAATCTCCTCCATATGGTGCTAAAAAAAACATGGTAATATAATATATATTTTGAAAATAAATATCTAAAATCATATTTAATTACAAAATATTCAATTTATTTAAAATGGGATATTACATCCCTCCCTCTTGGAATAACAATGTCTTCATTGTTCTATTATTGCAACAATGGCTATAATGAAAAGATATGGGGATATCACCCTATCATGGCATTCTCTATTTCCCAAGTAATTTTTTCTAATGCAAATTTCCTTTATTGCAACTTAAGAAATAGATTGGTTTTAGAGCATTGTTGTATTCCTATCTAGGATGAGAAGCATTTTTAGATAGAACTCGCCCTTTATCCCCACTCAAATAATAATATAATTAATAATATGCCTAGAATCATATACATGTGTTGTTAGTTATAAGACATGGAAAAAATATGTCCAAGTTCTAGTACGTAATTCATGTTTATGGGAAAGTGGCACTATCCCCTATATGACCTCAAAAGGCCCACAATATTTAGTTACAAGATTTGTGCAAATTCCAAGTTTCAAGGAAATCCTTTGCAGTGTTAATTTGATATACACATGATCTCAAACTGAAAACTCTTTGTGAATTCTATTCTTTTTCATAAGAAATTTCTATTTATCTTGGGTTGCTTCCAATTTTGTTTAATTTTAGTGAGTTATTATTCAATGTCTTCCCAACATTTTTTGGTGTAAGCATAACTATGTATACCAAATTATTTCAGCTCACTAGGTATTGCATCTTTAGCCATCCATTTCTTCAAATTGGATCATATTCAAAGATGCGTGATACCCAACGTCATAAGAAAACTCCTATAATAGGTAGTTTTCCCATTTAGTTGGTCTTCTCATTGCATATATTCAAAGCATATATTCTTCTTTTTTATGGTTCATTTTGTATGTCTATCTATTTGTGGGTAGTAAGTAGTTCTAAAATTTATTTTTATACCAAATCCTTTGAACAATCACTTCCAAAAGGTGGGAGTAAACTTTGAATCTCTATCACATATTATTTTTTTATGAATCTCATGCAACTTGAATATCTATCTCATAAATATTATGCATTGTTGGCTACTTTACGTGTAAATTTTACTATAATAAAGCGAGTATCCTTTCTCATTTTGTCAACCACAACCATAACAGAACCATGTTGTTTCATTATTTTAGGTATCCTTTTGGTGAAATCCATAGTGATTACTTCCCATTTCCATTTAGGAATTTATAGATACTGTAGAAATCATAGTGTGTTTGTCTATATAATTTACATGTTGGGATTCAATATATCTTTCAATGTATTATGCAATCTCCTTTTTCATGTGAAGACATTAATATTTCTTCTTTATTGTAGTAATAATTTTAAGTAGCTTTGGTTCCCAAAATATGGCTTACTATTCAATTCAATTAATATAAGATTCTTCAACTCTACTGAATTAGAAATGTATAATATATCCTTCTAGATTAGCAATCTTTGTTCAATCATTCAATATCCATCACATTTACAGTCCAATGGTTGGTGCAACAAATTATATCTCTTTCACACAAAATGTCCATCACCATTTAAAACTTCCTTTTTTCTACTCTTTAAATATGAGTCACATGTATTAATGGTTTCTAAATGCATCGCTTGCTTGTTTATGTTGAGTGCATATTCTACTCTATTTTATTTTTCATTAATGTATTTTATCACAAATCATATTCACCAAAAAGGGTTAACCATCAACCTTATAAAGAATTCAAGTGAGGATGATCAAATAAGCATCTTCATTCACTACCATTTTTCATTAGATTAAAAAATATATATCCATTAGGTAGTGTCTACACATCTTAAGTGCATGAATAATGGATGCAAGTTCTATGTCATCAGTGGAATAATTCTTTTCATGTTCTTTTAGCTTCTAGATTCATATCTCACCACATGGCCATATTGCAACAATACTCCACCCAATCCTTATTTGCACATATATATAGACACTTTAAATTATTTGTTTAGATGAGTTATCTTTAGTACCAATGAAATTGTGAGAATACATTTCAATTGTTAAAAATTTCCTTCACAATTTGAAGACCATAAAATTTACTTCATTTATTTTGCAATGAAGTGATTGGATAGATACTCCTAGAGAACCCCTCAATAAGTCTTTGATAGTGATCCAGGTCCAAGTGTGATGAAGGACCCTTCCAATACCTTTTACTTTCGTGATATGTTAGATTGCATTTTTAAAAGAACATAAATGAATACATGTGCATGTTGTAAAGAAGAGGAACATATCAATCATCAGCAACATAAAAACATAAGCTGTTGATAATGGATTTCATCCAAGAGGGACTACGTCTCCGAGCCCCGGTGTCAAGATGGTGTAGGCTGTTGCATTAAGTTTTGTCAATAGTGATGATGTACATAGAGGTGATGTCACTATCATTCAAGGAAAAATTCCCTCATGCAGGAGTGGCTCCAAGAGATGTTCCGCTACAAGAACTCTCGGTCAAAAGGACTCCTATCAATATGACATAAACTCATGCATGATGAGCATCCCACCAACATGGCATAAAATGGATCTCAATGAAAAACATGCATGATGACAACATGAGTATCCCATCAACATACAAAAAAGGGATCTCAAAACATAACATGACGAATCATGACAATAAGTACATCACATAGACAATTCCGCATCACATCAAGCAAGGAATCTAAAGACGAGTAAGAAACAAGATCCCACATCAAACATCAAGCAAGGGCCTGTGTAGCAAAATGCATAGCAAAAGCACATGAACACTGCATATACCTCACAACCAAGGGCCATCTAAAGAAGCAGATGTCAAACTGTTGAAGTTGTTCGGACCATCGCTCTCATGGCATCAATTGCATGAAAATGGCTGCTCGCACATAAATGCTGACAGCTGCATTCCACTTAGAAAAGTCGCTGGAGAAAAAATGAGCAAATGACAAATCTGAATGCACCATCAAATTTGTGGTGTCGAATAGTGCAAAATCGACTATCAAATTTCTAAATTCAGAGAAATTGAGAATCCGGGGCTCAAGGAATCTTTTAGATTCCCCCTAGATTCCTCAAAGATTCTGCTCCATGGGTGGACTGGAAATATGCAACTCCAAAGGCAAATCTAACCTCACCATTGCGATCCCTACAGAAAACCATGAAAAACTACTGTAAACTTGACTATATTTCGACATGGAGAAAAATTACCTCCTCAGGAAAATTTCATGGATCATGGTTATGCTCCCTATTTCTGCACCAGTGATGGTTCCACCTCCATACTGAAAAGTGGCCGAAAAATGCACAAATCTAATGGACAAATGGACAATTCCAATGTGTTCGTGGCGTCTAGAAGTGCTGAAACCATATAAAATTTGTCAAAATCTGACAAAGTGAAAATTCGGCCCTCCTGCAAAATTCTGCCTTGAACTCCATGCACTGCCTCCTCTACCTGAGCGCATTGAAAAACTACGTTTAAATACAAAATCGCCGGCGGATTCTTCAAGGAAGTCATTTTAGGGCATTTGGTTAATAGTCCGGTTAATATGGAGGAGGTCGGGCGGTCAAACCCTGCCTCATCCTTTTTACATAACCAAATCCTTTTTTTATAATTTTTACAAACAAATTTTAACTCCCTCCCACATTAATGGTTGGATGTGCTTTGGAGGTTGGGGCCCGTATTCATGGTGGGGGTTTTATTCGTGTGGGTGTGGTTTTGTCCGTGCCCCAAGGATCGGCCCACCACCTGTTTATGTTTACCACTGTGGTTCTGTGGGAGCGGGGGAGGGGTCGGGGATCATGGCCCACCCCTCCCATATTATAAGCTGTTACGTGGAATTTGGTTGGGGTGGCAGGGTTGGTGGCTTGCCACTCCTTTTTTTTAATATTTTTTTTGTTTTAAATAACAACTTGAACATTTTTGAAAATTTTGGTTTTGGACCAAAGGAGACTTTTTAATGAGGCAACAATTTTTCCTGGAATCTAGCCGGAGTTAGCCGGATTCCGTCTCCAGAAAAAGTTCAAATTGTGGCCTCCTTAAGCCTGCCCAGTCAGCAAAAGTCAACACAACTTTTACTGCCTCTATCTCCTTCATCCGGACTCGGATTGACAAACCGTTTGCACCACCACAATCAAGATGACAAGATCTACGCTCTGTTCCTAGTTCGAGCATAATCCAAAAACTTTGATTTTTTGAGCTTTCCTAAGTCCTTTTTGTCCTGTGTGTGTCTATAGAGCCACCTAGATCAATCCTCCCACTGAGGAGCTTTTGGTCCTCCAAAAGCATGAAAAACAATCTGCAACTTTTCTCTACCTTGTCTACATCACAAGCATCCTGAAAGGCCTCGCTTCCATCTCCTTCACCTTTGTTCTTTGGAGCCTTAAAAGATGAGCCGACACCTGCAACCTCTGTAACCTATAGTAAATTGTCTTTCAAATTACAAGCTTGACTTTCATGACCAACTAATTACCCAAGCATCCCACACTTGCCACGATTTTATAACACATACTAGGTGGTCAAGTTTACAACAAGATGGACACAATACCCCAGCTATGACAACAAGGCCAACACATCATTGTTGCTTCAATAAGTGATGGAAAACACATCATCACTGCAACACATGATTTACAACAATAAGGCCAAACACTATTTTGTTTTGACAAGTGATGGGAACACGACATCACTTTCACAGTTCAACATGCAACACAAAATAAGACTAGACATCATTGTTGCTGAACAAGTGATGGAAAACACATCATCACTTTTACATTTTAAAATGAAACAAATGATTCACAAAAGCATGACCATGAAATGACAACATGTCTAGAAACCATTTTTCACTTATCAATGTGAATGGGTCGCCTCCTTGTGGTGGTTTTGCTTGTCGAACAATCGTTTCACCTGGTTCATGCACTGACACTTTGTCTTTAAGGCACTGTTCTGGATGGAGCCTCCAACAAGTGGCTCTTTGATGGTCACTTCTGTCGTAATGACTGCAATACATCTTCTTCCTCCAGATTTTCTTAACCTTTTTTTTTCCATGCTGTTGAGAGGGTCTTTCATGCCTCATCCTTTTGTGTGATACCATTCTTTTCCAACACTTAGAAAATGTATTGTTATGTAATCCACAAAAGGTACATGTTTTTTGATTCCATGTTTTATGTTCATCTCTAAAAACATGATTATAACCGAAATGAACATTCGAATATCGAAACTGGTTCTACCTTTCCTTGTTGTCTCTGATGTCAGTATGGCGATGAGAGATTGCCTCAGCTCTCTCCCTGCAATGGGCACTGCGTGGGATGATGAGGATGTGTTCCCATCATTCTCTTTCCTCGACGATTTTGAAAATAAATATCTAAAATTATATTTAATTACAAAATATTCAATTTATTTAAAATGGGATATTACATCCCTCCCTCTTGGAATAACAATGTCTTCATTGTTCTATTATTGCAACAATGGCTATAATGAAAAGATATGGGGATATCACCCTATCATGGCATTCTTTATTTCCCAAGTAATTTTTTCTAATGCAAATTTCCTTTATTGCAACTTAAGAAATAGATTGGTTTTAGAGCATTGTTGTATTCCTATCTAGGATGAGGAGCATTTTTAGATAGAACTCGCCCTTTATCCCCACTCAAATAATAATATAATTAATAATATGCCTAGAATCATATACATGTGTTGTTAGTTATAAGACATGGAAAAAATATGTCCAAGTTCTAGTAGGTAATTCATGTTTATAGGATAGTGGCACTATCCCCTATATGACCTCAAAAGGCCCACAATATTTAGTTACAAGATTTGTGCAAATTCCAAGTTTCAAGGAAATCCTTTGCAGTGTTAATTTGATATACACATGATCTCAAACTGAAAACTCTTTGTGAATTCTATTCTTTTTCATAAGAAATTTCTATTTATCTTGGGTTGCTTCCAATTTTGTTTAATTTTAGTGAGCTATTATTCAATGTCTTCCCAACATTTTTTGGTGTAAGCATAACTATGTATACCAAATTATTTCAGCTCACTAGGTATTGCATCTTTAGCCATCCATTTCTTCAAATTGGATCATATTCAAAGATTCGTGATACCCAATGTCATAAGAAAACTCCTATAATAGGTAGTTTTCCCATTTAGTTGGTCTTCTCATTGCATATATTCAAAGCATATATTCTTCTTTTTTATGGTTCATTTTGTATGTCTATCTATTTGTGGGTAGTAAGTAGTTCTAAAATTTATTTTTATACCAAATCCTTTGAACAATCACTTCCAAAAGGTGGGAGTAAACTTTGAATCTCTATCACATATTATTTTTTTATGAATCTCATGCAACTTGAATATCTATCTCATAAATAGTATGCATTGTTGGCTACTTTACGTGTAAATTTTACTATAATAAAGTGAGTATCCTTTCTCATTTTGTCAACCACAACCATAACAGAACCATGTTGTTTCATTATTTTAGGTATCCTTTTGGTGAAATCCATAGTGATTACTTCCCATTTCCATTTAGGAATTTATAGATACTGTAGAAATCATAGTGTGTTTGTCTATATCATTTACATGTTGGGATTCAATATATCTTTCAATGTATTATGCAATCTCCTTTTGCATGTGAAGACATTAATATTTCTTCTTTATTGTAGTAATAATTTTAAGTAGCTTTGGTTCCCAAAATATGGCTTACTATTCAATTCAATTAATATAAGATTCTTCAACTCTACTGAATTAGAAATGTATAATATATCCTTCTAGATTAGCAATCTTTGTTCAATCATTCAATATCCATCACATTTACAGTCCAATGGTTGGTGCAACAAATTATATCTCTTTCACACAAAATGTCCATCATCATTTAAAACTTTCTTTTTTCTACTCTTTAAATATGAGTCACATGTATTAATGGTTTCTAAATGCATCGCTTGCTTGTTTATGTTGAGTGCATATTCTACTCTATTTTATTTTTCATTAATGTATTTTATCACAAATCATATTCACCAAAAAGGGTTAACCATCAACCTTATAAAGAATTCAAGTGAGGATGATCAAATAAGCATCTTCATTCACTACCATTTTTCATTAGATTAAAAAATATATATCCATTAGGTAGTGTCTACACATCTTAAGTGCATGAATAATGGATGCAAGTTCTATGTCATCAGTGGAATAATTCTTTTCATGTTCTTTTAGCTTCTAGATTCATATCTCACCACATGGCCATATTGCAACAATACTCCACCCAATCCTTATTTGCACATATATATAGACACTTTAAATTATTTGTTTAGATGAGTTATCTTTAGTACCAATGAAATTGTGAGAATACATTTCAATTGTTAAAAATTTCCTTCACAATTTGAAGACCATACAGATTTACTTCATTTATTTTGCAATGAAGTGATTGGATAGATACTCTTAGAGAACCCCTCAATAAGTCTTTGATAGTGATCCAGGTCCGAGTGTGATGAAGGACCCTTCCAATACCTTTTACTTTCGTGATATGTTAGATTGCATTTTTAAAAGAACATAAATGAATACATGTGCATGTTGTAAAGAAGAGGAACATATCAATCATCAGCAACATAAAAACATAAGCTGTTGATAATGGATTTCATCCAAGAGGGACTACGTCTCCGAGCCCCGGTGTCAAGATGGTGTAGGCTGTTGCATTAAGTGTTGTCAATAGTGATGATGTACATAGAGGTGATGTCACTATCATTCAAGGAAAAATTCCCTCATGCAGGAGTGGCTCCAAGAGATGTTCCGCTACAAGAACTCTCGGTCAAAAGGACTCCTATCAATATGACATAAACTCATGCATGATGAGCATCCCACCAACATGGCATAAAATGGATCTCAATGAAAAACATGCATGATGACAACATGAGTATCCCATCAACATACAAAAAAGGGATCTCAAAACATAACATGACGAATCATGACAATAAGTACATCACATAGACAATTCCGCATCACATCAAGCAAGGAATCTAAAGATGAGTAAGAAACAATATCCCACATCAAACATCAAGCAAGGGCCTGTGTAGCAAAATGCATAGCAAAAGCACATGAACACTGCATATACCTCACAACCAAGGGCCATCTAAAGAAGCAGATGTCAAACTGTTGAAGTTGTTCGGACCATCGCTCTCATGGCATCAATTGCATGAAAATGGCTGCTCGCACATAAATGCTGACAGCTGCATTCCACTTAGAAAAGTCGCTGGAGAAAAAATGAGCAGATGACAAATCTGAATGCACCATCAAATTTGTGGTGTCGAATAGTGCAAAATCGACTATCAAATTTCTAAATTCAGAGAAATTGAGAATCCGGGGCTCAAGGAATCTTTTAGATTCCCCCTAGATTCCTCAAAGATTCTGCTCCATGGGTGGATTGGAAATATGCAACTCCAAAGGTAAATCTAACCTCACCATTGCGATCCCTACAGAAAACCATGAAAAACTACTGTAAACTTGACTATATTTCGACATGGAGAAAAATTACCTCCTCGGGAAAATTTCATGGATCATGGTTATGCTCCCTATTTCTGCACCAGTGATGGTTCCACCTCCATACTGAAAAGTGGCCGAAAAATGCACAACTCTAATGGACAAATGGACAATTCCAATGCGTTCGTGGCGTCTAGAAGTGCTGAAACCATATAAAATTTGTCAAAATCTGACAAAGTGAAAATTCGGCCCTCCTGCAAAATTCTGCCTTGAACTCCATGCACTGCCTCCTCTACCTGAGCGCACTGAAAAACTACGTTTAAATACAAAATCGCCGGCAGATTCTTCAAGGAAGTCATTTTAGGGCATTTGGTTAATAGTCCGGTTAATATGGAGGAGGTCGAGCGGTCAAACCCTGCCTCATCCTTTTTACATAACCAAAACCTTTTTTTATAATTTTTACAAACAAATTTTAACTCCCTCCCACATTAATGGTTGGATGTGCTTTGGAGGTTGGGGCCCGTATTCATGGCGGGGTTTTTATTCGTGTGGGTGTGGTTTGGTCCGTGCCCCAAGGATCGGCCCACCACCTGTTTATGTTTACCACTGTGGTTCTGTGGGAGCGGGGGAGGGGTCGGGGATCATGGCCCACCCCTCCCATATTATAAGTTGTTACGTGGAATTTGGTTGGGGTGGCAAGGTTGGTGGCTTGCCACTCCTTTTTTTTAATATTTTTTTTGTTTTAAATAACAACTTGAACATTTTTGAAAATTTTGATTTTGGACCAAAGGAGACTTTTTAATGACGCAACAATTTTTCTTGGAATCTAGCCGGAGTTAGCCGGATTCTGTCTCCAGAAAAAGTTCAAATTGTGGCCTCCTTAAGCCTGCCCAGTGAGCAAAAGTCAACACAACTTTTACTGCCTCTATCTCCTTCATCCGGACTCGGATTGACGAACCGTTTGCACCACGACAATCAAGATGACAAGATCTACGCTCTGGTCCTAGTTCGAGCATAATCCAAAAAATTTGATTTTTTGAGCTTTCCTAAGTCCTTTTTGTCCTGTGTGTGTCTATAGAGCCACCTAGATCAATCCTCCCACTGAGGAGCTTTTGGTCCTCCAAAAGCATGAAAAACAATCTGCAACTTTTCTCTACCTTGTCTACATCACAAGCATCCTGAAAGGCCTCGCTTCCATCTCCTTCACCTTTGTTCTTCGGAGCCTTAAAAGATGAGCCGACACCTGCAACCTTTGTAACCTATAGTACATTGTCTTGAAAATTACAAGCTTGACTTTCATGACCAACTAATTACCCAAGCATCCCACACTTGCCACGAGTTTATAACACATACTAGGTGGTCAAGTTTACAACAAGATGGACACAATACCCCAGCTATGACAACAAGGCCAACACATCATTGTTGCTTCAATAAGTGATGGAAAACACATCATCACTGCAACACATGATTTACAACAATAATTCCAAACACTATTTTGTTTTGACAAGTGATGGGAACACGACATCACTTTCACAGTTCAACATGCAACACAAAATAAGACTAGACATCATTGTTGCTAAACAAGTGATGGAAAACACATCATCACTTTTACATTTTAAAATGAAACAAATGATTCACAAAAGCATGACCATGAAATGACAACATGTCTAGAAACCATTTTTCACTTATCAAAGTGAATGGGTCGCCAACTTCAATTCAGTGTTCTCTGTTTGAAGATTATGTTTGTGGTGCTTCAGTTCTTCCAGGGCCTCTTCCATGGCTCGCAACTGAAGCTGCAATCATTCCTTTTCCTCTGTCTCTTTCTGTATAGTTTCATACATGATTTATACGCTTTTGGAAATTTTGAGCATGGTCTCGTACATCGCTTTTTCATCCTCTATCGCTACACATTCCATTGTTCACGCTGCAATTCACATCAAGCAAAGACTACTCTGGTACCACTTGATCCAGGTCCGGGTGTGATGAAGGACCCTTCCAAGACCTTTTACTTTCATGATGTGTTAGATTGCATTTTTAAAAGAACATAAATGAATACATGTGCATGTTGTAAAGAAGAGGAACATATCAATCATTAGCAACATAAAAACATAAGTCATTGATAACGGAGTTTGTCTAGGAGGGACTACATCTCCGAGCCCCGATGTCAAGATGGTATAGGTCACTGCATTAATTGTTGTCAATAGTGATGATGTACATAGAGGTGATGTCGCTATCATACAAGGAAAAATTCCCTCACGCAGGAGTGGCTCCAAGAGATGTTCCGCTATAAGAACTCTCGGTCAAAAGGACTCCTATCAGTATGACATGAACTCATGCACGATGAGCATCCTTCCAACATGGCATAAAAGGGATCTCAATGCAAAACATGCATGACGTCAACATGAGCATCCCATCAACATACAACAAAGGGATCTCAAAAAATAAGATGACGAATCATGACAAGAAGTACATCACATAGATAATTCCACATCACATCAAGCAAGGAATCATAAAAATGAGTAAGAAACAGGATCCCACATTAAACATCAAGCAAGGACCTGTGCAGCACAATGCATAGCAAAATAAGTACATGAACACTGCATATACCTCACAACCAAGGACCATCTAAAGAAGCATATGTCAAATTGTTGAAGTTCTTCGAACCATCGATCTCACAGCATCAATCGCATGAAAATGACTACTCGCAAATAAATGTTGACACCTGCATTCCACTTAGAAAAGTGGCAAGAAAATAAAATGAGCAAATGACAAATCTGAACGCACCATCAGATTTTTGGTTTCGAATAGTGCAAAATCGATTGTCAGATTTCTGAATTCTGAGAAATTGAGAATCTGGGGCTCAAGGAATCTTTTAGATTCCCCCTAGATTGCTCAAAGATTCTGCTCCATGGGTGGACTAGAAATCTACAACTCCAAAGGCGAATCTAACCTCGCCATTGCAATCCCTACCGAAAACCATGAAAAACAACTGCAAACTTGACTATATTCCGACATGGACAAAAATTACCTCCACGGGAAAATTCCATGGATCATGGTTCCGCTCCCTGTTTCTGCAGCAGTCATGGTTCCACCTCCATACTGAAAAATGGCCTAAAAATATAGAACTCTAATGGAGAAATGGATAGCACCAATGCATTCATGGCATCGAGAAGGGTTCAAACCATATAAAATTTGTCAAAATATGACAAAGTGAAAATTCATCCCTCCTGCAAAATTTTGCCTCGAACTCTGTGCAATGCCTCCTCTGCCTGAGCGCACTGAAAAATTGCGTTTAAATACAAAATCACTGGCAGATTCTTCAAGGAAGTCGTTGTAGGGCAATTGGTTAATAGTTCAGTTAATATGGAGGAGGTCGGGTGGTCAAACCCCACCTCCTCCTTTTTACATAACCAAATCTTTTTTTTATAATTTTTATAGACAAATTTTAACTCCCTCCCTCATTAATGGCTAGATGTGGTTTGGAGGTTGGGTCCCATGTATTCATGGCAGGGGTTTCATTTGTGTGTGTGTGGTTAAGTTCGTGCCCCAAGGGTCGGCCCACTACCCTTTTATGTTTACAACTATGGTTCCGTGGGAGAGATGGAGGGGCCGGGAATCATGGCCTGCCCCTCCCATATTATATGTTGTTGTGTGGAGTTTGGTTGGGGTGGCGGGGTTGGTGGCCCACCACCCCTCTTTTTTTTAGTATTTTTTTGTTTTAAATAACAACTTGCATATTTTTGAAAATTTTGGTTTTGGACTGAAGGAAACTTTTTAATGAGGCAACAATTTTGCCCAAAATCTGGCTGGAGTTTGCTAGATTCTGTCTACCGGAAAAGTTCAAATTGTGGCCTCCTTAAGCTTTCCCAGTCAGCAAAAGTCAACAAAACTTTGACTACCTCTATCTCCTTCATCCAAACTCAGATTGACGAACCATTTACGCCACCACGGTCAGGACGACGAGATCTACGCTTTGGTCCTAGTTCAAGCATAATCCAAATACTTTGATTTTTTGAGCTTTCCTAAGTCCTCTTTATCCTATGTGTGTCTCTAGAGCCACCTAGATCAATCCTCCCCACTGAGGATCTTTTGGTCCTCCAAAAGCGTGGAAAACAATCTGCAACTTTTTTGTACCTTGTCTGCATCACAAGTGTCCTGAAAGGCATCACTTCCATATCCTTCACCTTTGTTATTCGGAGCCTTAAGCGATGAGCCGACACCTGCAACCTCTGCAACCTGTAGTACATTGTCTTGCAAATTACATGCTTGAATTTCATGACCAACTAATGACCCAAGCGTCCCACACTTGCCACAAGTTTATAACAGATACTTGGTGGTCAAGTTTACAACAAGATGGACACAATACCCTAGCTATGACAACAAGGCCAACACACCATTGTTGCTTCAATAAGTGATGGAAAACACATCATCACTGCAACACATGATTTACAACAGTAAGGCGAAACACTATTTTGTTTTGACAAGTGATGAGAACACAACATCACTTCATAGTTCAACATGCAACACAAAAAAAGACTAGACATCATTATTGCTGAACAAGTGATCGAAAACACATCATCACTTTTACGTTTTTAAATGCAACAAATGATTCACAAAAGCACGACCATGAAATGACAACATGTCTAGAAACCATTTTTCACTTATCAAGGTGAATGGGTCGCCTCCTTGTGGTGGTTTTACTTGTTGAACAATCATTTCACCTGGTTCATGCACTAACACTTTGTCTTTAAGGCACTGCTCTGGATGGAGCCTCCAACAAGTGGCTCTTTGATGGTCACTTATGTCGTAATGACTACAATACGTCTTCTTCCTCCAGATTTTCTTAACCTGTTTCTTTCCATGCTATTGAGAGGGTCTTTCACGCCTCATCCTTTTGTGTGCTACCATTCTTTTCCAACACTCAGAAAATGTATGGTTATGTAATCCACCAAAGGTACATGTTTTTTGATTCCATGTTTTACGTTCATCTCTAACAACATGATTATAACTGAAATGAACATTCAGATATCAACACTAGTTATACCTTTCATTGTTGTCTCTGATGTTAGTATGGCGATGAGAGCTTGCCTCAACTCTCTCCTTGCAATGGGCACTGTCGTGGGATGATGGGGATGTGTTCCCATCATTCTCTTTCCTCAACGATTTCAATGAAATCTCAGACAACTCTGACACCTTCGAGCACTCTCCTTTAGTGTATCTCGAGCCTGCAAATTGATGTTTATGCGCAACCTCCAAAGGTTGAGTTATGCCTTGGTTATTAACACCAAATTCTTTTTCCTCCTCGTGCCTCGTTGTGTTAAGGAGCCTCATGTTTGTCCCTGTAATTTGGATCTCCAAATCTCCAACGGAAATCATAGTATGTGATGATGAAACCAAAAGGAAATCAACATCTTTTACCTCCTTTGTTGACCTGGAAAGAACTGATGAGGGCTGCTCATCATCTGTTGTTAGTGGTTCGCTAACTATCATGGCGCATTCCCCAACTTCCTTTATGACATAACCAAGTCCTGCTAGACATGGTAATTCCTCTACTTTGATGGGGTTAAGAATGCCTTGACCATTAACACCCAAGCCTTTTCCTTCATACCCCATTTTCTTCAACAGTTTGGAGAAAATTCCTATGGTATGATTTTCGAAAACAGAGAAATCATGATCGGGACACATACATGAATTTGGAGAATTTCATTTTACCTCACATGGGTCACGCTACAGCTTTTCCAAGGCCTTGTCCTTTGCTTGCAACTGTCGTAGCAAACTATATTTCTCCTCTTTCTCTTCATGTAGACGCAACTTCAATTCAACTTTCTATGTTTGAAGATTATGTTTGTGGTGCTTCAATTCTTCCAAGCCCTCTTACATGGCTCGCAATTGATGCTGCAATCGCTCCTTTTCCTCTGTCTCTTTCTGTAGAGTTTCATACATGATTTCCACCCTTTTGGAAATTTTGAGCATGGTCTCGTACATCGTTTTTTCATCCTCTGCCGCTGCACGTTCCATTGTTCACGCTGCAATTCACATCAGCTCAAAGACCGCTATGATACCACTTGATCCAGGTTCGAGTGTGTTGAAGGACCCTTCGAAGACCTTTTACTTTTGTGATGTGTTAGATTTCATTTTTAAAAGAACATAAATGAATACATGTGCATGCTGTAAAGAAGAGGAACATATCAATCATCGGCAACATAAAAACATAAGTCGTTGATAACGGAGTTCATCCAAGAGGGACTACGTCTCCGGGCCCCAGTGTCAAGATGGTGTAGACCGCTGCATTAAGTGTTGTCAATAGTGATGATGTACATAGAGGTGATGTCGCTATCATACAAGGAAAAATGCCCTCACGCAGGAGTGGATCCAAGAGACGTTCTGCTACAGGAACTCTCGGTTAAAAGGACTCCTATCAGTATGACATAAACTCATGCACGATGAGCATCCCGCCAACATGGCATAAAAGGGATCTCAATGCAAAACATGTATGACGACAACATGAGTATCCCATCAACATACAACAAAGGGATCTCAAAACATAACATGACAAATCATGACAACAAGTACATCACATAGACGATTCCGCATCACATCAAGCAAGGAATCGTAAAAACGAGTAAGAAATAGGATCCCACATCAAACATTAAGAAAGGACCTGTGCAGCACAATGCATAGCAAAAGATGTACATTAACACTGCATATACCTCACAACCAAGGGTCATCTGAAGAAGCGGATGTCAAATTGTTGAAGTTGTTGAAGTTGTTCAGACCATCGATCTCACTGCATCAATCACATGAAAATGGTTGCTTGCACATTAATGCTAACACCTGAATTCCACTTAGAAAAGTGGCTGGAAAATAAAATGAGCAAATGACAAATCTAAATGCATCATTAGATTTGTGTTGTCGAGTAGTGCAAAATCGACTGTCAAATTTCTAAATTCTGAGAAATTGAGAATCTGGGGCTTAAGGAATCTTTTAGATTCCCCCATAGATTCCTCAAAGACTCTACTCCATGTGTGGACTGGAAATCTGCAACTCCAAAGTCAAACCTGACCTCATCATTGCGATCCCTGTGGAAAACCATGAAAAATGGCTGTAAACTTGACTATATTCCGACATGGAGAAAAATTACCTCCTTGGGAAAATTTCATGGATCATGGTTCCGCTACCTATTTCTACAACAGACATGGTTCCACCTCCATACTAAAAAATGGCTGAAAAATTCAGAACTCTGATGGAGAAACAGGCAGTGCCAATGCAATTGTGGCATCGAGAAGTGCTGAAACCATATCAAATTTGTCAAAATATGACAAAGTGAAAATTCAGCCCTCCTACAAAATTCTGCCTCGAACTCTGTGCACTACCTCCTCTGCCTGAGTGCACTAAAAAAACTGTGTTTAAATACAAAATTGTTGGCGGATTCTTCAAGGAAGTCATTGTAGGGCAGTTGGTTAATAGTTCAGTTAATATGGAGGAGGTCGGGCAGACAAACCCCACCTCCTCCCTTTTATATAACCAAATCCTGTTTTTATAATTTTTACAAACAAATTTTAACTCCCTCCCGCATTAATGGCTGGATGTGGTTTGGAGGTTGGGTCCTACGTATTCATGGCGAGGGTTTCGTTTGTGTGGGTGCGGTTGGGTCCGTGCCCCAAGGGTCGGCCCACCACCCATTTATGGTTACAACTGTGGTTCAGTGGGAGGGAGGGAGGGGCCAGGGATCATGGCCCGCCCCTCCCATATTATATGTTGTTACATGGAGTTTGGTTGGGGTGGTGGGGTTGGTGGCCCGCCACCCCTTTTTTTAATATTTTTTTTGTTTTAATTAACAACTTGAGCATTTTTGAAAAAAAATTGTTTTAATTAACAATTTGCGCATTTTTGTAAATTTTGGTTTTGGACCGAAGGAGACTTTTTAATGAGGCAACAATTTTTCCCAAAATCTGGCCGGAGTTGGCCGGATTCTGTCTTCCGAAAAATTTCATCCTTAAGCCTGCCCAGTCAGCAAAAGTCAACACAACTTTGACTGCCTATATCTCCTTCATCCGGACTCGAATTGACGAACAGTTTGCACCACCACGATTAGGACGATGAGATCTACGCTCTGGTCCTAGTTCAAGCATAATCCAAACACTTTTATTTTCCTGAGTCCTCTTTGTCCTGTGTGTGTCTCTAGAGCCACCTAGATCAGATAGTCTCATACAAGTCACATTAGTTATGTTACCTCTATAATATTGTTTCAAGTGGATCAGTTTATGACGTCCTTAATATTTTTTGGATACGCTACAATACATTGCTATAAGATGACATTTATTAGAAATTGGACCTATTTTTAATAGGAATCACATTTTTTTAACTTGGCATATAATTAATGCTCACTTAATATTGTAGGGTTACTCTAGGATGTTCTCATGCTTTTTTTTAGATTTGGAGTACATGAGAATATCATTGATGAAAACTAATAAAAACCTATCCAAATACTTACTAAATACATTGTTCATATGAAACATCAAGGTGGCTAGTGGATTGGGCAATATAGAAGGTTCATTACAGACTCAAAATGGAAATATCATGTTTGAAAGTTGTCTTGTAAATATCTTCATCCTTGATATTGACTTGATAATATCCAATTCTCAATTCGGCATTTGAGAATACTATTTTCCCTCTTACTTGATCAAATAGACCATTAATATAATGTTATGGATACTCATTATTCATAGTTACTTTGTTCAACTATCTGTAATCAATGTCTAAACTTAGAGTCTTGTCTTTCTTCTATAGAAACAACAATATTACTCTCAAAGGAGACATAGTCAATTTAATATATCCTTTATCTAATAACTCTTATAGCTACATATTCAACTTAGTTAATTCAATATTACTCATTATATAATAATAAAAATGATATTTTGGTGTAGTTACTAGCATAAAATCAATTGTAAATTAAATCTCTACCTTGGGAGGTAAACTAGGTATTTCATTTGGAAATACAACCTTGAATTACTAAAGTATTAGATAATCTCCATGCCTTGATCCCTTTCCTTATATTGTCTCCAACACATCTTCCACACCTAAACCATATGATATTGGAAACCTTTACTAAGTCTCTTGTTTAGTTGTAATGCTAAAATATTTATGGTGGAGATGAATTTTGGATTGTCTTTCACTATTGCTATATTACCCATTATTATCTATATAATAAAAATATTTATGGCAATAATATCGCTTCCCTTTCTCAAGTGTTATCTAATGCATATGAGCAACAACATCATAAGATCCCAATGGTAGGATACTCAAGTTTACCCATGTGTATAATCCATTCTTATCCAATGGATATGACTAAACCAACTCATTTCCTATATCTAACTACACTAACCATGTCTTTTGTTTGAACTTTTGAAGGTTGTGAGAATCAATATTGTTAGGTGCCACATAACTTTGAATGCATCCAAGATCCAAAAAAATAGAAACAAACTCCTTAGCAGTCTTACATCCAACCCAACATAGATTCTATGATTAGTCTTTACATCATCATTAATTATTGTAGCTTCTAGGGTGTTGTGGATAGCCCCAGTTTTCTCTTATCTATGGAGGAATTCCCTAAGTAGATATTCTTCTCCACATCCCCAACATTGAAAATGTCCTTTCTGAGGCTCTCCTAATTTCCCTTTCATTTATTCAACTTTCTTTTTTCCACTTTTAAGATGGAAATTTCTACTAGACCTTCTTTGTCTTGGTTGGATTTCTTTAAAGTTGCTTAATTAATTTTTATATTACTAAGGTTTGAACCCTTTATTTCTCTATTAATCCCACTATTTATATTTTTCTTTCATCATTTTATAAAGTCTAGTTTATGTTTATCATAGTAGTGCTTATCCTTTCTAATGGTTTCATCAAGAATTCTAGGTCCATTAAAATAAATTGTCCCTATAGGATTAGGATAGTCCACTAATAAAAAATTGGATTTCTACATTTTTTCCTTAGTATATGGAACTTATTGTAGTTGTTAAAAAAATTTGCTTGCATAATCATCCATAGTCGTTTTCATATCTTCATTTCATGATTCTTTGAGTTTTACATTGTAGTACATTTCTGAAAATTACTTATGTTGAAAGTACTTCTTTAATTATTTCCAAGCGATCCTCCTATAATTAATATTCTTTACATTATTGAGATTTTCCCACCATAGAGGTTATTTACCATTCACATTGAAAATGGCCACTCTAGCTTTCATGCTTCTATAGTAGACATTTACATTAAAGTGCCTCCTCATTCCAAGAATTCATGCCTCATCCATGGAAAATTTTAGGAGCTAATATTCGCAGGTGGACTAATTTTCCATGTTTTTTCCAAACAAAAAAAAATTCGCTAGACTCCATTTTTTATAAAAATGTTTCGCCCAAATTTTACAATATAAAATTAATTTACCTTAAAAATCGCCAACATTATATAGAGATTATACATAAAATCATTATAAAATTGAAATATTTTACAAATACATCAATAAACATTTTATACTTTTCATATTAGGGACTAGTGAGATTTGCCAATGTTTTTAAACTTCAAGATAATTTTCCATCCTTAAAAGTTTCCCTAAAGCGCTCATCTTCTTCTCCTAAATTTACCTCCCCATTAAATTTAAGCGATTTTATTTTCCTAAATTATCCCTATAAATAATCTTTAATGTGCCTCTCCTTCTTCTTCATATGAGAGAAAGACCTTAAAACACCACTAGTTGAATCTTTAGAAGTAGTATGCCCCTATATGAAGGTTTTGGTGATGCATTTATCTACTCACTGGACTTATGTGTATTAGAACTATCAAACCTCTTCCTTGCAGAAATTTTATCAATATCACTTGAAATTTGTCCCTATTGCAATTACATTTGAAACTAAATCAAAATTTCTAATACAATAGCATTCAACTCTTATTCTTCTTGAGCTATTATAATATTCTCATTATCTTCCCAAAAAAATTATCCATCTACCCTTAGGATTCTTATGGTTTCTACCATATTTTGGAGTGCCTCCATATCCCTTCTAACATTTCCATTAGGTTCAATGTCTTGAGGATGTGGAAAGTATGTCATAATAAGACATGATAACTGCATGTCTTTAACTCACTATCTATTTGAAGGAAAACAGAATGTTATCATTATCATATCTCATACTCTTTCCTAATAACATATAGCTCATGTTATTGTAACCATGCTCTAATAACTATATGTAATATCATTATAGTAAAATCTTCCTTTAGCAATTTCATATATATATATATATATATATATATATATATATATATATCAAATATTTTTTGTTACATGTGATTTATGGCATATCTCACTGAAAATATATTTTTCAGTAACATCTCTTGTGTCACATGAAAACAATTGGTGCAACATGCCTAAATCACTCTAATTTATTTTCTTTCATGTAATGTATCACATTGACATTTTTTTTGGTTCGGAAAAATACATGTTTTCTTTTCTTTGGAACACATAGCACAAGATCTTTCGTCCCATATGATCTTCCTCCTCCATTTATCACATATAAAAGTTATATTTTTGTGTACTGTATCACAACAGAAAATATCATGGTCATGTACATTGCACTACAAGAAAATATTTTCTTGCACATATAAAGGAATGTTCTTCTTCCTCACATTATGACATCTAAAAGTTATTTTTATTTGAGATGTACTGCACCAAAAAAATATCTTGGTGTGATACATCACACTAAAAGAAAATATTTTATATTGTCTAAACCATGCAATGCCTTCATTATCAATGGATTGTTATGCTTATGCAATGCTTAAATATATCTAGTTTATTTATCTATAGCTTAGTTTTAAAAAGAAAAAGAAAAAGTTATTCTAACACCTAATCATGTTGATATATCTCATCCTTTTTTGTACATGTCTCTCTTATTTAAGAGAGACCAACTACCCCATTTTGTTTCCCAATGGATTCTAGTCATCATCACATGCGGAAATATTTCAACTCTTAACACGTTCAATACACTAAAGAATTTAAGAGAAAATGTACCAAAGAGTGCTAGAAATTTTTAATGCTCTGGGGAAATCTTATCATAAGTATAATATATTTTAAATTTACCTTATGCCAATTCTAAATATAGAATCAAATTTATCATGTCTTATTTAGAGTTAATTTTAAATAACTTAACAATTTCAACTTTAAATTATGTAAAATAACCAAGACACGCAAGTGTTGGAAATTACGAAAACATGAAGAAATAGATCTATGGATGAAAATCAAATTTTCCAATATAAATAATTTGGATAGCTAAAAAATAATAATAGATGTGTATAAAGGTGAAGTTCATGTGCATGCCTTAGCTTCATCCCAAGTTGAGTGTAATCCTCTATCTCTCCAAAACACTAGCTATACAAAACTAAGAAACTTTAGCTCACATTAAGGAGCTCCAATAAGATTGAAAAACATAAATCTATCCTCCAGGGAAAGGTTCCCCTCCTTATTCACATAAATAAGTACAACCTAGGATTTCATCACAAAACCATAGAATCCAAATCTCAAAGGGTGAAACCTTAGCACTAGTATTAAAGATGGTCCAAATCTCCAAGAAACTTGTGTGCCTCTAAGATAAGAGAGATAAATTAATACAAATGAATATGAACTAGAAAGAATAATATTGTTATGGTCCTATTAGTCACACATCTAGTAGAAGCTGATAAAAAATGAGAAAAATGAAAGGGTTACCTCCTTCCTTTATATATGAGAGGTAAGGGAGGGAAACAATACATATGTGGGCCTAAGCCCTTACATGCAATGTACAAAGCCATAAATAATCTCATACATTTGGAGCACTAGTTCTCTAGGCATTAGAATATTGAGATATATGAATAATAATATAACAATATAAAATAAAGATATAAACTTACTATATTATCCTCCTATGCATGTACAAACAACACTTAATCAATATAAGGAATAGATAACAATCAAATCAAAGAGAGCACTAGATATATATGGTAAAATCCCAATTGGTAAAACATCTATGCCAAGGTAATATTGCGTTTGTTATTCTTCAGGAATCTCTCATATAGAATGTCATTCCACTCAATAAAATCTCCAAAAGGAATTTAAAATGAAATTGACCCAACTCCTCTCAAAGGGTCAATAGAATCATCATTATGATCCACACTAGTTCCTCCCTCTTACTCCAAAAACCCATTGAATAATGACCTTGATAAAGGTAGTCTCAAACTCACATGGAACTTCCTCTACATTGTTTGTAATCCTAGCTACAAAAATCTTCACTTCTTGTACCTTCTTATTGAATGGAAATTGGATGGAATAACATCCCATCTCATGACATTGAAAACAAATCACCTTAATCAAGGTCATCTTTCTTCTATCTATTAATTCCTTCCTCTTATAACCTTTCCCTCTACCATTCTTTGTCTTTCCATTGAGATTAATCACATGCACATCCCCTTATTTCTCTAAATAAGAATACAATTAGATTTCTTCCTATAAAACATCAATTCAAATCTTTGGAAATTCTAGGAGGGTTTCTTAAGCACAAACACACTAATAAAAGGCATCCATGAAGGTAAAGGTCCATAAAAAGCAAGAGACACCAACTCCTAATACTCCATTAGTGTCCCAATGGTGACTAATTTATCTCTCAACTTAATGATCTTAGTCAAGTAGTTCACTATAGTATTTAACTTTCCTAGGTAAACAATTTAAAGATAGTTTTGTAGATACATTTGTCAAGAGGCACAAAATTTTTGAAAGAAAACAAACAAAGTTCCAACCATGTCCTTACATACACATTTCTCTATCATTTGAGAGAAGAAATTATCCTTCAGTAAATCAAGAATAATTATCTTTTCCTTGGCTTCCTTCTTTAGATGAGTGACCAGCTATATTAAATTGGTAGATTCCATAATCACTTTCCAAACCTACTCCCAAATATTGACTTCCTCCATAAGTAACTATAGCATTATCTTTCATGGAAGAAAATTAGAATATTGTTTTAATATATAACACTCTCTAAGTTTTAAAATCATCTTACACATCTTGAACAATTCTCAAGTGCAAAAATCAACAATATATGAACTACGAAAGACCCTTTCAATGGTCCTAATACTTTTCCAAGGGACTTACTTGTGAAACTTTAAAAACCTTAGAAATATCAATAACTCTTCTAGATTTTCTTAAATTGAAATACCAACTACCTCTCACTAGATTTATCTTACCACAAAAACCCTGAGACCATATAGATATTTTTTGAACTCAGAGAAATGGATATAAACTACAAATTTTCACCTCTTTCGTGGAGACTTCTCGAATATTAACCTTGAAACTTTTCATCCTTAAAGTTTTTATGAAATATAAATAATATGGCAACAATTTTGGAAAATGTTTCACCTCTTAACAACCCCAATCCACTAAGAAAAATCAAGTGAAAATATACCAAAGTGTGTCAATAAATTAATCTTATCATGCATAAAATAAATCTCAATATCACTTTGTGACAACTATAAATATAATAAAAATTACTCCCTATCTTCTTCAATATAATTGTTAAATAACATAACAATTTCAACCTTAAATTATGTCAAATCAAAAATACTTAGAAGTGTTGGAAATTACAAAATCATAAACAAATAGATTGCTAAAATTCAATTATGCAGTAAGAAATTTTCGGAGGTAATTTTTTTTATATTTGTGTTTGTGTGTGTGATGATTGGGGTTATCTCAAGTGGTTCGGAAGAATGGTTTTCATATCCCCTGTTATGAAACCAGCTCACAAAAAGATAGAAAAGATATATCAATGCCTTAGAAATAAGCCTCTTTGAGGGGGCAACCTCCTTTACATTACACAAATGAACAATTCTTAGATGATACAAATGACAAGGCCTCCTTTCTATATATAGGAGTCTAAGGGGTCATAATATAATCAGAGCCAACATAACAATAATAATGTAAGGGCACAATAATAACAATAGTGGGCTTTTATGGGGCACAATAATAACAATATGGGGACTACATGGGTACAACAATATAATAAGGGGGTTGTACTAATAACAATAAGGGGTTACACTAGTAGTATATGGGCCTAACATGCCCCTCTCCTTCAAAAAGTGTTGTCCTCAACGCTTGAGTAGTTCTTGATGCTCCTGTATAAAATTCTTTTCCTCCCTTGTGGAATCTTCAGCAGGTAAGTTCTTCCACTTGATGAAATACTCTGAAATTGATCGATTTCATAGCTGTCGAGTTCTTGTCTCTGTGACTGCTCCAGGCTCCAATATGATTTTTCCTTCCTCGTCAAGTTCTAGTAATATTGTTTGAGCTGGTGTTATGAAACCAGCTCAAGAAAAGATAGAAAAGATAGATCAACGCCTTAGAATTCAGCCTCTTCGAGGGGGCAACCTCCTTTACATTACATAAATGAACAATTCTTGGATGATACAAATGACAAAACCTCCTTTCTATATATAGGAGTCTAAGGAGTCACAATATAATCCAGCCGACCTAACAATAATAATATAAAGCCACAAAAATAACAATAGAGGGATTCTATGGGGCACAGAAATAACAATATGGGGGTAAAGGGGCACAACAATATAAATAAGGGGTATAACTACAATAGTAATGGGGTAATCACTAGTATTATAGGGACCCAACATGCCCCTCTCCTTCAAAAAAGTGTTGTCCTCAACGCTTGAGTAGTTCTGGATACTTCTGCATAAAATTCTCATCCTCCCATGTGGAATCTTCAGCGGATAAGTTCTTCCACTTGATAAGATACTCTGAAATTGATCGATTTCGTAGCTGTCGAGTTCTTGTTTCTGTGACTGCTTCCGGTTCCAATATAATTTTTCCTTCCTCGTCAAGTTCTGGCAATATTGTTTGAATTGGGAGCTTGTCACCTATAACCTTCTTTAAACATGAAACATGGAAAACTGGGTGCAATCGAGAAGCTGCAGGAAGCTCCAATTTGTATGCCATAGTACCAATCTTTTGCAACACCTTGTACGGACCATAATACTTTGGTGATAATTTATTATCCTTCTTAGCTTGCTTTAGGGACATTTTCTTATATGGTTGTAGCCGTAGGAATACCCAATCACCTACATCAAAACTTCTTTCACTGCGATGTTGATCTGCCTGTTGTTTCATTCTATTTTGTGCCAACACGAGGTTATCCTTTAAGAGTTGGAGGACTTGTTGTTGATGTTCGATGTGATGTTCCACTGCCTGAACCTTAGAATTTTCTCTTAAATATGATGTGATGGATGGTGGTTGATACCCATAAAGTGCCATAAATGGGGTCATTTTTGTTGCTGTATGGAAGGAAGTGTTATACCACCATTCAGCCAGAGGCAACCATTTGACCCATTGTGTCTGTTTATCAGATACAAAGCAACGAAGATATCCTTCCAAACATTTGTTTACTATCTCAGTTTGCCCATCAGATTGAGGATGATAAGATGAGCTATGAGCTAACTGAGTACCAAGACAAGAAAATAATTTTGTCCAAAAATTTCCAGTGAAAATGGGATCTCTGTCACTTACAATAATCTTTGGGTTTCCATGTAGCTTTTGAACTGTTTCCATAAATGCAGTAGAAACTGTACTGGCTTTAAATGGATGTGATAATGCACAAAAGTGTGCATACTTGGTAAGTCTGTCAACTACCACCATGATGACACTCTTTCCCTCAGACTTGGGTAAACCTGTGATAAAATCCATTGAAACCTCCTCCCAACGTTGGCTTGGAATGGATAAAGGTTGTAATAGACCCGGTGTCTTAATTGTTTCAACTTTATTTTGTTGGCAAACCAAACATTCCGCCACAAACTTTTGAATATCTGATTTAAGGCCATCCCAAAAAAATTCCTTCTTAACCCTGTGGTAAGTTTTTAAAAATCCTGAGTGCCCTCCTAAGGGAGAAGTGTGCAATTCCATAAGAATCTTTTGTTTTAGCTGGGAATTCTTACAGAGGTATAAGCGATCTTTGTACCATAACGAATCATTTTGCCAGCTAAATGTATCAGAAGTACTGGAATCTTGTTGTAGCTTTCGAATAAGTGCCCACACTTCTTCGTCATTCTTCCATTCCTCCCTTGCTTCGTTTATCCAATCTGGTTGGATAATAGAAATGGCACACAACAATGCTTCCACATCCTCATCCTTTCTTGAGAGTGCATCTGCCACCACATTTTGCTTCCCTTTTTTGTAGATGATTTCAAAGTCATAACCCAACATCTTTGTGACCCACTTTTGTTGCTCTTCAGAGGATAATCTTTGTTCTAAAAAGTATTTAAGGCTATCATGATCCGTTTTTACCTTGAAGTGTCTTCCCATTAGGTAGGGTCGCCATTTCTTAAGTGCATGGAGTATTGCCAACATTTCCTTCTCATAAATAGCTTTGCTTAAAAACTTTCCCTTGATTGGACGACTTTCAAAAGCAATGGGTCTTTCATCTTGCATTAGAACAACACCAATTCCATTTCCTGAAGCATCACATTCCACAATAAAGGTTTTTGTGAAGTCCGGTGTAGCTAAGACCGGTGCTTGGCACATTGCCTCTTTAAGATGTTCAAAGGCCTTTGTTGCTTCCGGAGTCCATGAAAATGAATCTTTCTTCAATAATGTTGTTAGAGGTGCTGCTATTCTCCCATAATTCTTAACAAACTTGCGATAATACCCTGTCAACCCAAGAAATCCTCGCAGATGCTTTATGGATGTGGGGATTTTCCATTCCTTAATGGCTTTAATTTTGCTAGGGTCTACCTTAACTCCTTCATGAGATACAATATGACCCAAATATTCCACCTCCTGGACTCCAAAGAAACATTTGGATCTTTTTGCATATAATTGTTTCTCCTCCAATAGTTGTAGCACCCTGTCAACATGTTCAACATGATCCTTCCAAGACTTGCTGTAGATTAGTATATCATCAAAAAATACTAACACAAATTTTCTAAGGAATGGTTTGAAAATTGAATTCATCAAACCTTGAAATGTTGAAGGTGCATTGGTAAGGCCAAAAGGCATGACCAAAAATTCATAATGACCCTCATGAGTTCTAAATGCTGTTTTCGGAATGTCTTCAATCTTCATTCTGATTTGATGATATCCCGAACGAAGATCCAACTTGGTGAAGTAAATTGATCCATGCAATTCATCCAGTAATTCATCAATAACAGGAATGGGGAACTTATCTTTAATAGTGAGCTTGTTGAGCTCCCTATAATCCGGACACATGCGCCATGATCCATCCTTCTTGTGCACCAATACTACTGGAGCTGAGAAAGAACTTTGACTCGGTTGAATTATACCAGCCTCTAGCATTTCTGCAACCATACGTTCAATTTCACTTTTTTGGACATAGGGATATCTGTACGGCCTGATGTTTGGAGGAACACTTCCTGGAATCAGATGAATAGCATGATCATGATCACGCATAGGTGGGAGACCTTTTGGAGTCTCAAATACCTTGGAATGATTGTCCAGGACTTTTTGGAGATCTGGAGAAATAGATGATTCCAATGTGGAAACATCTAGCGAACATAATTGTGCAATTACACCTCTTTGCTCCTTTTTTAGAAGCTTTGTCATGCCATTAGAGCTGATTATCTTTCCTGGTTTCCCTGCAATACCCCTTAATTCAACTTCCTTTCCTTCCATAGAAAATTTGATGAAAAGTTCTTGAAAATTAAAAGCTATTGTACCCAAGGATTGTAGCCATTGGACTCCTAGTACAACATCAGCACCTCCCATTGGAATGGAAAGCATTGGGCTAGTCAATACATATTCTCCCATGGATAGCTTGATATTATGGCACTTTCCAGAGCAATTTATTGTTCCTCCATTTGCAATCATCACTTGACACTCTGGTGCTGGATATAGGAAGCAATTCAATTCTTTTGCTACCCTACAATGAATAAAATTGTGGGTGCTTCCTGAATCAATCAACACTATTACCTTTTTCTTCTTGATTTGTCCTTCTATCTTGATGGTTTGAGGAGTGGTAATTCCCGCCAATGCATTACAAGATATGGTCGGATTTATTTGTTCTTCATCTAGGCTTTGTTCCTGGAGTATATCTTCTTCTTTTGACCTTTCTTGCTCCTTTTCTTCTTCCTCTTCACAATCTATGTAGAATAATTTCTTCTCAGCACACTTATGACCTTTAGTGTATTTGCTATCACAACTGTAACAAAGCCCTTTTGCTCTTTTTTCTTCCAATTGTTGTGGTGTCAACCTTATAGGTTGTGGAAGACTAGGGGCAACAACACTTCCGTCTTTATAGTTGTGAGTGGTATGCTTCCTGGTTGCCATAATTTTGCTTTCCATTTTTCTTGCTAACCTGAATGCCTTCTCTAATGAATCAGGTTCCCAAAGGCGAACATCATGTTGGATATTATCCTTTAAAGACCCTATGAACACATCAATCCTATGCTCCTCTGGAATATCTTTTACCCTTATGTTCAATTTTTGGAACTCCTCAATGTGCTCCATTACTGAACCCTTTTGTTTGAGACTTATCAATTGGCTAAAAAAAGTGTTGCTTTTTGTATCTTCATAATGTGCTATCAATTCTTCCGTAAAAATTGCCCAAGTGATAAATTGTTTACGAGAGAAAAGCCATTGATACCATACAAACTGATTTGGTTCCAAATATACAGTTTCCATACGTACCTTTTGTGCGTTTTGCACATTATTGAGATCGAAGAATTGCTCCATCTGTAATATCCATGTGGCGGGATCCTTGCCATCAAACTTCCTCATATCGATTTTTGGAATATGGTGATTCTTCGATCCAACATTAGCGTCTATGGAATCATGATTAACATTTCTTTTGTTCTCATCATGAGTTTCCTTTACTACCTTTTCACCATTAGTGACCCTTTCTTGTAGCAACTTCTTCAATTCTTCCATGTCTGTCTTCAAATCTATCTTCAAATCTGCCATGTCTCTATTCAAATCTATCTTCGAATCATCCATATTAGCTTCCATGCCATTTATCTTAGATTCCACGCCATTTATCTTAGATTCCACGCCACTTATCTTAGCTTCTATTAGCTTTTGTGAGCGTGACATTTGTTGCACTTGTTCTTGTAATTTTGATATATCATGTAGCATTTCTTCCTCTTCTTCATGAGTCATGCTAGAGCTTTCAGGTTCCTTACTAGGTGTTTGCATTTTCTTTCCTCGGGGCATCAGTTACCGATAATAATGCTTTACTATGCCCTTTGAATTCCATTAAACCAAGCTTACACAAAAATTTAAAAAAAAACTACACACCTTTTTTCACTTTATAGAAGCCTGATATTGAATCTGATGTATCTCTGTAATTTCGAATCATCCAGTTCTGTAATTGCAAACTGTAGTAGCCTTCTGCGTCCTCTTTCCAGTGCCACAAGTCTTAGTCAAATTGGATTCTCCAAGGAAGAGTTATGTGAAATCTCCCACAGTGACTTGCTTTTAGACTGGTTCAGTAGAGCGAACTTGTACGACGTACCACGAGTCATTGTTTCAACCTTTGTGAAACACACACACGAGAAACTACAGTCCGTTCTCTTTCTGTACCTTCTTAGGAAATTTCAATCCAATCCCCAGAGAGAAAGTTATGACGATTTTCCCCAGGTCACCTGTTTTGAATGTAATTCAGGAGTCTGCAAAAAGACCAACTTCCTTAGATCATATCTCCACAAATATCGCGCGAAAAGCTCTTAAATTCGGACCCAAGGTTCAGCGCGATTTCTTCTAAAATGGATTTTTTTTGCGACTTCTGAAACGTCAAAGAGAAAAGTTATAGCAAAAATGCCACGATGACCTGTTTGGAGCAGCGAAACCCTAGAATCCAAAGCTCTGATACCAAATGTTATGAAACCAGCTCAAGAAAAGATAGAAAAGATAGATCAACGCCTTAGAATTCAACCTCTTCGAGGGGGCAACCTCCTTTACATTACATAAATGAAAAATTCTTGGATGATACAAATGAAAAAACCTCCTTTGTATATATAGGATTCTAAGGAGTCACAATATAATCCAGCCGACCTAACATTAATAATATAAAGCCACAAAAATAACAATAGAGGGATTCTATGGGGCATAGAAATAACAATATGGGGGTAATAGGGGCACAACAATATAAATAAGGGGTATAACTACCATAGTAATGGGGTAATCACTAGTATTATAGGGACCCAACAGCTGGGATCTTCTACAACTTTTGAATGAGTGGCCACACTTCTTCATCCTTCTTCCATTCATACCTTGTTTCGTTTATCCAATCTACTTGGATAATAGAAATGGCACACAACAATGCTTCCATATCCTCATCCTTTTTTGAGAGTGCATCTGCCACAACATTTTTCTTCCCTTTTTATAGATGATTTCAAAGTCATAACCCGACATCTTTGTGACCCATTTTTTTTCTCTTCAGAGGATAATATTTGTTCTAAAAAGTATATAATACTATCATGGTCCGTTTTTACCTTGAAGTATCTTCCCATTAGGTAAGGTCGCCATTTGTCAAGTGCGTGTAGTATTTCCAACATTTCCGTCTCATAAATAGCTTTCTTGAGGGACATTTTTTTGTATGTAGGTAACCATAAAAATACCCAACCGTTTACATCAAAACTTCTTTCATTGTGATGTTGATCTGCATGTTTTTTCATTTGATTCTGCACCAAAGTGGCGTTATCCTTTAAAAGTTGGAGAACTTGTTGTTAATGATCGATGCGATCTTTCACTGCTTGAACCTTTTTCTTCTTGATATGTCCTTCTATCTTGAGAGTTTTAGGAGTGGTATTTTCTTCCAGTGCACTACAAGATATGGTCAGATTCATTTCTTGTTGCTCTATGTGATCTTTCACTTCTTGAACATTTATCTTCTTGATATGTCCTTCTATCTTGATAGTTTGAGGAGTGGTAATTCCAGCCATTGAATTACAAGATATGGTCGGATTCATTTCTTCTTTCTTTGGGGTTGGTTCCTAGTGTATATACTCTTCTTTTAATGTTGCTTGATCCTTTTCTTCCTCCTCTCCACAACCAATGTAAAATAATTTCTTCTCAGCACACTTATGACCTTTAATGTATTTGTTATCACAATTGTAACAAAGCCCTTTTTCTCTTTTTTCTTCCAATTGTTGTGGTGTAACCCTTGTAGGTTGTGGAAGGCTAGGAGAAACAACACTTCAATATTTATAGTTGTGAGGGGTAGACTTCCTTGTTGCCATATTTTGATTTCCACTTTGTAACAAAGCCATTTTTCTCTTTTTTGTTCCAATTGTTGTGGTGTTGCTCTAAAGAAGGTGTTGCTCTTTGTATCCTCATAATGTGCTATAATTTCCTCTGTAAAAATTGACCACGTAATAAGTAGTTTACGAGAACAAAGCCCTTTATATCATAAAAATTGATCTTGTTCTAAATATGAAGATGTAATACATACCTTTTGTAACAGTGGTACACCATGTAGATCAAAATATTTCTCCATCTGTAGTATCCAATTTTCCTGATCATTGCCATTAAACTTCCTCATCTCGATTTTTCTTGATTTTAGGAGCTCAATCTTGAAATGATTGTAACTCTGTAATTTCAAATCTCCAATTTCTAAAATTTCTTCCTGCGGTAGCTCTCTGAGTTCTCTTTCTAACCCCACAAGTCTGATCAGAATTTCATATTATCCAAATCTCCCACGGTGACCTGATTATAGACTAGTTTAGTAGAGTTAACTTGTACGACATGCCACATCTCACTATTTCGATCTTAGTACCTGAAACTAATATACAGAAAACTACAGGAAGTTCTCTTTCTAAAACTTCTTACGAAATTTCAATCTGATGCTCAGAACAAAAGTTATGACGATTTTCCCCTGGTCACCTGTTTGGAATGTAATTCGGGAGTCTGCAAAGTCTCTAACTTCCTCAAATCATATCTACAAAAATATAGCGAGAAAAGATCTGAAATTCGGACCCGAGGTTCAGACCGATTTCTTCTCAAATGGGTTTTTTTCGCTTCTGAAATGTCGCAGAAAAAAAGTTATAGCGAAAATTCCACGATGACCTGTTTTAGATGAAATTTTGGAGCTTGCAAAAACCCTAACTTCCTCAGATCATATAGCCAAAAATATAGCGAGACAAGATTTGAAATTCAGATCCAAGGTTTAGCACGATTTCATCTCAAATGGGTTTTTTTTAGCTTCTAAAACATTGCAGAAAAAAATTTATAGCAAAAATTCCAGGATGACTTGTTTGGAG
The DNA here is from genome assembly GCA_031772625.1 of Pinus tabuliformis. NCBI lineage: Eukaryota > Viridiplantae > Streptophyta > Pinopsida > Pinales > Pinaceae > Pinus > Pinus tabuliformis. Next base: position 859,537,990 of record CM062817.1, on the reverse strand, counting down.
CAGCGAAACCCTAGAATCCAAAGCTCTATCACCAAATGTTATGAAACCAGCTCACAAAAAGGTAGAAAAGATAGATCAATGCCTTAGAAATAAGCCTCTTTGAGGGGGCACCCTCCTTTATATTACACAAATGAACAATTCTTAGATGATACAAATGACAAGACCTCCTTTCTATATATAGGAGTCTAAGGGTCATAATATAATCAGAGCTGACATAACAATAATAATGTAAGGGCACAATAATAACAATAGTGGGCTTCTATGGGGCACAATAATAACAATATGGGGACTAAATGGATACAAAAATATAATAAGGGGGTTTTACTAATAACAATAAGGGGTTACACTAGTAGTATAGGGGCCTAACATCCCCCACCCAAGTTCAATTCCCTACAAGTGAAATTATGATGATAAATATTTTTGTAATGGTTAGGTGCCTATGAATATTTCATTGACCCTCACTCTCACCCTTGGGCTGAGAAAGAGGATGATTTCCCTATGTGTGTGTGTGTGTGTGTGTGTAGACAAAAATAAATAACAAAATATAGAATCAAATTTATCATGTCTTATTTAGAATTAATTTTAAATAAATTAACAATTCCAACCTTAAATTATGTAAAATAACCAAGACAAACAAGTCTTGTAAATTACCAAAACATGAATAAATAGATCTATGGTAGAAAATAAAATTTTCCAATAGAAATCATTTGGATAGATAAAAAAGTCATATATGTGTATAAAGGTAAAGTTCATGTACATGTCATAGCTTCATCCCAAGTCTATTATAATCCTCTATTTCTCCAAAACCCTAGATATACAAAACTAAGAAAACTTTAACTCACACTAAGGAGCTCCAATAAGATTGAAAAACATAAACCTATCCTCTAGGATAAGGTTCCCCTTCTTATTCACATAAATAAGTACAACCTAGGATTTCATCACAAAACCATAGCATCAAACTCTCCAAGGGTAAAATCGTAGCACTAGTATTAAAGATGCTCCAAAATATCTAAGAAACCTTTGGACCTATAAGATAAGAGGGATAAATTAATACCAATGAAGATGAACTAGAAACAATAATACTTATATGGTCCTCTTAGTCACATATCTAATAGAAGGTGATGAAAAGGAATTATAAAATGAAAGGTTTTCCTCCTAATTACTTTATTTATGAGAGGTAAGGGAGGGAAACAATGCATATGTGGGCCAAAGACCTTACATGCAATGTGAAAAGCCACAATTAATCCCATACATGTGGAGCACTAGTTCTGCAGGCATTAGAATATTGAAATATATGAATAATCATATAAAAATATAAAATAAACATATAACGTTACTATATTATCCTCCTATGAATATAACAATAACACTTAATTAATATAAGGAATATACAAGAGACAAAGAGAAGAGAGCACTAGATATACATGGTAAAATCCCAATTGGTGAAACATCCATGGGAAGGTAATATTGGCTTTGTTAGTATTGAAGAATATCTCATTTAGAATGTCACTGCACTCAATAACATCTCCAAAATGAATTTAAAAGGAAATTGAACCAACTCCTCTCAAAGGGTAAGTAGCATCATCATTATGACCCACACTAGTGCCTTCCTTTTACTCCTAATACCCATTCAATAATAATCTTGAGAAAGGTAGTCTCAACTGACATGGAACCTCCTCTACATCATTTTCAGTCCTAGCTACAAAATTTTCCACTTCGTTTACCTTCTTCTTGAATGGAAATTAGATGGAATGGCATCCCATCTCATGACATTGAAAATAAATCACTTTATTCAAGGTCCTCTTTATTTTAGCTATTCCTTCCTTCCTCTTATATCCTTTCTCTCCTCCATTCTTTGTATTTCCATTAAGATCAATCACATGTACATCCCCTTATTTCTCTAAAAAAGAATACAATTAGATGTCTTCCTAGAAAACATCAATTCAAAGTTTGGGAAATTCTAGGAGGTTTCTTAAGCACAAACACCCTAGTAAAAGGCATCCCTGAAGGACAAAGTCCATCAAAATCAAGAGACACCATATCCTAATACTCCATTAGTGTCCCAATGGTGACCAATTTATCTCCCAACTCAATTATCCTAATCAAGTAATTCAGTATGGTATTTAGCTTGCCTAGCTAAATAATTTAAAGATAGTTTTGTAGATACATTTTTGAAGATGAACAAACTTTTTGAAAGAAAAAAACCAAAGTTCTGGTTGGAATTACGATGCATGTGTTGTCTTTGATGGAAACTCACTTGTAACATAACAAGTATATGGTAACTAGATGAATCCATGAGTCAGTTCAAAGGTGACATAATGATGGAACAGAATAACAGAATGATGGGACAAAGGTTTACAGATCAGAATCAGAAGTTTGATAAAGGTGAATATTTAAAGATCTATACGCGAGTTCGTCAAGGCCAAGTTGTGTATACGCGCAGGTACAAAGAAGAAAAATCATGTACACGCTGGCTCACTAATTTAAGAATACCAAGGGTCCTTACCATGGTATTAGCCCACAATATTGAGCATAGTAACAGTTACTTAATCCCTTCCAAGATTACCACCAGCACTAGTGTAGTTTTGACTCATGGTATTGGCTAATGCTCTAACTATATAAGGAGGTGAAGATAAAAGTGCTAAGTGTGTAGGTGAAATGGTTTTTGATGAGTACTTCAATTTGAAGTATATTTGTATTGTAAGGGCGATAAGTGACACATAGATCTGAAATATTTATGCACCAATGAATACAATGATGGATCGGGATCATGAGACCTGAAATGAATTTACATTGTATGATCTGCTCATGGATTGACTAGATCTAAGTATTGATGCATGTTTTTATCTCTGAATATTATGATCTGGGTATTTCTGAAGTTCTGAAGAGCTACGTAATTTTAGGTAAAAATTTGCATATATGTACGCAGGTTGGTCTCGGTTAAGTCGCATATACACCCAGGTTCGTTTCTTCAAATTCATGTACATAAAGGAAGGGTTTATGTTCATAAATGATTGATCAGCCTGATCAGTGTTGTTGTATCTCTGTTGTAGGTCAATGATGTCCTCAGGTTGATCTAGGTTGAGTGATAATGTCTGAAGTAGAACTGATTGAATGATGAAGTTGAGTTTGGTTACATGTTTATTGGTTGAAAATATTATTGATGTTGCTAACTGTATGAGGGTTTTGTAAGCTAACAGAATATTTCAGAATAACTCTAGTCAACTCTGTGTCTGATTCAGAACCACAATTTTTTAATATATTGAGATCTGTACACAGGTTGCTCTATAGAAAAGCGTGTATACACACGGGTTGCCTTAAGTGAAGTAGTGTATACATGTTGGCATATGAATGATCGAGGTTGCAGTTGATTTTGTGTGTTGATGTAGTGTTTTGAGTTCAATTCTGTGTTCTGGTTACAGTGATCTCACTGTTTTTTTAATTAAGTTGGTTTTTTCGTCAGTTGATCTGCAAATTTGTGATGTATTAAAACAGGTGGATCCAGTGTGAAAATTTATGAAATGTTATCCACAGATGTTGCTGAGGATTGGAGCCTTTAGTGAGGAATTCGAAGCTTCCTGCTAGTAGTAGCTAGTAATCAGAGCAGGGGGTTGGAGCTCCCTTCCAATAGGATCTAGAGAACTAGTGAAAGTTGTAGCCTTCAGCAGGTGGGTGCCTGCGTATTAGCATGAGTCTACACCAGTACAAGAATGTAAGAATTTTTTGATTTAATACGTTTAAAGACTGAGACGACAACAACGGTGGTTTTTCTCCCACATTGGGTTTCCACCTTAAATCCTGGTGTTCATATGTGTTGCTTATGTGTGATACTTTATTTTGTTCTTACTGGACCTGCTTATTGCTTATCAAATTCCTTATAAATCTCATAAATTTTGGTTTAAGTTTAACAGATAAATAATTAGTTTTTAAATAATGAATCCATACAAGTGAGGATCATTTTATAGATGAGGAATGACCTGTCATTCCTCATCTATAAAAAAATAATTAGTTGTTTTACAATTTTACGAAGCATATGCTAGTTTCTTTTACAACAATCACGTACATACGCGAGTTGGGGTCAATAAAGTCACTTACATATTTCAAAAGAGAAAATTATTATTATGAGTTTTTAAAATACTAATTCACCCCCCTCTCATTATTTTTCCCAACAATTCCAACCATGTACTTACATACACATTTCTATATAATTTGAGAGATGAAATTATCCTTCACTAAATCAATAATAGTTCTCTTTTCCTTGGATTACTTCTTTAGATGAGTGACCAACTATACTAAATTGGTAGATTCCATAATCACTTTCAAAACATACTCCTAAAGGTTGACTTCCTCCATAAGTAACTAGAACATTATATTTCATGGAATAAAATTAGAACATCCTTTTAACCTATAATGCTCTCTAAGTTCGAGAGTCATCTTACGCATCTTGAAAAATTCTCAAGGGTGTAAATCAATAATATATGGACTAGGAAAAACCCTTCCAGGGGTCCTAGTGCTTCTCCCAAGTGATTTACTTGTGAAAGTCTAAAAAAATTAGCAATATCAATTACCCTTCTAGATTTCTTAAATTGAAATACCAACTACCTCTTACACCTATATCTTACCATGAAAACCCGAAGACTATATAGATATTTTGAACTTAGAGAAATGAATATAAACTATAAAATTTCACTTCTTTCCTAGAGACTTCTCGAATATTAGCCTTGAAACTTTTCATCCTTAGGATTTTTATGAAATATAAATAAAATAGCTGCAATTTTGGAAAATATTTGACGTCTTAACAACCCCAATCCACTCATAAAATCAAGAGAAAACATGCCAAAGTGTGTCAATAGGTTAATCTTATCATGCATAAAATAGATCTAAATATCACTTTGTGACAACTATGAATATAATAAAAGTACTCCCTATCTTATTCAATATAACCTTCAAATCACTTAACAAGACCAACATTAAATTATGTCAAATCAAAAAGAGTTACAAGTGTTGGATATTATAAAACCACAAAGAAATAGATGGATAAAAGTCAATTATGCAATAGCAAAATTTGGGAGATACAAATTTTCATATTTGTGTGTGTGTGTGTGTGAGAGAGAGAGAGAGAGAGACAATTAGGGTTATCTCAAGTAGTTTGGAAAAGTGCTTGTCATCTCCCCCACCCAAGTTCAATTCCATACAAGTGACATGATGTTGAGGATTATTATTGTAATGGCTAGGTTCTTATGAGTATTGTGTTGACCCTCACTCTCACCCTTGGGCTGATAAAGAGGATGATTTCTTGTATATGTGTGTGTGTGTGTGTGTGTGTTTGTGTGTGTGTGTGGACCAAAATAAATAACAAATAAATGTAGAATCAAATTTATCATGTCTTATTCTAAATTAAATTCAAATAACTTAAAATTTTCAACCTTAAATTATGTAAAATAAGCAAGACACGCAAGGTTTGGAACTTACCAAACCATAAAGTAATACATCTATTGCCTAAAATTAAATTTTCCAATAGAAATAATCTGGATAGCTAAAAGTCATATATGTGTTTAAAGGTGAAGTTCATGTACATGCCTTAGCTTCATCCCAAGTCTATTATAATCATCTATCTCTCCAAAACCCTAACTATACAAAACTAATAAAACTTTATTTCACACTAAGGAGCTCCAATAAGATTGGAAAACATATACCTATCCTCCAGGGAAAGGTTCACCCTCTTCTTATTCAAATAAATAAGTACAACCTAGGATTTCATCACAAAACCATTACATGAAATTCTCCAAGGGTTAAAACTTAACACTAATTTTAAAGATGCTCCAAAATCTCTAATAAACCTTTGAACCTAAAAGATAAGAGAGATAATTAATAAAAATGAAGATGAACAAGAAAGAATAACATTGTTATGGTCCTTTTAGTCACATATCTAATAGAAGGTGATGAAAAGGAATGAGAAAAATGAAAGGGTTGCCTCCTTCCTTTATAAATGAGAGGCAAGGGAGGGAAACAATATATATGTGGGTATAATCCCTTACATGCAATGCACAAAGCCATAATTAATCTCATGCATGTGGAGCACCAGTTCTCCATGCATTAGAATATTGAGATATATGAATAATCATATAACGATATAAAATAAACATAGAACCTTACCATATTATCCTCCTATGCATATAATAACAACACTTAATCAATATAAGGAAGAGACAAGAGACAAAGGGAAGAGAGAACTATATATACACAGTAAAATACTAATTGGTGAAACATCCTTGGGAAGGTAATATTGGCTTTGTTAGTCTTCAATAATCACTCATTTAGAATGTCATTCCACTCAATAACATTCCAAATTGAATTTAAAATAAAATTGAGCCAACTCTTCTCACAGGGTCATAACATCATCATTATGACCCACACTAGTGCCTCCCTCTTACTCCTAAAACCCATTGAATAATTACCTTGAGAAAGGTAGTCTCAAACTGACATGAAACATCCTCTAAGTTGTTTGTAGTCCTAGCTACAAAATTTTCTACTTTTTTTACCTTCTTCTTGAATGGAAATTGGATGGCATAAAATCCCATCTCATGACATTGAAAATAAATCACCTTACTCAAGGTCCTCTTTCTTATATATATTCCTTCCTTCTTCTTATATCCTTTCTCTCTACCATTCTTCGTCTTTCCATTGAGATTAATCACATGTACATCCCCTTATTTCTCTAAAAAAGGATACAATAAGATGTCTTCCTAGAAATTTAAATTCAAACCTTTGGAAATTCTAAGACGATTTCTTAAGCACAGACACCCTAATAAAAGGAATCCACAAATGAAAAATTCCATCAAAAGAAAGAGACACCAACTCCTAATACTCCATTAGTGTCCCAATGGTGACCAATTTATCTCTCAACTCAATGATCCTAGTCATGCAATTCACTATAGTATTTAACTTGCCTATGTAAACACTTTAAAGAGAGTTTTGTAGCTACATTTATCAAGACGCGCAAAAGTTTTGAAAGAAAACAACCAAAGTACCAATCATGTCCCTACATACACATTTCTCTATAATTTTAGATATGAAATTATCCTTCACTAAATCAACAATAATTATCTTTGCCTTGGCTTCCTTCTTTAGATGAGTGACCAACTATACTAAATTGGTAGATTCCATAATCACTTTCTGAACATACTCCCAAAGATTAACTTCCTCCATAAGTAACTTGAACATTATATTTCATGGAACAAAATTATAATATCTTTCAACCTATAATGCTTTCTAAGTTTGAGAATCATCTTACACATCTTGAACAATTCTCAAGTGCACAAATCAACAATATATGAACTAGGAAAGCCCCTTCGAAGGGTCCTAGTGCTTCTCCCAAGTGACTTACCTATGAAACTATAGAAACCTTAACAAGATAAATAAATCTTCTAGTTTTTCTTAAATTGAAATACCAACTACCTCTAACATCTAGATTTATCTTACCACAAAAACCATAAGACCATATAAATATTTTTTGAACTTAGAGAAATGAATATAACCTAGAAATTTTCACCTCTTACTAGAGACTTGCCGAATATTAATCTTGAAATTTTTCATCCTTAGGGTTTTTATGAAATACAAATAAAATGGCAGCAATTTTGGAAAAATATTTACCTCTTAACAACCCCAATCCAATGGGAAAATCAAGTGAAAATATACCAAAGTGTGCCAATAACTTAAGCTTATCATGCTTAAAATAGATCTCAATATCACTTTCTCACAACTATAAATATAATAAAAAGTATTCCCTATCTTCTTCAATATAATTTTCAAATCACTTAACAAGTTCGACCTTAAATTATGTCAAATCAGCAAGACCTACAAGTGTTTGAAATTACAAAATCACAAAGAAATAAATGGCTAAAATTCAATTATGCAATAGGAAATTTTGGGAGGTAAAAAGTTTCATGTGTGTGTCAGAGAGTGACAATTGGGGCTATCTCAAGTGGTTGGGAAGAATGTTTGTCATTTCCCCGTCCCAAGTTCAATTCCCTACTAGTGACATGATGATGAGAAATATTGTTGTAATGGCTAGGTACCTACGAATATTGTATTGACCCTCACTCTCACCCTTAGGCTACGAAAGAGGATGATTTCCACTAGAATATTTGTCACAACATATCTACTAAAATATATTAGAAAATATGAAATCTACATTGTGAATGTTTATTTCTCCTTAGATTTGTGGATCTGTTAATTATTTTTTTTGTATGCATGAAAATTAGAATTATGCAAAAATTAGAGAAAATAAAATCAAACACACTAACCACAAATTAACAAAATATATAACATGGAAAACCCTTTTAGGAGAAAACCCAACTAAAAGGTGAGACTGCTCTAGTTTGTTTCTCTGAATGAAAAATGCATGCAAGTACAAAGAAGTGAGTTCTATGGGATGTTTCAGTACAAAAATGGAAATGAAAACCAATTTTCAACATGTTTTTAAAATGGCAATGAAAACCAATTTTCAACATGTTTTAAAAATGGTAATGAAAACTAATTTTTTGTGCAGAAATTGTGCAAAAAACACCCTAAAAATGAAATGTGTTCATGTGTTGATATTGAAATAACATTTGCTTTTCCTTTTTAGGATAAATTTTCAACATTTTGAAAAAATAACGTAAAAGATTTTATCATGACTAAAACATTAAAATTACAAAAGAATAATGAAAACATAAATTTAAAAATAAAAGAAAAAATAAAAACAACAAAAAAGTTTTAAAAAGATAACAAAAAGTAATAAAAAATATATATTAAAAAAAAAACATAAAATGATAAAAAAAAATAATCAAATATATCAAAAAGACAAACATAAAAAAAAAAAAACAAACAAACAAACAAAACAAAATTAACGTAAAAAAGACAACAACAAAAAAATCAATCATAAAAATGTTAAAAAAGAAAAACAAAATTAACCTATAAAAATAAGAATTAAAAAATTAAAACAAATACAAAGAAATAAATAATGACAAAAACATATTTTCTAAAAAAACATAAATATATATATATATATATACACCTTGGAAATGATAAAAAAAAAAAAAAAAAAAAAAATACAACAATTTTAAAAAACTATTTTAAAAATAATAATTTGATTTAAAATTAAAAAATTAGAAAATTAAACAAAAAAAAACCAAAAAAATAAAACAATTTAAAATAATTTAAAAACAAACATAAAAACAAACCAACAAAAATTAAAAAACCATTAAAATTAAATTTTAAATTTAAAATATATATATATATATATATATATATATATATATATATAATAAACATAAAAAAAGACAAAAAAAAACATAATTAATTAAAGTTTTTAGAACATTAATAACAGCCTAGATCCATCTTTAACACCGGATCTATCAAGCAAGGAAAGGGATCAAATCTCTCGAAGTGCAAAACTTCAGGAAAGGTTTGCACCTTGAGAGATTTGATCCCTCTCGGCGCTTGATAGATCCGGTGTTAAAATGGATCTAGGCTCGTTTCAGTGATGTGCGGTCATACAAAATTTGCTAAACATCTAACTATTTTGATCATTTTAAATATGCTAAATATGTCTAAGATTAATTTTGTCAATTTAATTTAAAATTTGCTTAGTTACCTCAGTTCGTTGAGATGAGAGAGACTCTTAGTAACTTGAATGATGAAAAATGATGAAACACAACTTTTGACTGCAAAGTGTCAATGTAACAATTTTGATATATAGAAAATGTGAATACTAAGAATATAGTCAATTACAAACAATCTTCATTGCAATCAATCTGAAACTATTTTCTTCTATTGTTCCTATTGTCACACCTATTAGTTTTTCCATTTTCTCATATTGATCATATGAAAAGAGTAGTTGGAATCATAGACCATTCAAATATTTAACTCGAGTTACTGTAGTAAACAACATACCTTGTCTCTATTTCTCTCCAATATTAATAGTAGGTTTCTCGAAATTCAATCATTGTGACTTATAGAGTGTTGAACCCCAAATAATTTTCAATGGTAGTTATTTTCTATTACCGCGTTTAAATGCAAAGTAATCAATAATGTTGAATGATGGAAAATGGGAATAATAAGAAAATACCCAATTACAAATAGTTTATAGTTTCAAGAAGCAAACATTTTGGTAAGCAAACATTTTATTTAGGATGAAAATTCAAGTATTATATTTATGGTTGAATATTTTCTATGTGCTTACACCGAGAGAGTGTGTATGTTTTGGGGGTGAGAAGGAGAGACACGGGGAGATAGAGATATAGATGGGGGGTAGGGGCAAAGAGGGAACAAGAGAGAGGTAAAGACATGGAGGGAGGAAGAGATATAGATATGCAGAGAGAAATGTTAGAGAGAGAGAGAAGGGGAGAAGAGAGAGAGCAAGGGGAAAGAGAGGGGTGCAGAGAGAGATAGATAGATATGTAGAGAGAGTGTGTACGTTTAGGGGTTGAGATAGAGAGATAAAGAAGGACAGGCAATGAGAGATAGAGATATAGATGGAGGAGCTAGAGATGTTCTTACACTAAAATCAATGCACACTATTAATCTAGTTACTTTGAAATTAATGTACATCACACATCTTGTTGCATCAAATCAGAAATCAACATCTACATTAAAATCAATGCATCTAGTGCAAACAAACAAATAGGATTAGAAATCAACATTTATATTGAAATCAATGCATCTAGTGTAAGGTATCAAATAAGACTAGAAATCAATATCTACACTGAAAGCAATGCATCTAATGCAAGCAATCAAATATGAGTAGAAATCAACATCTATGATGAAATCAATGCATCTAGTGTAAGGTATTAAATATTATTAGAAATCGACATCTAAACTGAAATCAATGCATCTAGTGCAAGCGATCAAATAGGATTAGAAATCAATATCTACACTAAAACCAATGCATCCTGTGCAAGCAATCAAATAGGAGTAGAAATCAACATCAACACTGAAATCAATGCATCTAGTGTAAGGTATTATATAGAATTATAAATTGACATCTACACTGAAATCAATGCATATAGTGCATGTGATCAAATAGGATTAGAAATCAACAACCACATTGAAAATCTTAAATATTCATGACTTTCTAGATCTAACTTCTATGTTTGTATTTGTCTCTGTGAGACTCTTTCTTCTTCCCTCTCTCTCCACCTTCCATTATGTGTCTACCTCCCTCCCCCTCTCCTTCTCTCTCTTCCCCTCCCTCTCCCCTGTCTCATTCTATCTGCCTCTCCCTAACTTTCTCTATCTTTCTCTTCTTTCCTCTCTCCCCCTACTATCTATATTTATACCTCCCTCCATCTCTCCTTATTTGTCTCTCTATCTCAACCCCCTAAACATATGTCACACACACTCTCTCTCTCTCTCTCTCTCCCCATATCTATCTATCTATATATCTACCTCTCCCTCTTCCTTTCCCTCTCTGTCTCTTCCCCCTCTCTCTCTCTCGTCCTGCCGCCCCCCCTCATTGACTCTCCATCTCTCCCTTGTCACTCCCTCTCCACCTTTCTCTCTCTATGTCTTTGTTCCCCTTCCAACTCTATCTCTCTCTCCCCCTCTCTCTCAAGTCCTCTCTCTTATTCCTTCCTCTCTCTCCCCTTCTCTCCAACTTCCCTCCATCTCTCCGCCCATCATACACACACTCTCTCTACACCCTCCAACTCTGTTACTATCTCCCTCCCTCTCTCCTTATCTCTCTCCTCATCTCTCCTCTCCCCCCCCCTCCATATCTATGTATCCCTGTCTCTCTCTTCCCCTTCTTTCCCTATCTTTATCCTCTCCTTTTCTCTCTCTTCCCTCATCTCCTCTCTCCCTCATTCCATCTTCATATCTCCCTCGTCACTCCCTCTATTTCCCCCTCCAAATCCATCTTTCTCCGTCCCTCTCTCCCCCTCCTCTCTCTCTTCCTTTCTCTCTCACTGTGTCTCTTACCTCTATGTCTCTCTCCCACACTCTATTCCCCCTTACATCTCACTCTCTTTCTTAAAGATGATCCCATTGTATTGTATTTAAGAAAGTATCTAAATTAATTAAAAACATAATTGGTTGTAAAATATTAAACCTATATTTTGGATCAATCATGTTAAAGAAAATACAATAATAAGAAAATTAAAAGAATCACACACTATCTTTCCTCTATCATTGTTAATCACTTTTTTTTCGCTTGGATCCTTGGTTAAGATGCATCTATCCTAGTTATTTATAATATTATTTATATTATATAAATTTCACATATGTATATATTAAAGTATTCTCATTTTTAATTTATTAAAACCTCCATTTAATATCTATGAAAATATTGTTAGTAGTCGTGAGGATGGAGGGTTTCGATATACCTCAAGAGTAATTATAACAATTTTTCTCTTAGATTTAATTAAAAAATGTTATAAAATTAAATTAAAATAAAATATTTTTATTTTGAAATAAGTTATTGTTTTTAGGCATGTGGTATTGCTAAGCCATGGTATTGGCCCATGGTATTGTAACAATTAAAAGCCTAGATCCATAACATAATAATCAAAAGTCTAGATGGCTCATGGTATTGATAAACCATGGTAGTAGCCTCTCTCTCTACTTTCTCTTGTAGGTATTGGCTCATTGTATTGTAAAGAAACCTACTTAAAAGTTAATAATATCCATGGTAAATATTCATCATTAAAAATCTTGTCATATTGTAAATATTAAGTTTTTATCCGCTTATTAATTAAATTTATAGATAGAACACATCTATATTAATTGTTACAAATATATTGATTACATAGAATATAATATTACAATATTATTTGTTACCCAATATTTATAACCACCCCCACCTAATAAATAGTGGCCAGGGGTGGGGAGAAATACTAATTCAAATGGGAGTTGTCTTTAGTGCGAATTTTTGGAAGTTTTTACAGTGGGTTTTTCAAGTTTTCACCTCAAATTTTTCCACCATATTCTAGCACCGGAAAGTCACACTAAAGACAACTCCATTAAAATGTAATATTATTAAACTTTACCTAATATTTCAGGTCACACACCACTTTAAATATTACATTCTACTCAATATTTCCCCTCACACCTATTAATTTTAGTGAGCACTTCCTGCAATTGAAAACCTAAACACAACGAAATATAAATTTACCTAATTACAGAAACGCCACAAAATTTACCTCATTATTATTACAAGATATGGCCACTTGAATCCTCCGCTTCCTTTACCTAATTTTCTTTGTGATTCAATGAATAAGCTAATCGATCTCTTTTTAAATTACATATATATATATATATATATATATATATATATATATATATCGTTTTCAAAATTGAGTTTGTTAATATTAGCCAACACGTATTTTATTTAAATTAATTTTTATTTTTCAATTAATTATTTATTTCAAAGTAACGTTACACATATCTTCAGCATATACAATATATATTAGCCCACACATATATAGTAACGTTACACATATCTTCAACATATACAATATATTAGCCGACACATATTTTTTTAATATTTTTTCTATTGTAACGTTATTTTACGTGACAACATCCCCCTCATATTTTTTTAATAATTAATTTTTTTTATTTTAAAATAATGTTACACATATCTTCAGCATATACAATATATATTAGCCGACACATATATAGTAACGTTACACATATCTTCCGCATATAATATATATTAGCCGACACACACACACACACAGATATATATATATATATATATATATATATATATATATATATATATATATATATATATATATATCTATATCTATATCTATATCTATATCTATATCTATATCTATATCTATATCTATATCTATATCTATATCTATATATATATATATATATATTATGTAACGTTACGTTACATGACAACATCTCCCTCATATTTCTTTTTATATTTTTTTTTAATGTAACGTTATGTTACGTGACAACATCTCCCTCATATTTTTTTAATATTTTTTTAATGTAACATTACGTTACGTGACAACATCTCCCTCATATTTTTTAAATATTTTTTAATGTAACATTGCATAACGTGACAACATCTCCCTCATATATATCTTAGAGAAAAAAATGTATTAAAAATAAGTAAACAAAAAATAAAAAATTGGAGGGTGAGGCTGAAATCCGATTCTTAGTCAGATTTCAACCCTGCCCACTTAAAAACAAACAAAAAAAAATGATTAAAAAAAATAAATAATTGTTAATAATCTTATTTTTTTTAAGTTGGTGGGGCTAAATCTGATTTTGAGAATCTTATTTCAGACTTGCCCTCTTAATAAAAAAAAAACTAGAAAATTAAACAAAAAAACCAAAAAAAATTAAAACAATTTTAAATAATTTAAAAACAAAAATAAAAAATTAAACTATTAAAACAAAATTTTAAATTTTAAAAACACATAAAAATATATAATAAACAAAAAAAATCAAATTTAAAATTAAAAAAACATAATTAATTAAAAAATTTAGAATCTTAGAAAAAATTATTAAAAGAACGTAAAAAAAAAGGGGAGGTCGGGGCTGAAATCCGATTCTTAGTCCGATTTCAGCCCCGCCCACTTAAAAAGAAAATAAAAATTGTTAATATTTTTTTAAGTCGACGGCACTAAAATATGATTCTCAGAATCAGATTTCAGCCCCACCCACTTTAAAAATAAAAAAATAAAAATTGTTAATAATTTTTCTTTAACGGACAGAGCTAAAATCTGATTCTCAGAATCAGATTTCAACCTCGCCGAAGGGCCTGGGGAGCTCGGCCCTGGGTGGGCGGAGTTGTGTGTAGCTCCACCCACCCAAGGCCATGACCCCCCGGCCCTGATATCGGACTTCAGCCCCACCCAAGGGCCGGAGGGACGCAGCCTTGGACAGGCAGAGCTGCATGCAGCTCCGCTTGCCTAGGGTCGTACCCCCGCGGCGGCACCCCCCCCCCCCCCCCACCAAAGGCCCCTTGGCAGGGCTAAAATCTAATTTTGAGAATCATATTTCAGCCTTGCCCCTTCAAAAAATAATTATTAACAAAAGAAGAATTTTTTTTATTTGTTAATAATTTATTTATTTTTAAGTGGGTGAGGCTAAAGATTCCCATTTTAGCTCCACCCACTAAAAAAAGAATAATAATAATAATTTAGATAAATGTCTTTCGGAATAATCACATCATTAGGATTTGGATGAACCACATTGGTTGGTTCAAAACGTCGACCAAATCTTAATGATGTGATTATTCCGAAAGACATTTATCTACAATATGGATCACAAAAGTCTCAGATCTAACAATAATAATTTAATTAAAAAAAAAATCTATTTTTTTAAGTGGGTGGGGCTAAAATCCTATTCTCAGAATCGGATTTCAGCCCCACCCTCCAATTTGTTTTTAATTTCTTTTTTAATTTTTTTCATAAAATAAAAAAAAAATTAGATTTTAACATTAATTTTATAAAAATTTTAATTAATTATGTTTTTTTTAATTCGATTTTTTTGTTTTTTTATGTTTACTATATTGTTTTTTATGTTTTTTAAAATTTAATTTGAATAGTTTTTAAACTTTTGTTAGCTTGTTTTTAAATTATTTAAAATTGTTTTAATTTTTTGGGTTTTTTAATTTAATTTTCTAGGATTTTTTTTTTTTTAATCGGGTTTGTTTTTTATTTTTTATTTTTTTTAATTTGTTTTAATAGTTTTTTGTAAATTGTTGTATATATATATATATATATATATATATATATATATATATATATATATATATATATATATATATATATATATATATATAGATATATTCAATTTTTTATTGTTAAAAAAAAATTACATTTTTATGTTGTTTTTTGTCTTTTTTAGATATATATTTTTATATTTGTTTTTTTAAGTAATCAACATTTAAAAAACAATTGGACAAAAAAAAGAAAAATTGAAGTGTCAATAAATGTAACATTTAAAAAAAGATATCTACAATTAATACATTAGAAAATATAAAGTGTCAAAAATAAGCCCTTTATAAAAGGAGGTTGATGTTGCATCAACACGTTTCAAAATCAGCATAAAAACCACTAACATTTAAAAACAAATATTTATATTTGGTACAAAGAAAATTTAAAGTGTCAAAAATATGCTCCGAAAAAAATATATGTACTCTGCATCACCGCTTTTCAAAATCGGTTGAGTTTCTTGCTACCTCAATGAATTGGTAAGCGTACCAGTTCCCGTTTCAAAGTTTACATTGTTCACCTTTTCCATTATCTCAAAAGGACCATATCATAGAACCTTGACTTTCTTAATAAGAACGTGTAGCCTCTTCTTATTTAACTATAAACATACTCTGGCACCCACCTTGAAGGACTTCTCTATTATGTGTTGATCATGCTTGGCCTTTTTTTTTCCTATGTCTTTCGTAGTGGCTCCTATACCTATATATGGATTTTCCTAATCTTCTGAACAATTTTTTTCCCTTAATGCATCCTTTGTAAGATCCTCCCTTGCTCCTCCTTGTTATCCATACACAATATTTAAAGGTGAAGTGGGAAATATCCAAAATAAATTTCAAATGCAACCTACCGATATAAGTGTGGACTGCTCTATATAAGAGTATTATGCATATATCAAATTTCCATCCCAAGTCTTCAAATGCTTCTTATTGTAATCCCTCAAAAGCTACACCAAATTATTGATGACTACATTTGTTTCCCTTCTCACTATGGATGGAATGTTGTATAACTCTTCAACTTTGTGTCCATTTTGTCCCACAATGTAATCCAAAATGTACTAATAAATATTGTGTCCCTATCTAAATGACGCTCCTTGGTATCCCAAAGTGCACCCAGACTTGCCTGAACAATAATTTTGTTGCTTCTTTCCCACTAATGGCATTTTTATAGTTCATTAGAACACACATATTATTGAACCTATCAACTACCATGAATAGATATTCATGTCCCTTCCTAGTTTTTGGTAAACCTCTCGTAAATTCCATGGAAATTATTTCCCAAGGATGAGTGGGTACAAGAAAGAGATGATATAGGCCTTGTTTCCTATTACTAGGCTTGTTGATAAAACAAAGCATGCATCCTCTTATGGAACTAGCTACATGTACTTGCATCTTGGGCCAATACACATACCACTGAAAGTTGGCCACTATCTTCCACCAAAGTGCCTTGCAATCTTTGAAGTGTGAACCTATCTAATTAGCTACAATCACTCACCTTTCAAAAGACATAACTTATCTAGCATATAGAGTAACAAATCTTAGAGATGGTAGTAAATTTTTCTATCAACATCATGCACATAGATATGGATATGCAACTATTTAAACAACTCCTTGAAGACCTAATCGTCTAAATATGCCTCTCTATATGTATTAAGGGTGAATGGATCCATGTGCATCAAAGTTCCCAAAGTTGTGATCTTTGATGTGGGTGGCCTTGAAAACATGTAATCTAAGTTGTTTTTTGTTTCCCTTATTGTACTTGATCACTAAATGAAAATATTGTCGAAACATAAAACACCTGTAGTGTTTGATATACTATAGCTTACTCTAGGCTTGGTACTGTATCTGTTGGTGATCTATGTCAATTACTATATCATTTCCCATCAGATAGGGTTTATACTTCTTCACAACTTGCACTAGGGCATAGAGCTCCTTGTCATAGATAGGGTAATTGAGAGATACCCTATGAAATACTTCAGAATGGTAGCATAGAATACTTCCTCCCTACGTTATCACTGCTCTCATAGCATACCCACTCATATGTGTCTCCACTTCAAATGGCTATTTCAATTTTGATAACGCTAAAACTAATGCTTGACTGATATTTTTATTTAACTCCTCAAAGGCCCTCTACTAACCCTTTCCCCATTAAAAACTCTTTCCACTCATTTTTATTTTGTATAGTGGTGTTACTACTATTGAAAATGAAGCTATGAATTTCCTCAAGTATTTTACGTCCCCAATAAAACTCCTCATCTCAAAAACATTAATAGGAACTTGCTACTTCATTATGGCCTCCATCTTGGAAGGATTTATCTTTAGCACTCCTCCATTAATCACATACACCATATACACCAAATATTGTTATGAAAACTCATAATTCTTAATATTTTTCAACAAATGGTGCTCCTTTAATGTCTCTAACACCTACATCAAATGTGAGATATGCACCTCCTAGGTAGAACTATATACTAGCATATCATCAAAATAGATAATAACAAATGAATCTATAAAAGGGTGAAATACATCATTCATCAACCTCATAAAAATATTTCCTGCATTCAAAAGGCCATCTAGCATGAATAACTACTCAGACAAACCTTACCTAGTTTTGAAGGTGGTCTTCCAGGTATCTTCTTCTCTTACCCAAACTCGGTGATATCTAGACTTTATGTATAGTTTCGTGCAGTGTTTGGATTGTTGTAACTGATCCATTAGATCATATATCTTGGTAAATGGGTACCTATTGAGCATATTTTTTAACACCTTGTAAAAAAAACACATGTAACAAGTCCCATCCTTCTTTAGCACAATGATGATAAGTGACCAACGTGGTAAGGTACTTGGTCTGATGACACCCCATTCTAGTAGTTGTTGCAACTACTTCTTCACCTCACTTGCTTCTATATTAGAGAACCTATATATCCCAATGTTTAGCAAAGGGGATTTCAACAACAAATTGATCTTATGCTCCACTTCCCTATTGGGTCTTATCCCTTTAGGCTCCTAGAATAATCCATCCTTATGCATTGGTGAGATTGAAGGATTTGTTATTGTGGAAAAGTAAGGATGAGACGGATGGGAGAGATTCATAACATCAAGGCCTCTGTTGTACTTGTTTCTCGAAGGAATTTCTTGGTTGTGAAACTGTGCTAAGAAACCAACTCGACCAAACTTTAGGTTCAATTTGGCCCTCGAACTAGAGGGGGCTCCCTCAAGTGTTACGGGGCTTTTTCTTAACACTCTTCACTATTACTGGATAATAGCCTTTGAAGCACAATGGCCACATCTATCATTTTTTGTAGGTGGTTGTTGATGATTATCTAATCTCTACTCAGAAATAAATCCCTCTCTTACTGAAACTTAATCAAAGTGCCAATGTCTAATTCCGACAGAAAACATAGCTTAAAGAGTTTGGTGGAGGAATATAAGAGAAATCAGATAATTAAGAATCATACTTAATACTTAATCAATCAAATATATTAGATGTTTGTAGAATAATTCTACAACCAAACATATATAAATTCAAGAGATGACAGAATGCAACAATTAAATGATTCAGAGGAGCTAATTTAAATAGATTGTTCAATTAGCTAATCTCAATGTAGACGATAACTTTGCAATGGGTTGTCATGGAGACTAATACTCAAACCTAGCCTTGCCATAACTCCTATGTTACCTTGAACATATGCAGAAACAAATTATGAAACAACAGGTAAATACATACATGAAAAATAATTTCTATCATGAAACTAAAGCCAAAATAATTTAATTAAAACTCTTGTAATAAAAGTCTTTACAAAAATGGCATGATTCTAACATCAAAATCCAACCCTTTTACAATGAAAATGAAACAATATAAGGAAAACATCTTCCTCAAATTTTCACTAGTCTATAGGAAAAAAATCCTATCAAATAAACTAAAAATACAATATGTTGCAGAAAATATGGAAATGGCAGAAAGTCTTATGTCTTTAAATCTAGGAGTGATCCTTTAGTTTCTAATTCTTCTGGTAAGAAATCTAAAGTTGTTTAAGACACTGCCCTATAAATTTGGAAATGATTGCTTGACTACTGATTTTTTTCCCTCAAATCTGGAAATTGGCTCACTAATTGTTGATTGATAACCTTTATTCTTGAAACTAGTTACCAATTTTTTGTCACAAATATGCCTTAATCTTTTGTTTGTTGACCTTTTACCTCAGAATCTGGAGGTTGTTGAATTTTCTCCCTAAAACTTAGTTAATATGCCCATAATCTGATTGATTGGTCACTTTCTATATAATTTATAAATCCCCTATCCTTTGATCAAATTCTTTGATAATTCAATTATCTTAATTATCCTTCATGTGCTTAATCATTGTCGAGAAATTTGAAAATGATTTGGAAATCATTGATTTTTTGTCACTCTTTAATTTTCAAAAATATAAATCTTAAATTTTGGGAATAATATATTTTGATAAAAGTATTTCTCAAAAATTTATAAAATCATATTTCCATATTTCCATGAATTCCATAAATGAAAACTCAAAATATTTTCTCAAATGATTTTATCCCGTAAAACCATTTATTGATTGAAATCCATGTCTTGTTTTGAACTGTAAAACTATTCCTTTTCTCATGAATTTCATAAATCAAATCCCAAAATATTGCTCTGTAAACGCATCCATGGTTTTGATAACCACATCCTGCAATGCTTCTCCATTTTAGCATTTATTTGTTTATGAATTTCATTAATGAAATTAAAAACAATTTACCCAAACCATTCACTATTTTCATATTCAGTTTTTCCCACTTTTGGTATACTTATGAATAAATGAAACTTCATAAATAATTCTCCTTTTTCTATAAAAAACACCTACTATTTTTCTTCCCTTTGGTTTTGAAAACCATGTTTCCCTTTTCAACTACCTTTTTTTCTTCAGTAAAAACTTTGGATAAGAAATTATCCAAATTTTCTCTTCACGGGCATTTTCATCTTTATAATTATTTTCCTCCTTATATCCATAGCTAAAAACATTCATTTGTCTACTTTGTAAAATTTCATTTTCACCTCTGTAAAATTATTCCATAGGGAGGAAATATTTCTTTATAACATTGGAAATTCCATGTTTTGTATTGAAGTGTTTTTCTAGAACATGTATCCTCATTTTTCCTCATTTTACTCAGCTTCCTCATACCTCAATATTTCTCCCATAATCTCATTCCAGTCAAATAAAAATTCTATCTCCATTATTTCCCTCTCTATATACTTTGTAATTATTTAAATTTTTGTGCTTACCTCGTAGATGGTCTTGTCGGGGGGGTATTAGATGGTAAATGGTTTAGGTAGAGGGGATCCACAATACATGAAATGGGTACAGCTGTAAAAAGAAGTAAGAGTGAAACATATTTAAGGAAGGGAGCGGGGATGGGAGGGGGGTAGGCTAAAGGTTGAATAAGCAGACCCCTAATGCAAACCATTGATTTAACATTTCACACATCTCGAGGTAATTTATATAATTTTTTTTTAATGTTGAAATGAAGAGTGGGGACATAAGTTTGATTTGACTCATTTATTTTGACTTTTGAGTTGTTGTTGTTGTTGTTAGCTACGTATATAACGTGGATTCAGAAATTGAGTTTGGACTGTACTCACCCTACGCTCATTTTTGCTCTTTTTGGTTGTCTAGATTTATGTTGGTGTCTGACCTATATTGGGTGTGACTTCCACAGGGCTTTGTGCCTTAGCCGAGCGAGGAAGGTCAGTGTTGAATTTGGACAATTTTGCCCACCCTACGCTCTATTTGGTTGAAGTTGGAGAATTATTAAGCTTAGGTACCGATTATGTAAAGGAGGTACACCCATCCTTGTTAAGCTTAGGTACCGATTATGTAAAGGAGGTACACCCATCCTTGCATGGGCTGGTTGAATAGTGCCTGAGCTTGTTTGTCTTGAGGATAGATATCAATGAAAATGAGTGTGTTATTAGGAGTGTTTATTGTACCCACCCTACACTCTTGCCTTATGAACTGCCATTCTGTTGTCCCAGTAATCCATTATGTTAGTAAGGTTATCCCTTAGTTAGGTTATCCCCACCAAGGCGAAGGACCTTACCTTCTAGCTATTTGAGGGAAATAAATAGAGGATGCCCCCGACAGGGCTTGACCAATGGGAGAGGTGATCTTACCTGAAGGTAAGTTATAATCAACACAGAGCTAGCTCAGGCTTTGAGGGGCTTTAGGTAAGGCCAGCCAGAGCAATAGGGTAAGGTGTAACGTATCTCACCCAAAAGTAAGTGAGAGGGTATGAATGAAAGGGGTAATGAATGAAATATATCGGGTATGCAGTTATGGGGTCTTCTCTTTCGGCAGCGGTAAGGACTAACTTCTCTGTGGTAAGTACTTCCCTTCTATTGTCTGATGGGAACATGCAATCATCGTTTCTCACGTATGGCAAATTGGCTCTCTCTTCTGGTGGGAATGGTGGTAGCATGGGTAGATCTAACAGCAGATAAAGGAGGAGATCAAGTAGCAAAGGTAGCAGTAGAGCAAGCACCAGTATGTATGTTTTCTATAGAAGATATAAAGCTAGCAGTAGTATCCATTGAAGCAATTAAATCAGTGAAAGATTTAGTTTCTATTTCATAGAGGCCTATTTGCTAACTGAAATAAGTAATCCACATTCCTCGGTGATATGATTTACAACCTTCACCCTTGGCTTGGAGATGGAGTGATGCCCCACCCAGGTCAACCTTTCCTTCACATTCCGTATTTACCAAGCTAATCTCACTGAATGTGGAACCATATTCCGATAAAGACCAAATCTAAAGGAGTTCGGCTTCGTGAGAAGAGACTCATATAAAATATACACCAGGTTGGGGCTCTAGCACCAAACGAGTTAGTGAAGATACTACAGATAAGGAAAGGTATCTGTCTGTGGTGGCCCCTTATATTAGACTACTCGCTCGGGTTATACCACTTGCTCGGGTAAGGAAAGGTATCATTGGTTTGGTAAGGAATAGATTATGTCTTACCTGGTAGACAAGGAAGTGCTATCAGGTAGGCAGACCTTCGGGCATGATGGTCGAGGAAGGGATACCAACTACACGAGGCTAGGCAGACCTTGGCACTGGGTATACTTCTTGACTGACTTATGAGGCGTAGCTGGGCATAGCATAAAAAACCCCTTCCTGAGACCTGGCCAAGCATACAAATCTAGCAGGCTAGGGCAGCAATCTAGCAGGCTAGGGCAGACGGACTAGCTGTGGTGGTTATTGGAAGGGATCACTAGGTCTTCCCTGAGCTATAGAAGTGACCATCCTGAGCTATGCAATTTAGGGGAATAAAAGTATAAGTCCCTTCTTTATATAGGTAATTTAGCGCCTTCCTTAGGTAGGCTACCACAGATTTAGAAAGGTAAGGAATGCATTGGTAAGCAAAGATATCATCGGTCAGGAAAGGTCTAGATATGAGGTTCTCTTTTCCATTCAGTCAGAATAAAGCCTACTTCTCTTTATGGATGGAAAGACTTACTAGGAATCCATCAATCAATGCCACACCATAAAGGAGTTCACTTCGTTATGAAAGTCACGGGCTAACAAGTAAGAAGCTAAAGATTTATATAACTTCTTACCTAAGGACTAACAACTTAGGGGCTTGGGAAAGACCTTCCTGGCTACTAGAGACTTACTTGGCTCGGGCTCAGTCAGGTAAAAAGATAATTTTTTTTAATAAATTTTTTTAATAAATTAAATAAATAATTTTATAAAATATATACAATATATTTTATAAAATTAAATTTATTTAATTTCAAAACTAAAAATGGCACAGAAAAATACATAAGAACCATGTTCCTCATCAAATTTATATATGCCGGATGATTTGTCTAGGGAATAAACTTGCAATTTTTTTAAAAAAGTTGTAACTTTTAAGGGTGTCAGAAAAAGTTACAACAGCCTTAACAAGGGTTGTAATCTTTCTCTATTATCATTAATAAAAATTACATTTTTTTTCCCATACATCATGTCTTTGATTATACATGTGTAGAATAATATTCCTTGATATATTATTTAGATCTATTTGAATGTATTGTGTTGTATATCTTGATATATTTACTTGTCTTGGCTAATTTACAGGTTCTGCTTTCAAGAGATAAATTTGAAACTGCAGTGAGCGAGTGAGGAGAAGAAGAAATCTTGTGAATATCATGTATATTTCCTTATACTTTGAATGTATCTAGGGAAAGATAGTGTAGTTTGTTTGGTTGTTTCTAAGTTAAACCATTGAACCTAGGGAGATTGCTTCTGTCCACAGAAGGGATTTGTCTAGAAATAAACTTGGCGACTCCACTGGGAAATGAGATGTTCTTCAGTGGTTTTCTTTGCTTAGCCTCTTACGACCTTCATAGGCGACGTTTTTTTTCTTGTTCAGACTATAATTTGACTTCAAAAAATTGGATTTCGAGTTTGGTTAGGGTTTTTCTTTGCTTTTTGTGTGAATTAGCCCCATTGCACTTGTCCTTATGTGATAGTGAGTTGTAGTGCAGTTTTATTTCTTATTAAGTGTGATGTAGTGCATTTCTCTTTCTGGTAAATTGTGATGAATCAGTCACAATGCATTTTAGTTTAGCTTTTCTATTCATTATGTGTGAACCATTGCACTAATGTCTATAGCTTACCTGCGATGAAACCTCAAAAATACAAAAATTAGGGCTTCCCTATATTGCTTTAAAATTTGTCTTGTTTGATGTAGTTTTCTGATACTTTTCTCTACCTATTTCTCTGTAAAACCGGATTTTACTTTAAGCATTAAAGTTTGATTTCTCTTTAGTAGGAAATTTATTTTTTCTTCTCAATTAGATACTTTTACAATTTGGCTTGATTATTGATTCCTTAAAATACATTTCATACTTGTATAGTCAGTTATTCGAATTGTTCTTTTTCAGTAACATAGTCATAGTTTGAGTTTTCTTTACATTATGGAAATTAAAAAAATATTTACAAAATTCTTGTTGATAAGGGCTTGGAATTTGTAAAATTAGAATAGTAGCTTTGAAGGTCTTGTTTTGGGAGTTTTTTTTTCATCATTATGTTGAACTTCTTCCTTTTCTATACTTAGATCCTCATCGAATTGAAAACAGTTCTCCCATATTAGTTGCATTTTAAGAATTCAAGTGAATGCTTCCCTTTTATGGTTAAACAGATACCTCAATCAAAGGGAAACATTTAAAATTTACTAATGAATCTAAGATATCTTGAAACAGTAAAAACATCTAGTTAGTCTAGGTTATAAAATGTGTTCTGATGTCTATAAACATAGGAGATAGCTATAATTGTTTGTGTTACATTGTGGGGATGGTCATTTTTCCACATACTTTGAAGTATATAGGATCATTCTTCCACGTAGATTTGGGTATATAGGAAAGAGCTCCATGTACGACGAGTATATAGGAACACTCCCATCGTACAGTTACACATTAGACATCACTAACACGGATTGCACTTCCACGTACCATCGAGTATATAGGAAGTCCCCCTAGGTTGCAAACCTGCCATAAGTAATTGATTAACCCACATTATTGTTTTCAATACACCAAACACCAAATTTGAGGAGATTTCTTGCACGTACTTAACGGTATATTGCAATTCACAAAAACCTAGTAATCCTATCATAACTAGTGACCATTTTCATTGTTACTATTTCTTTGATTGACTTTTCAGTTTTTACTCCTCAGTAGACCTTAGGTTGAATCTGATGGCAATAGTTCTGGAGTTTTCCAGTCAAGGAAGCCCCTTTAATGGGAATCCTAGTCCTTTTCCTTCTTTTGAAAATATTTGTGCTCCTTACATGGCTACATTGTCTCTTCTTGGATTCACGATAGTTTTACCGATATGTTTGTTTTCAACCTCCTTGGTTCTAAATGTCCCAGCTACTTCACAAGCAAGCTCTCCTCAACAACATCAACCTCAAGTTGACCCTTTTCCTTCTTCTTCCATCGCCTTTTATTACCTTTCTTCTTCTTTTTCTCGTGAAAGTATTAATGATGGTAAACAAGAAGATATGAAGAAGAAGAAGAAAAGTAAGCAATGGGGGAACCAACCAACCATTGATATGGATATGGATAATGTTGAAAAACCTTCCAACATGCCTCATAAAATTAAATTCCCTTGAAAGATTTTTAAGGTTGACCACCTCTTGGAGATTTCCATGACATTCCCCAAGTATTAGAAGTGTGATCCATAGTCTCACATCGTCCCTTATCATTAGCCTCTGGAGATCATTTTTGTGAAAAACCATCAAATAGTGATAATAAGGTTCCCGAGAAAAAGGGTAAAGTTAGGTTTCGTTGTAGATTATGTGAAGGGAGTCGTCAAACTCACCTTTACCCTCATATGGCTAAAGACTCCAAAGTGTTGGAAAATCTTATTGTTTCTCAGCAGCAAATTCCAACTAGTTACCATCATTTTTCTCCCAATCCTCCATTAGTTTATGAAGGATTGAGCTAAAGCCATCTTTAGTCAAACCCTCTCTCCTTGAACATGAATCCCATGGGTCCTTTTCCAACCACCCATTGGTTGAAAAAGTGATCGACTCAATTACATCTTCATTTGATCATACTTTCCACTTAGAGAGTGAAGTTAATATTGCTAGGTTCTTTTTGTTACTTCATATCCCGTATAAAAGGGGTCATTTATCTCGTTCTCATAGAACCCCCTCCAAGTAATGAGGTAATTTCCTTTGATTGGAATCAATTGATAAAGCCTCATTTCCCTTCTTACATGCCTTTCCAAATCATGGTAAATGCTTGTGATAAGAAACTATATCACACTATTATAGAAAAACATGCTTTTGTTATCATTCTATCCTCGACTACTTGGAAACTTTAGGTTCCCCTCAACTTGTGTATGTTACTCATAATTTGTTGGATTTTAATAGAAGAGTCAATGAACCTTTTAGGGATCCTTCCTTAGATTCCTATTACCTTAGAAGGAAAAACTATCTGTATTGATGTTATGGTAGTCCAAGGCCCCTTGGATTTGAATTTTCTCCTTGGGCGAGACTATTTTTATGCCATGAAATTTGTTGTGTCCACACTCTTTCGAGTGATGTATTTCTTGCATGATGGAAAATTGTGATTGTTTACTATCTTTCATTCATTGGCCTTAATTTGAATTCCAACCATCCAACTCCCCTAAACGTTCCTAATATGAAAGTGGTATTCCCCTCGCCATAGGTTAATTATGTGGCAACATGTTCCATGCATTCACTTACCAACAAAGAAGAGCCTCTCATTGTTTTCTCAACCTATTTTAACCTAGATCTAGTACGTGATATGGTAAATTATTTACTGGGGGAATTGGATCCTAATCTTCCTACTCTCGTTAGATCCCTTGATATGTATGTCTTCCATAGCAATTTCTCTTTCATCTAATGAAAACCTATTGAAGACACAAGCCCTTAATATGTATTCCCTCCAGAGCCTTGGCCTCTTGGGAGTCATGATAAAGGTAAATAGTGCCTGAGGCTAGTTATTTCACTGTGTTAATCGCATTAAAAAATGAAACAGGTCACCATGGGCACAGTTTCTTATATGCTTCAAGCTCGCATCAAAACGAAACACACCTTTGAGCATGGTTCTTTTCTTGTGTCCTGCTCATTAAAAAATGAAACAAATCCCCTCCAGTTGATTTGAATCTTTGACTATATCTTGATTTTGATTTCAGTTGTTTTTACTTGATTTTAGAGGTGAACCTTCATTTCATCTGCCCATATCACATGATCCTCTTCCTTCCTTCCTGGCGAACATATTTCTATTAATAACAAGAAGTCTATCTAGGTCCATAAGAAGATTTGGCAGATGAAATGAAGCTAGGGGGGCATGCCCTTACCGTTATGTTGGGGGAAATGTACTTATCTCAAGCATAGTTTTTCGTTTTTTCAATCTCGTGTAAAAATGAAACCACTCTTAAGAATATTTTTTTCTCTATTTCAAACTTATGTGAAAAAAAATTAAGCCTATTTCGAGCTTAGCCTTTGTTCCTTCTCGTGCTCGTAAATACATGAGAATAATTTAATGAGCATACTTTTATCAATTTTTTAGGGTCACTAAAACTTATGAAAAAGGAACCCCCTAGAGTCCTCTTTAAGCTCTTTTTAAACTCCCAACATATGAAGAGACCGTCAAGTACAATTGTCACTTTCACACATGTTAAAGTGAATGAAAGGATGTCTGCCCAATATAAGTTTACCCCTTTTATGGACTGAGTTTACTATTTATGGAAAAGGAATATTATAGTCAAGCATGACTTAGAAAAGAGTTTCCCTAGGTATCATTTTACGCCATTTCGGGCCCAAGGGACTAAATTTATGAAAAGGAACCTATCAGAGTTTTCTTTTTTACCTCTTTTTCAGACTCTCTAAATATGAAAAATAAGTCAAGTTACCCTTTCGCCGGACTCGTAAAAACATAAACATCATAAGAACTATCAAGCATGATGAGAAAAAACCACTCCTTCTTAGGGTTCATTAAAATACTTAGAAGGACTCATCCAAAGGATGAGCTTACAGGTCAAGCATATGTTATCCTCCTCAATCTTGTAAAAAATAAAGAATTACTTGCCAAAAATGGTGGGGAAATTTGGGAAACAGGGCATAAAACCTATTTTTTGGCAGTAAGTCGCTCTTAAACATGACACTCTTTCACCTTCGTGATTGTTTTGGGTTGGGAAATATATGTTCCTCTTCGTTGATTACACCTTATCAAAAGTATTCATAATGGGTCTTTAATTTAATGTTTCATATTCCATAACACTGTTGTTGATATGTTCAAGAGAAGTCTTCCCTCACTTGCCATCTACTGTGATACTTATAGTCTTAGTTCATGTCATCCATCCCTACACCAACTTTGCATCATCACATTCTGTCTCAAATCTTGCTTTTTGTTTTGTGTCATTAATGGGAGAAACATCAAGGTCCTCATGTGATGAGTCGCTTCGTATCGACTTCAGCACATATTCTAAGAATTTGATTTGGAAACTCCCCTCAGTTCCTTGGAACTTTCATGCCTCAATGGTAAGTTTCCTAGCTTTCCACACCATGTTCTCATCATTTTCCTTCAACCGGAAGATTCTATGTGGTGTTTGACTTCAGCGCATTTATTCACACCTCATATATTGTGCTTAGTACCTTGAGGGCCATTATCATTTTCGGTGGTCCCTATTGCATCTATTAATAGCTTTCATCATTCACCAGTAATCAAATGATATCTACCATGTTCAACTTCAACACATACGTTCACATGGTTAGATTCGTACTATCGAGTGATGAGATGGAAGACCCCAAATCTAGTTTCATCCACCCAGGTTGTGATTTCAGGATCCATACACAGATATATGAACTATGATTGTTATGGTCATACTAAAATTTCTCCAAGCATAGGTCCATTATGCATAATCCATGGACATGATTTTTATCATTGTACATGTAAAATATCTTATATGTTGAGTATGGGTATGCCTACCTTAGCAGTGATACGATGATGATAATGTATTGTAATAGTTAATTGATGATTGTTATATCTCAACCAGTCGATTCTTGATCTAGACTTTTCACATGGTGAAGTACTTCAGTCCTTATCCACAACTTTTGACTTTGTGCTTTAGGGGGGAATCTATTACAAGTCATGTTTTCACACTTAGGAAAAAGGCCACGAACCTGAATCTCTTGTCATCTGTTACACTACATCATTTCCCTACATGGCCAAAAGAAAAACTATTCCCAAAAGTTATAAGAATCCCAGACTATATTGGTTCAAAACCTGAATTCAATACTTTATCACATTTTTCTCCATTAGTAGTTGATATGGCGCACACTGCATACATGTAACTTGCGTTGGTCAGCTCAGGTTGTCTTTATCAAAGTGTCATGACACTTGGAAATGAGGAAAAATAAAATAGAATCTCAAAGCTTCACCTTCTAGAAGCCTCGGGAATATATTCATCCATTTTATGTTGAATACGCTCTCAAATTCCTACTAATGAGACTTTATCCCTTCATCTCATGGAACTTACGTCATTTCAAAGTGGATATAGCCCTAATGTGGTGGATCTAAAACTACCTCATTTTCCCTATAAAAGCAATATCTTCTATAAAGTCTAGGTTGGAGTTTGGAGGCTCTGATTCTACCCTTATGATGTACATTTAAGTTTGGAGGTCCATAATCCATCCTTATGCATTAGTGAGATTGAAGACTTTATCATTATGGAAAATACATGATGAGAAGGCTGGGAGAGATTCACAACATCAAGGCCTCAACAAGTGTTGTAGTATTTCTTTGTTATCATTAATACAAATTGCATTAATTTTAACATACACCATGTCTTTGATTATACATGTCTATAATAAGGTTCCTTGATCTCTTATGTATAGCTATTTGAATGTATCATGTTTTATATCTTGATCTGTTTACTTGTCTTAGATAATTTCCAGGTTTTTCTTTCGAAAGTTAAAGTTAGAACTGGAGTGAGTGAGTGACGTGAAGAAAAAATATTGTGAACATCAAGTAGGTTTACTTCATATAATTTTAATATCTTTAGGGAAATATAGTGTAGTTTGTATGGTTGTTTCTAGGTTAATCCACTGAACCTAGGGGGATCACTTTTGTCCGCAGAAGGGATTTGTACAGAAAGTAGTAGTTCCTGGAAATTATTCTTCTATCTTATATAAATTATTTGTCTTCAAAAATTAATTATGGTGAATATAAAATAAAATCACTACTGCAATTTTCACCAATAATAACAGGATCCAAGAAAATTAACATACATACAAAATTTAAACACCGATATTTTTCAAAATTGTCCATGGAAAAACCATAGTGTTAGGAAAATGAGTGCACTAGTTGAGGGTTTTATTATTAATAAATATTTAGCAATTGATAATTACATAAACTTCTTGCCTCTTACTAGAAAATATCCTAAAATATTTATTCTCCACTTCTACTAGCCAAATCGAACCTCTATTAGAAAACTTAACCCTTCTCTGTGCAACCCGCACCTCTGCCAGCAACATGCACTAAAGAAACTGGAAATGCATACGACCTCTTCTAGAAATCGCACTACCTCCAAAAATTCATTCCGACAATATTCTCATCCTTCAACAAATCACACTTCCTCCAACAACTATCTTTGGAAACTAGCAATCGTCCTATTGACCAACAAATCACACCGGCTATTCACACTAGCTAATATGGTCTCTACAAAATTAATTCATCCTTCTTCCTTCTATCAAAATAACTAGAATCATCGTGGGAGAATTTCTATTGAAATTATCTCCTCAATTATCCTATTGAAACCCCACTATTGGTGTCCTCCATGCTATCACCATGCCCTTTCTCTCACAGCAATTCATTGTGTCTCTAAAATCCCCATCGATTTTCTCTTATAATCTCTCGTTAATGAATCAACAACGAGGATCTAACTCCAATCAATTGATAATATCATATTGACCCCATCACATGAATTTTCTAGAAATCACTAGAGAAAAATTGATTTTGTCTCAATTAATATGATTTAATTAACCACTTTTCCTAAGTTATATTAAGGAAAATAATTAAAAATTGGCTAATTAATCTAATTAAGACATTTTTTTTAGGATTTTCTTTTGGGTATTGGAGATAATTATCCTCTTCTGTTCCTTAGCCTCATAAATACCTGTAGAGATTAGAACACCTGATGTAGCTACAAAAAATAACACTCCCTCTTAGCAAGGAAGGTGTTCTCCACTACTCCCAAATTATCCCTGAAGGCGAAAAACTTTTCTTTACCCAGGGCCTTCGTCAGAATATCTGCAACCAGATGATCTATGGAAATATAGTATAGCTGAACTAATCCATGTTGTATACAATATTTGATGAAGTAGTATCTGATGTCAATGTGTTTCGGCTTATCATGGAACATTGGATTCTAAGAGAGCTTGATGCAAATCAGATTGTCATAATAGATATTGGTCGAATCCATCCTCTAACCAAATAGTGCCACTAGCAGCTTCCAAAGCCAAACAACCTCACATGTAGCCATGCTTATTGCCATGTATTCTACCTTTGATGAACTTAGTGCCATGGACTGTTATAGACATTTTTGGGCCCTACAACCCCAAGCATGAAATGTCCATAAACCAAGGGCTCCTAAGTCCCTAAAAGTGTTGTTCTAACCCCTAAATGAACAAGGTCAACAGATTACAGCTTCTCCCAGAAGTTCTCCATGAAAAACTGCTCAGAATTGGTCAAAACAGGATCGTTTCAGCTGCTCCACTGGCTAAGTGCGTTGCATCTCACCTAAATACACTGTGTGGGTGCGTTGCATTTCAAAAATCCCTTTTGTGGGGTGCGATGGGCGAGAAATGACAAATGGCAGTGTCATTCCGCGACGTGGAGAGGCAATGGAAGCTTCCAAAAACTTCTCCTGTGACACTTGCCTCACTGA
The DNA here is from genome assembly GCA_031772625.1 of Pinus tabuliformis. NCBI lineage: Eukaryota > Viridiplantae > Streptophyta > Pinopsida > Pinales > Pinaceae > Pinus > Pinus tabuliformis. Next base: position 859,505,813 of record CM062817.1, on the reverse strand, counting down.
ATTTGACCAAGGATGAGTAAGAGACCATCAATCTCCAAGTGGAAGCAAGAACTATCAGAGGGAAGACACTAATCAAATCATGAGCTGACTCATCTCCATTACAGACATATATATATGGATCCCTCATCCCAGAGATCCAGAGGTTGGAATTTTGCATATTGTAAGGAATTGCAGTTGGTTTCTTGAGACAAACATCAGATTGTTGGGTGATCTAAGCTTTGTTTGAGGTGAAGAGGGGCTTCTTTGCTGGGAGGTTGATGCTGGGTCAGAACAACTGGTTGTAACTCCTCTTGGCTCTTTCTTGTTTTATCAATAAAAGCTATTCAAGTTTTCCTCCATGCTCTTGTGTCATTGATGCTTGTTACATTTGTATGGTCAATTTACATCTGATCCTAGATTGTTTATGATTATAGATCCATGTCTTTGTATAGTGCTATGCTTCTGTGATCTTACAGGTACTTTGTGAAGCTGGGCGTGCAACGGAGCAGGTAGCTAAAGACTATCAAAGAAGAGGGGAATCAAATCAGGAGATTAGCGCAAGACAGAGGTTGGTCTTTCTGTTCCTCTCTATCTATAATTCATAAAGGAAAAACGAAAGTAGCTTTTCTCTGTTTGTTTCTAAGGCAGCTGTCACAGCTCAGTGGGATAGAGCAGTTCTATATAGACACTTTTCCCTGTAACAAAATGGCGACTCCGCTGGGGAGATAATTAGTTTGTTTGTTTATCATTCTTTGTTGTTTGTTTCATAAACTTACAAGTAGCATTCGAACTGCATTTGCCATAACAAATGCAAAGTAGATAACTACTATTTCAATCCATCTACTGGATCTGTTTATGAGTTAAACAACTGATTCACAAACTATCTGATTGCCCTTGTGATAGCTCTTAGATCCTCCTTAGATCTACCCCTGATTGTTGCATTACTGATTGCTTTTTGCTCGGCCAAAACCCAAGAACTGAACTGAAAACTGTGACCCGGAACCCAAACAGAGTCTCGTTTCTGGCCCAGCGTAGGTACTGTTCAGAGAACCTGAACTTCAGCACACTTCTCGAGTGGACAAGGTGCACTGCATTTCAAATTCTCTGTGTTACAGGTGCGCTGATCAGACTAGGCTCTGTGCAGTTTTGGTTTCTGTGATCCATTCTTTCCAGTTCTATTCCTGAATTTTACTGCCTGTGATCAGTATATGTCTGTTTGAAACCCCTTTTCCTTCCTGTTATTCTGCCTCCTTTGTACAAAAGAACTGTAGACGTTTTTGTGTGTTTGTTGAGTCATTTACAGTTCTCCTTTGCAAAAGTAGCATAATCGTATTGTCGTCCTTTGATTTGAAACTGTCGCAAGTGTCGATTTCAATCGTAGGAAAGAGTTTGATTGTTGTTGATGGTCGATTATCCTGTTACTATTTCTTTTGGTCTGAATTTGTAATTTTCTAGTGTCAAGAACAAGTATTCATTTCAAAATCGTAAGGTGTTGTGATCGTCTCCATTTTTTATTTCTAAAAGAAACTTGTTGATATTTGTCGCTTGAAAAGAAATTCAGATTCGTGCATCAACTTTCTTTTTAGCATTCATATACTAAGAAAGTCGAAAACAAATACATGCATGTGCATTTGCATATAGACAGTCTGATTGGCTTGATTTAGGAAAGTGCATTTAGAGTGTGCTCTTTGCTCTTTGTGAAAAGATTATGTCTTTCTTTTCCTTAGTAGCTAGGATTTTCATTGTACAAAGAAGATAAAAAGTTTATTTATCATCTTAGATTGCATTTTAGGAATTACATCTACATCTCGCGGTGAACCTGAAAGGCAAACTTCATAAACAAGATCAACTTAAAATAAATTCAATGAATCTAACAACTCTTTGGAACTTAACGCACAACATTTAGAAGTCTAGGCTAGAGACGTATTCCGGCGTCATAAAGCCTGGTAATTGTTGTTCTCACTGATGGTTGGGTGATTCCTCCACTTTGAGACAATAAGTGCCAGTACAGACTTATGCTCCCACGTACCATCGAGTATATTTTGGGAGACCCCAATAGGCTTAATCCTTTATCCATAGGAAGCCGTGTGTGCAGCCCTATTGTTCGCAATGCACTGAACACAGCATTCAGGAAGATTGACTGTCGTACCGTAAAAAGTATTCTGCAGTTTTGCGATTGGTTTGGTAATCCCTCTACCTAGATTTCCAGAGCAGTCCCTTTTGTTCCTTTTCAGACTCCTTAACGGAAAAGGTCCATCTGAGCACTTGTCACTTCAAGCTCATTAAAAATCGAAGGAGACTAGAGTCATCTTTTGTTTTTTATCGACTCTTAAAAATTGAAAAAACAAGTTGTGTCAAAGCGTCTAAAATTCATTTAATTCGGAACATACTTCCCCTTTATTTTTAGTTGATCGAGTAATCCGCAATCGTGGAAGAAAGTCAATTAAAACCCCGTCGTTCGTGGAGGCTTATGATTCAGCCATCTTTGTCTTCGGAATCGAAGCTAGTACGGACAAAGCGAACTCGTTTAACCGGTTCCAAATATCCTGTTAAAGTTAGAACAAGTGTTCCAACAACATCAGAGACTCCGGTTACTCCAAAAATTTCTGGAATCCCTGCCTCTAAAGAAGAAGTTCAGCAGCCACAGAAGGACAGTGATACTGATCCTAGTCTGAGAGTAAACACTTGTGTTACCAAACCAGATCCATTTACAACTGGTTCGGAGAGTCTTGCTCTTCAAACATCTGTCGCTGCCGATTCCATACCTTCTCCAGCACCAGAAATATTCTACGGACCTGACGGTCTTCCCCTTCCACCTGGTCTAATTGCCATAGAAGAGATTGTGGAAGATCCTCCAACAAGTACTCCATCGCAATTTGGAGTCGGGATCACTCTATATCCTTCTTCATCAGAAGTTAGTCTACCACTAGCGGAAGCTCCTATAGAATCGCTAGGTAATCTTTTGGATAGACTAGAAATGTCTGAACAACCGTCAACATCTAGGACTGTGTCGTCTGACACTGCGACGGCAGAACTCCCTGTTATCACTCCAACAATGTTCGTCGGTATACCATCTGTCCCAACTAGCTCTCAACCGCTAGAAGGAGCCCACTCAGGGGCCATTTCGACAGTATGGTCTGTTCCTGTTTGTTCATCCGGAATAATATCCGGAAACTCTTATGTTGAGTCTCAACAAATTGATCCATTTGGAGGTCAATTTTGGCAATCCTGCCCCCAAGGGCAAACCATTCCCTTGAGCTCTAGATTACCACCGTATGGGGGGCAGTATACCCTTTCATTATCCCCTCTGGGAGGATATCCATACGGGAGTTCACAACAACATTCAGGTTATATTGGAATTACCTCAAGCGGTTGGGTACCAATACTACCTCAACAACCAAGAGTTGTATATTCGATGCAACAATTCTTACCTATGTCAAATATACCAACTACGCCAGCTATTGTGATGGTGTCGCAAGTTCAAGCGCTGCCTGTTGTATGCCAACCTCAGGTTTCTCAGGTTGTAATGCAACAGCCCCTTGACCCTGCGACTCAAGCACAATCCCCAATTGGAGGAATGACACAGGTTCAGACGGGTACAATTACCCCTCATCTTGGTCAAACTGTTAGTATCGGGGAACAGAACATGGCTTCACAACCATGGCTAGTGAAATACCAACAACCGTAATTCCAACAAGTATACCAAGGTTCTGAGCAACAAATCTTTGCAAATAGTGGACAGCCGTATATTCAAAACGGTCAAAATCAACAATTTTACAATGGTCATGCCCACCAACCTTACCAAAGTTACTAGCATCAAATGCATTATGCCGGTATGCAAAGACCAACTGCTCAGGCAATCCCATCTTATCCTGGGTATGCTTCACCTAACCCGAATCAGCAATTACCCTTTGTGGCAACTTTAGAGTTACCTGATTTAAATCGGTTAACAAACGATCCAATCACTTACGCCCCTTGGTGGCCAGCGATTCCGCATAAAATTCCATCAGATATTCCTAAATTTAATGGAAATCCGGGTGAAGATCCATCGAATCATGTGATGACCTTTCATCTATGGTGTTCATCAAACACCCTAAATGATGATTCGATAAGACTTCACCTTTTTCAGAGGACGTTAACGGGTCCAGCGGCAAAATGGTACATCGAATTGCCTAGAGCTTCATTCGACAACTTCAGTACCTTAGCCACAACCTTTTTAACCCATTTTCAATTACCAATAAGGTACGAAACGGGAACGAAACTCCTTACCAACTTCAAACAGACGATGGCCACTCACATATCTGATCATATACATGAGTGGCGATGTCGTCGTAGAATGGTAAAAACGTATGTTCCCGATCAGCTCTTAGCTGAATGGTTTATCAAGTCATTACTACCTTCCATCACGGAAGATGTGGCGAAGGGGGGAGTCATAACAGAAGAGCAAGTTATCGCTCGTGCGCAATATTTGGACTTGATTTACACTCAGTCTGGCACGCTCTACGATAAAATACCTGACACCCCTAGACCGGAATTCTCAATTCCTCCTCCTCCTAAATCAAACAATGACTCTCATGACGGCGATGGCGTGATTGGCACAACAAACATGAAATCGACAAAGGCTACATCCAAAAAGGCTCGTAAGATTTCAGGTCAAAATGCAAAAGACGAACTTCTTGCCTCGGAAGTAAATGTCGTATCGACAGATAAAGGCAAAGAAACCAAACAACCAGGGGGCAAGAAGAAAGGCAAAGGGAAGAAGAAGAAACAGGAAGAATCATCACCTGAAAAATCTTCTGCAAACCCTCCTGGAGATAGGAAACCAAAAAATCCATCCCTTATATGTGATGAGGATCATTGGACCGCAAGTTGTCCACACACAGCTGAGCTTAAAAAATTCTTCAAGAATTCAAAAACCTCCGCAGTGTTAACTGATCCGTTTCCAAATCCAGGAACAAATCTGGTTGAAAGTGGAAATGCTTCCCCATCTCAAGTGCTAATGTTGTCGGTTTCAAAACAGCAAAATGATGCTTTGATATCAACAAGGAACAAAGATTAAGGGAATCCACAGCTGTCGAACAACAAGGATAAATATCAACCTAGTAGTTCGCAACAACTTCGATAGAAGTTGCACCGCCCATCATTCTTGAATTGACAATAAAACCGCCAAAGGGAGTAGTACACAAGTCGACGTTTAATCCCTGCGCTAGAGCGGCACAGCATTATAATATAGTGGAAGATTTGGCCTAATCGCCATCCGCTATGTCGACTCTTGAAGTACTACAGAATTGCCCATCCCAAAGGCAGGCTTTATTATCAGCCATTGGTGGGATAGACCCAAAGGATTCCAATCTTGTATCCTTCGACCATAAAGGATACGATCCTCAATTACCAGCTCAACTAGCTTTCTTTGTTCAAGTGAAAGCCCTCAATAAAACTGTTCATTGAACAATTATTGATGAGGGGGCATCTACATGCATTATGTCGATGAGTTGCTGGAAAACTTTAGGATATCCAACCTTGTCGCGATCTTCGACGACATTAAAAGCATTCAACGGAAGGACATATACCCCATATGGTATTCTAAGTAACTTGAAAGTTGAACTAGGAGCGAAAACGGTAGAAATAGATGTTGAAGTAATCGATGGAAATCTTGATTACAACATCCTACTAGGAAGACCATGGATATATGCTATGGCTGCTGTTGTGTCGACCTATTTTAGGAAGATTGTATTTCCCTTTCAAGGAGGGATTAGAATCGTCGATCAACAAAACTTCCTCCCCAATGGTTCTCAAGTTACAGGAAGCATTCCCATGATCCATGGAAGCCCCCATTCGCTTCAAAATATCGGAGTAGGCCTACTAAAAGATCCTATATTAATGGGAACTTTTGCCCTTCCACCTCCAATCAATCTGGCAGAAGTAGCGTCGGTAGGGACCTGCAATATGATATCTTCTAAAAAGATCTCAGAAAACGATATCGACATGGATCATGCAATGGTTTTGCCTCCAAGCCCAATGGAAATATTGTAGCAATCAATGTTCCTAGCATGGGAGGCAAACCCAAATCAACGCTCATCAAGTGTTTGGATAGATAGGTCTAAAGAATATGGTACCCCTTCAGATCCTTGGTCGCGAGTGCATGTCACCGATGAAGGAATTTTCCAATCAATGGTAATTGAAGGAGCACCATGGAATGAATCCCACCATCGTTCCCTTCTTCTGGATTGTGGAGAAGATACTTCCGACGACCTTTATCATCCTTCAGTTTTTGATTCTCTATCAAATACTATAAACACGGTGGATTCTGAGCGAAACTTTTCCAACATTGAACAGACTATCGCCATAAATATCTCGACCAAAATAGATGTTGTAGAGAATATTTATGTTGGCAAATGTTGTTCTCCTTCAGAACTGGAAATATATGATGCTCTTTTTCGCGAATTCAGAGATGTCTTTGCTTGGTCATATAGTGAAATGCCAGGCATTGACTCGAGTATCATTGAACACAAAATTAAGATGTATCCAGATGTCAAACCAGTACGACAACGGCTACAGCAGGTGCACCCCAAGAAAGCCGCTGCCATTAAGGCAGAAGTTGAAAAACTTCTCCATGCTGGTTTCATTTACCCGATTCCTCTAACCGATTGGGTATCGAATATTGTCCCTGTTATGAAAAAACAAGGAACAATTAGAGTGTGTGTCGATTATAGGGATGTAAATCAAGCTTGTCCAAAAGACAACTACCCTACACCCTTCATCGACCAGATAATTGATGAATGCGCCAGATGCGAAATCTTTTCATTCATGGATGGATTCTTTGGGTATAATCAAATAAATATCCGCCCACAGGACCAGTCAAAGACTGCATTTATTTGTCCATGGGGCACATTCACATATCAAAAATTACCCTTTGGTTTAAAGAACGCAGGGGCGACGTTTCAGAGGGAAATGAATTATGCCTTCCACGACATCAAAAACATCGTTCAACCATACCTCAATGACCTTCCGGCTCATTCGCGAAAGCGGACTGATCACCCACAGCATTTAAGAGCGATATTTCTTCGTTGCCGACACTACAAGATACGACTCAATCCACACAAATGTGTATTTTGCGTCAGTTCTGGTCGTTTGCTTGGCTTTGTAGTCTCAAAGGACGGGATTCGTCTCGACCCATGTAAGGTCCAGACAATCATAAATTTGCCTCCACCTTCGAATTTGCTTCAGATTCAAAAACTCTAAGGGAAAGCAAACTTTCTGAGGAGGTTCATTCCAAATTACGCCGAACTTGCTAAAGTTATACGCGTTTTTTGAAAAAGTGAGTACCCTTTGTCTGGGATCAGGTTGCGCAAGCTTCCTTTGATGCTTTAAAATAATCCCTAATGAAATCATCATTAATGTACGCTCCTGATTATCAAACATATTTTAACCTATATCTGGCTGCAGCGGATACGACCATCGCAATGGTTTTAGTTCAAGAAGTCAATGGAATTGAACATCCTATATATTATTTAAGTAAAAACTTAAATGATACAGAAAGAAAATATTCTTACGTTGAAAAGCTAGCACTCGCAGCTGTTCAAGCGATACAGAGATTTCGACACTATGTCCTCTTTCGAAAAACTACCATTCTGTCAGATTGCAACCCCATGACTTATATATTGTCGCGACAGTTGCTGGGGGGCAAATATTCAAAATGGATAGCAATCCTGCAAGAGTTTGATCTGGAATTTGTAAGATCCAAGTCAAAGAAAGCTCTGGTTTTCGCAGAATTATTATGCGATCTCCCATTGTCGTCCAACGATGAAACAATTGTGGACGAAAGTTTGTTTATGATATCATCAAGCAATGAGTGGTATGGGGATATAATCATTTATCTCCAAACCCAAAAATATAGGCCAAACAACTCCCGCTCCGAACAAAAACGTATTCGATACCAAGCAAAACACCACATGATCGTCAGTGATACACTTTACCGTCGCGGTATCGATACAGTTCTGAGAAGGTGCCTCACCCATGAGGAGGCCGAAAAATTCATGAATGATTCCCATTCAGGCGCGTGTGGGGGGCATCAATCCGGTTATGCTACAACGCAAAAAAATTTACGAGCAGGATACTTCTAGCCAAAAATGTTTAAAGATTGCATAAACGCAATCAGAAGTTGCCATGCTTGTCAAATTTTCGATAGCAAAACCAGAAGACCACCCGCACCTCTGCAGCCAATAGTTGTTGTTGGGCCATTCGCCAAATGGGGCATCGATTTCATGACATGTAACCCCACCTCGACCGGGAGGCATGGGTATATCATAGTCGCAGTTGACTATTTTACCAAATGGGCCGAGGTGATGCCTACATTAGATAATACTGGTGAAACAGCTGCCCTCTTCTTTTTCAACCATGTAGTCGCCAGATTCGGCGTACCACAAGCTATAGTCACAGATCATGGATCGCATTTTCGCAATCACATGATGGTCGAATTAGCTGCCAAACTAGGGTTGTCTCACGACAGCTCTACTCCATATTATTCGCAAGCCAACGGACAAGTTGAAGCAATCAACAAAGTCCTGAAGCGTATACTGCAAAGGATGATTGGAGTTCACGAAAGAAGATGGCACCTAATCCTGTACTCATCTTTGTGGGCTTATCGAACATCGGTAAGGAATGCAACCGGGTTTACACCTTTCCAACTGGTATATGGCCTGGAAGCAGTCTTACCAATCCAGTGCGAAATCTCGTCTCTCAAACTCACAATTGATCTCCTCCTCGGAACTTCAGAAGAAGAAGCTCGTTTCTTGGAACTAATCCAATTGGATGAAACCCGTCGTGATGCCGCTTTGGCTAACGAAGCCCATAAGAAACGAGTCAAGGCGCAGTTCGACAAAAATGTCAAACCCCGTGTCTTCTCAGAAGGTGACTTGGTCTTGCTTTACGACCAAGAATCCGATAAATTGGGAGCAAGTAAATTTAAGTCTTTATGGATGGGCCCCTATATTGTTAAATGGGTGTTAGCAAAAGGAGCCTACGAGTTAATGGATTATGACGGAATTCCACTGGCGCAACCTTGTAACGAGTTGTACCTTAAGCGTTACTATGCGTAATGGTAACCTGTATGCTTTTGTCATGTTTTTGTTTTCGCTAAAGTGTTTATTTTGGTCAGGTAATCCACTTTTTACATTTATTGCAGATGTCAAACCTGTTGGAGTCATGTGTTGGATATGCCGATGGAGTGAGTCGTAGTTCGCGGAACCTATCTTCCGCAGCCTGGGCCATTTTTTATCCAAGCGGCAAGTTAGTAAGTTTCAGAGGGGTATGTATTGGTCGATCAACAAATAACATCGCTGAATATAGCGCGTTGATAGAACTTCTCTCTGATGCCATCACACATGGTATACGCCGACTGATCGTCAGGCTAGACTCACAACTCGTCATACTACAACTCACTGGTATCTACTCTGTCCGAAATCCAGCTATTTATCGCATGTTCCTAAGGGTTAAGATTTTGGAAAGACAATTTGATTTTATTCAATATCAACATATTTCCAGAAACTTAAACACATTAACTGACTCATTGGCAAATTATGTGTTAGATAGACATTTGCAACATTTATAAAAAGAAACATACCATCAATGTTTGCATTTGGATCATGTAACTTAACCAAAATAAAACTCCGAAAATCAACAATATATATAATTGTTTATGGTTTACACATAATTTTCTGTAACCAAGACAAAATCGGTCAAGTGACCAAAAACTCAAAATGCTAGGGGGCACCCTAGTCTAATGATGCTCGTGATAGCAAGTCACAGCCTGTGCGATCATGCATAAGAGACGAGTCCATCGTCTTGGCACACCAGTAGTATGTCGATGCAACCTCAAGGGCAGCTCATTAGTCCTCACATCTGGAATACCAAGAGTGAGGCCCTCAACCTGCTCCTGTAATGCTGTGAGAGTCTCGGCCACATCAAGGTCGCGGAGGATAGCCCTTCCCACAGCCTCTCCTGCTGGGGCGGCAGCTGGCACTCTCAGGCGAGCAACTGGACGAACAGGACCAACATCTTCATGTACACATGAGTTTGATTAAAGTCTTGATAGAATAAAGCACAAGGACATTATAAATGAAAAACGATAAACAGAAATATGGTCAAAGATTTTACCGATGCCGCCCCACTGTTCGCCATCCGGCAGTACTAAATCTGGATCACCCCGGAAGTCCATGCCAGCATATGGATACTCGGAATAAACCATCTCCTGATGATCAAACCACCTGAAGAAGGTATCAGAAAATGAAATCTGAGACTGACCAGCATGCCTAGACATATGGTCGACCCATCTCTGCATACGTGGTTCAGTAGGTGAAGGTAAATTGAGTGCAATATACTGCGGCTGCATCAGTGGTATCTTCTCCAAGGCAAAGGCGGTCAAAATAGAACCATACCCAAAGTTCTTCAACATCCCGCTCTTTATCTTGGTCAACTGTTCTTCCATCACAAGAAGTACTGCGTTGCACCAGTTGAACACCTTCGGTTGGAGACATTCCAAGGCATACTGCATATAAGATCGGTTGGCTATGTGAAGAGCCGCGCCACTAGCCATCCTACCAAAAGTAAACAGAATAGTCCTGAGGGACCTGTCAGTGACATCACGGATGATGATCTTGCCATCTTTACTCGGCTGAGATCCCTCTCTGCAGTACCGGCGAACATAATCTCTCACAGAGTCACCTCCTCGGGCCAAACCTAATAAAGAGATAGGGGCACCCCGCCTCGACAAGCCAGTCAAGAAATAGATGTCTACTACAGTCAAGGGGATAGATTTGCCCCTGATCTGGAAAACCTGGTTGGTAGGATCCCAAGCATCGAGCAAATACTACAGTAAGTTGATCTGTTGTCTCATGCTAGAAATGCAAAAAAACTTCAGCAAGCCACAGTTCCGCAGTGCGTTTACTGTAACCGGATCATGTAGGGCAAGCATTTCCTCTTCTTCATGTTCACGTTCTCGCCATGTAATGGTCATCTTACTCCAAAGATCTCTGAAAAACAAACAAGAGAAGAGTCAGATCCTGATTTTGGTAAGAAACAGGCAAATTTTCCATTAAAAACTGTGCACAGAATTCCTTCTCTGCGCCAATCGCACCTACAGTAGTGCTCTGGGTGCGTTGCATGTCAGATGTCCATTAAACAGGCCAACATCCAATGCACCTTTCGATACACAGAGGGTGCGTTGAAGGCAGAACAAGTTTTTCAAACCCCAGAGGGTCAGAAAAACTAGCAATCAAGCTCAGAATGTAAAATGGAAAACATGAAATGAAAGAGCTCAAGTTTAGCTCCTACCTGGTCCAGACGGCGCCAAGAATCGTCCACAGAATCTCCTGAAATCAGATGATGAAAATCAAAGGGGGAAAGCACCTCCAAAGCTCCAAAAAACCAAAGTTCAAATAAAATGGTAAAATGAGAGATAAAAACACTTTTTCATTACTTTTTACGTAGTTCAAAGTAAAATATTAGTGTTCTAACTTGTTTTCAAGCATATATTGTTCATTTCTAACTAGTTTGATGAAGCATTTGAAAATACAGTACAATCTTTGAAAGAACAAAGCTAATTATGGTAAAGTCAAAAAAGGGACCATTCAATCGAGCAGTGTTACCGCAAGGTTCAAGCTCGTTAAAAAATAAACCCGCATCGAGCAGTTTAGCACATAGTTCAAGCTCGTTAAAAAATAAACATAAGCCATGAGCAAATGTTTCCCCCACGTTTAAGCTCATTAAAAAATGAACTATTCCCCGGTAAATAATCGTCGTGAATGTAGTACTTCAGCGATTAAAGCCTTGGTCGTGTTTGCACCGTCACCTCCACTTTTGCATTGGCCGATCATTCACCTCCATTTGATTGTTTACCCATTTTGAGGAACAGATGCGAAGAGTGATTTCACTAGCCATCCTTGTAACACTGCCGTGATTGGAAAATTCCAAACCTTACCTGGAATCAGCTGCTACCCATTTTATCACTTGTTCCTCAAAAGACGAGTCTTCCTTAAGCTCTTTTCAACTGACTCGTAAAATATGAAAAGATTGCCGAGCCATTGGCCTCTCCAGCTCGTTAAAGGGATAGGAAGTGCTATCCCTCCTCTAAATTTTAATCTTTTTGGACCTGAGGGATTATTACACAAAAAGATCGAGCGCTTGTTTTGTTCGGCTCGTTAAAAGTATCGAAAATCCATCCCTTTTGTATTGTTTTATACTTTTTCGAACTTAAGGGATTAGATGAGGAAAAAGGAATTTTGGAGTTACCTTTACGTTCCTTTTCAGACTCTCTAAAATTGAAAAGGACCGAGTTATCTTTGTCGTTAAACTCGTTAAAAGTATAATAGCGACAAACTTGTTTATAGACGAGAACGAGTTTCACTATCGCTAGGCTCGTTAAAACATAGCGATGGGTTTGCCCGAAGGGAAAATTATAGAACAAGCATATGTTATCCTCCTCAAGCTTGACAAAAATAAAGAGGTACTGGTCAGCAATGACTGGGGAAAAATTTGGAAGAAAACTTGAAGAAACTTTGTTGGTAGCAAGTCGCTCTTGAACATGACACTTCCACTCCGTGTCCGAGTCGGGTTGGGTTGTTTCATTCACCGGTCACATCACCATGGTCCCATCATACCATCCACATTTGGGGTTAATGCTACCAATCCATCACATCAGTGTCGCCGATATGTTCAAGAGAAGTCATTCAGAGAATTCACCTGTGTCTCACCCACTACCATATAATTATACTCCATTCTTTCATGACCGCCACCCTGAACCTTATATCATCAGATCATTTTCACCTTCATTAAAATCATTTGCTCCATTCCGTGTCATTGATGTGGGATTCATTAAGGCCCTCCTGTGACGGATCACTTCTTGTCGACATCAGCTCATTATCCAAGAAGTTGATCTAGGAACACCCCATTCAGTACTTTAAAGCTTGCATGCCTCAATGGCAAGTTTCTCACTTCCGGCGACAGGTTTACATCAATGGCCTTTGACCGAAATATTTTGCGTGGTGTTCGACGCCAAGTCCTTTATTCACACCACGTGAATTGTACTGCAGTACCTTGAGGGTCATTATCATTATCGGTGATTCCTCTCGCGCCTGTTAACAGCTTACATCATTGGCTGGTAATCAGGCGATGTCTTTCCATGTTCGACTCCAGAACAGCTTTCACATGGATCGACTTGTACTTCGAGTGAAGATCGAACGAGATTGAAGACCCCGGATCTAGATTCATCCATCCGGGGTGCGATATATATTCAGGAAAATAAAGACATCAAATGTACATCATTGCCGCACAGATAATCATCCAATCAAAAGGATGATGGCTCTATCAAAATCATCAGTCTACACTCAAACGATTGTCTGTCCTATGTACATGAAAATGAATTTATAAAGCTAAGAATGGGAATGCCCGCCTCAGCTAGATCATGAAAATATTATGAAGATAATGTATTGTATTGTATCTTATTACAGGTCTCCTCCCAGCATTGAAAGAACTTTGGATCCTCATAATAAAGCATTTCACCCGACATCAAAAGATTAACGACCTCATGCTTTATGGGGCAACTGTTATAGACATTTTTGGGCCCTACAAACCCAAGCATGAAATGTCCATAAACCAAGGGCTCCTAAGTCCCTAAAAGTGTTGTTCTAACCCCTAAATGAACAAGGTCAACAGATTACAGCTTCTCCCAGAAGTTCTCCATGAAAAAATGCTCAGAATTGTTCAAAACAGGATCATTTCAGCTGCTCCATTGGCTAAGTGCGTTGCATCTCACCTAAATACACTGTGTGGGTGCGTTTCATTTCAAAAATCCCTTCTGTGGGGTGCGATGGGAGAGAAATGACAAATGGCAGTGTCATTCCGCGAGGTGGAGAGGCAATGGAAGCTTCCAGAAACTTCTCCTGTGACACTTGCCTCACTGAACTCAACCAAGGATGGGTAAGAGACCATCAATCTCCAAGTGGAAGCAAGAACTATCAGAGGGAAGACACTAATCAAATCATGAGCTGACTCATCTCCATTACAGACATCTATATATGGATCCCTCATCCCAGAGATCCAGAGGTTGGAATTTTGCATATTGTAAGGAATTGTTGTTGGTTTCTTGAGACAAACATCAGATTGTTGGGTGATCTAAGCTTTGTTTGAGGTGAAGAGGGGCTTCTTTGCTGGGAGGTTGATGCTGGGTCAGAACAACTGGTTGTAACTCCTCTTGGCTCTTTCTTTTTTTATCAATAAAAGCTATTCAAGTTTTCCTCCATGCTCTTGTGTCATTGATGCTTGTTACATTTTTATGGTCAATTTATATCTGATCCTAGATTGTTTATGATTATAGATCCATGTCTTTGTATAGTGCTATGCTTCTGTGATCTTACAGGTACTTTGTGAAGCTGGGCGTGCAAGGGAGCAGGTAGCTAAAGACTATCAAAGAAGAGGGGAATCAAATCAGGAGATTAGCGCAAGACAGAGGTTGGTCTTTCTATTCCTCTCTATCTATAATTCATAAAGGAAAAACGAAAGTAGCTTTTCTCTGTTTGTTTCTAAGGCAGCTGTCACACCTTAGTGGGATAGAGCAGTTCTATATAGACACTTTTCCCTGTAACATGGACTTGTGCTTCTTACCGTACCAAGAGACAATGCTTGATCCAATACTAAAGTAACACCCTGAGGTGATTTTCTAATCCACTTTTGCTTATTACCTTCCCAGACTGCATCTGTATATCCCATCAATCTAACACCATCACCTCAAGAAAATATCAAAGCATACTCAATTTACCTCATAGATATCGGAACACATTTATTATTTTTTCCCATTGTACCCTCTTTGGTTCAACCATGGATTGATTGAGGGTGTTGACCATGAAGCAAATGTTTTGCCTTTTGTTGACTAAATACATAAAAGAGCTAATAAGCTACCTATACAAGGTTGGTCCACTATTTCATCCTCTAATATGTATATCTTCCTCTAGTTGGTAATCATAGGTGTATACATGGGTCTTTCGTCCCACCTCTTTAATTTCTTGAATATTTCCATAATATATATCACTTTGCCAAGGAATATCTCCCCATCTATTTTCCATACCTCTAGTCCTAGGGAATAATGCATCAGTCCCAACTCCTACATATTGAACTATACTACTATGTCCCTCTTGCAATCCTGTATGAGACTTGGCAACCCTATCAGAAATAGATCATCCACATATAGTATGAGAATGATAAGCTCACCTCCTACCATCAAATAGTATAGGTTTGAGTTTTCTTCACTCTTCATGAAGCCCATCTACTGCAAGTAATTGTCGATATGACCTGTTATCACCCTAAGAAACTCACCTAGGTTGTATATCAGTGATGCTCGGGAACATTACAAACTCAACAAAAATGTTGGAAAATGGTGGATGAATGGAAGGAATGATGCATATTCAAGCCAGATAACCACTTCTACTATGCTTAACCCCGGACATGGGTGAACACCCCCAGACTACAAGGCTTTAAACCACCAATTACTCACAATTTAAAGAGTAGGTGAAGATGGAGAATACTGACCACACCATCAGATGCACAAGATCATGTGAAGGCCGGCTGCAACCAGTTGAAAAGGTCTGCAAATCAGTTTCTTAATGCACAGACAAGATGACAGCTCTCTATCACTAAGCAAACAGAAACCTGAATAATACATTTACTGTAATAAACAAGACTTTAACACAAAGGTGGGATGACAACCCCTCTAATGCCAAACATCAAGAATTCAAGACAAATGCATAACAGGCATAGCCTGGAACAAAGAAGAAGTGGAAAGTGAGCAATTAATAGCAAAAGAAGCTTGTATTAGCTGAAAATGAAGACCAGACGTTGCAGGTATCACAGTAGTTACAGTCTCTAGAAGTTGAACCTTACATCAAAATAACATTCATCAACCCTTATTACGTTTCTTTTCTAGGTATATATAGAGTTTCTTTTGCAAAGATATTATGTTGTTCCATGCGTGGAGGGGTCATAATGGACCACCAACCACTTTAACTCTCTAATGGAGTCTCTGCCACAATTTGTTGCTTCAGTGGACAAAATAGATCTTCACGGATGCTCTGTTGTACTTCTCGAGCAGGTGGAGTGTAATATGAAACAAGCCCCATAACTGATAAATGCTTGTGATCTGCTCAAGGCATGTCCTTTCCCTTCTTGGCCATTTTGTTTGTTGAATGCGGTGGTTGAAAATTAACTGCGTAGAATGCTGAATACTAGCCACCTTCTGTCTCTGTCTCTCAGCAAATTGTATCCTGGGCGCTGTTATATGGCGGAATAGGTCTTCGGGCCTTTGTGCTTCCCTTTAAATGGAAAACCGGGATTGTTTTGGTTATAAATAGTGGAACGCTGCAACACTGTTAATTCCGGCCCATTACTGCTTCTTTTGGACTTCAAAAAGTCCATAAACATGATTAACTCCTTTATCGGGTCTGCCCTTGGGTCGCTGTCGCATGTCGCACTCGGCATGGTCCCTTTATTCCCTTTGTATTTTGTTTATACTTGAGAAACACGGGAAGTTCATGAAAAAGGCCTCCCTCCGAATTTCAAATATTTAAGAAATTTCATTCCGGGAACCCATCGGGTCCAGGTTTCATCGCTATTAGCGCTACCGTGTGCATATGTTAAAACCCCGCCCCTTTGGTTTCCGCCGATGCGATACAGCGATGCGATCTGGTTGCAATCACTGATCGCTCAATGCCTTAGCCCCTTTATATAAATAACATATCTCCTCGCCAATGCAACCCGTCGATCCGATCATCGGCAATCGTTGATCGGCGGTGTCCTGTGCCCACTTTAAGCTTGCCCACTCTGCTTGGCCGATATGCGATATGCGATTAACTACCTAGATCTGGGCCATTGATCGGCTAGATCTAACGGTGGCTGTGCAATGCCCAGTTTAAGCCTGTGGAAATGCTTTTGCATGATTTTAGAGTGTTTTGAGCCTCCCGATAGTGTATTTCCACCCTTCCAAGGGCTCTCCTCTTGCGATGTTTTTGACTTTGAATGATCCTTAAGAGGATTTTGAAGGCTTTTGGTGCACTTTTGGATCCATTTTTGGGCATCCTTCTGTGCAAACAACCCGATCAGGACTGTATTTGATCCTCAAATGTTGGATTATATAGCAGAGCTAACACTGGCTCCTTCTGGGGATGAGATCCTCCCTGTGAGGTCTCAAGAACTGCAGACCAATGCCTTCACACAAAACTCAGCTTCAAAAAACATTTGCCTAGCATCCATTGGACATGGAGTCAAACTAAGCATATACCAAAACTGAACAAGAACTGCTTACAATCATTAACGCCTGCAAAATTAATCTTTCAAAAACTGCCCATCTGTTAGGCCATCAAAATTGTTGCCTGTCATCCGGTTCATCATATATCAGCAAGAAAGGATTTATTTGATCCTCTACCTCAAATATTTTAAGAGATTTGAGCTTGATAGGTAGGTAGGGATCAAATTTCATTTCCCTCTTGTGTATTTTCCTCCCTGAATGTTCTTTAGAGGAGCCTTTGTACACCTGCTGAATACTCGTTGTTGTTGTGTACTTATCTTTATCATCTATGGCTTTCACAATAAATATGAATGGTGTTACAATGTGTTCATGTGTGGAGGACATAGAGACATTATCTGCTCCTTCATTTTTCTTGAAACAGTCCACATCCAAGCAAGAGTTCCAAGACTATGAACCCTCTTCCTTTGTCATCTGATAAGATGCCTTTTCAATCTGTGTGGGGGCCAACTGAGTAGGTATCAAGATATCAAGACTGAGATGATCAGTTTCAGCCTTGAGCATTGAATTATGTTTTGCCTCAGTGTTCAAGGGGCAACTTGGAGGGATTGTTATTTGAGCAGGCAGAGGGGCAAAAGATGGTGGAGAGCTTTCATCTCCCTTCTTAATCACTGGACTAGGGACCAAGGCAAGCTGGAAATTTGGCAAATATGCATAGCCATTAGAAGATGTGCTGGCCTTAGGCTTGAATTCTTGGAGGAAGGGATCTGCTGCTAGCTGCCACTGCTGGTTAACTTGTTGTTCTGCAGCTACAACAAATTGCTGAGCAGTGCCTTTGGATATTGCTTTCTCATAAGCAGCCCTTGTTAGGAAAGGAGCACCTTCCAAAACATGGACCTCCTCCTCTTGCTGCACTTCTTCCATGACTATATTCTGTAAAAGGGGCCTCACCCCTTTGTCTTCATTTGTAATCTTATTTCTTTGCAAAATCTGCACATGCTCATTTGCTCCTCTGTATGAATTTGAAGTTGAAAAAGAAATGGAACAATGAGTTGCTGCCTCCTCAGAATACTGCTCAGCTTTTAACTTGGAAACTTCAGAGGTTAAAAACTCAATCATCCTAGCTAATTCATCTATCTCATGCTCTGAGGATGATGAGGATTCACCTCCCTGTCTTCTGCTTTCAGCATCTCCTTCAAGTCTCTCTGCAGCCAAAATGTTTGATTCAACTTCAAAAGCTGCATCTTGCATATCAGCTAGAGAAGCACATCTCCTTTCTTTTAACAGCAAGAAAAACTGAGAATTGAAAGCATTAGCATAAGTGAGCACAACAGAAGCAGGGGTAGGTCTTACTTAAGCTGGCATTCTGATGTACATAAGATTGAATCTGATGTTGAAATCAAACAGCAGCTCACCATCTTCTCTCTGCAAGTTTCCAAATTCAGCATGATAAAAGCAGATCTTTATTATTCCCACAGTACTTTAAGAACACATCATCTAGGGCCTCAATGTCTGCAATGGACCTAGGGGGTAAATCTCTAAACCATTTTCTAGCTTCCCCATCTAGGCTTTGGATAAAAACCCTCATCAAAACATCATCTTCATTGATATCTAGATTATCAGCGTAACAATAAAAAGATTCAAGGTGCTCTTCAGCTAATATTCCTTCTGCACTAGTAAAACTTTGGCATAAATTCTTGATAATCTCCTACAGGCATGGCATTCAAAGGGGTAGGCAAAACTAAGGGTCCATACCTAGCAGCAACTATTCTTTCTATATTTGTGAGAGCTTGATGACTTACCATGGCTCGGGTGTATGAAAGGGATACTGGTGGACTAAGTGGAATGGATCAATGAAAAGAATGACAGAAACAGAGGAATATGATGGACAACATGGATGCTTTTTTCTACTGAGGTCCAAAAGGGAAATGAATAACTAAGGAGCTGAATGAATCTCTGAAGGTGACATTCACTAACAATGAAACATGGAATTTTTAAGGCTTACTTGATCCTGATGCTCCTTACTTCGATATTTTCTTCTGCTAAACGATCTTCTCAGGATCAGGCACTGGTTCAGCTGCTGATTTCTAAAGATATCTTTGAGCATGTCTCACCAACTACTCCAGAACTTTAATGTGGAGTCGCCAAATGATGGTCTTCCCCCATTGGATTCATCAGATAGATTATTACAACCAAAATATGTGTTCAAACCTTGTCTATAATCAAAGTTTGAAGCTGTGTCATTCTCCCAGGGAAGCTGAGCTTCGATTCTCCTCTCCCCGGCAACAGCGCCAATTAATGTTATCACCCAAAGAAACTCACCTAGGTTGTATATCAATGATGCTCGGGAACATTACAAACTCACCAAAAATTTTGGAAAATGGTGGATGAATGGAAGGAATGATGCATATTCAAGCCAGATAACCACTTCTACTATGCTTAACCTCAGACATGGGTGAACACCCCCAGACTACAAGGCTTTAAACCACCAATTACTCACAATTTAAAGAGTAGGTGAAGATGGAGAATACTGATCACACCAGCAGATGCACAAGACCATGTGATGGCCGGCTGCAACTAGTTGAAAAGGTCTGCAAATCTATTTCTGAATGCACTGACAGGATGACAACTCTCTGTCACTAAGCAAACAGAAACCTGAATAATACATTTACTGAATAAACAAGACTTTAACAAAAAGGTGGGATGACAGCCCCTCTAATCCCAAACATCAAGAATTCAAGACAAATGCATAACAGGCACAGCCTAGAACAAAGAAGAAGTAGAAAGTGAGAAATTAACAGCAAAAGAAGCTTGTATTATCTGAAAATGAAGACTAGACGCTATAGGTATCACAGTAGTTACAGTCTCCAGAAGTTGAACCTTACATCAGAATAACATTCATCAACCCTAATTACATCTCTTTTCTGGGTATATATAGAGTTTCTTTTACAAAGATATTATGTTGTTCCATGCATGGAGGGGTCATAATGGACCACCAACCGCTTTAACTCTCTGATGGAGTCTCTGCCACAATCTGCTGCTTCAGTGGACAAAATAGATCTTCTCGGATGCTCTGTTTTACTTCTCGAGTAGGTGGAGTGTAATATGAAACAAGCCCCATAACTGATAAATGCTTGTGATCTGCTCGAGGCATGTCTTTTCCCTTCTCGGCCATTCTGTTTGTTGAATGCGGTGGTTGAAAATTAACTGCATAGAATGTTGGATAATGGCCACCTTCTGTCTTTGTCTCTCAGCAAATTGTATCCTGGGTGTTGTTTTATGGTGGAATAGGTCTTCGAGCCTTTGTGTTTCCCTTTAAATGGCAAACCGTGACTATTTTGGTTATAAATAGTGGAATGTTGCAACACTGTTAATTCCAGCCCATTACTCCTTCTTTTGGACTTCAAAAAGTCCATAAACATGATTAACTCCTTTATCGGGTCCGCCCTTGGGTCGCTGTCGCATGTCGCACTCGGCATGGTCCCTTTATTCCCTTTGTATTTTGTTTATACTTGAGAAACACGGGAAGTTCATGAAAAAGGCCTCCCTCCGAATTTCAAATATTTAAGCAATTTCATTCCGGGAACCCATTGGGTCCGGGTTTCATCGCTATCAGCGCTACCGTGTGCATATGTTAAAACCCCGCCCCTTTGGTTTCCACCGATGTGATACAGCGATGCGATCTGGTTGCAATCGCTGATCGCTCAATGCCTTAGCCCATTTATATAAATAACATAGCTCCTCGCCGATCCGATCATTGGCAATCGCTGATCGGCGGTGTCCTGTGCTCGTTTTAAGCCTGCCCACTCTACTTGGCCGATATGCGATATGCGATTAACTACCTAGATCTGTGCCATTGATCGGCTAGATCTAATGGTGGCTGTGCAATGCCCAGTTTAAGCCTGTGGAAATGCTTTCGCATGATTTTAGAGTGTTTTGAGCCTCCCGATAGTGTATTTCCGCCCTTCCAAGGGCTCTCCTATTGTGATGGTTTTGACTTTGAATGATCCTTAAGAGGATTTTGAAGGCTTTTGGGGCACTTTTGGATCCATTTTTGGGCATCCTTCTGCACAAACAACCCGATCAGGACTGTATTTGATCCTCAAATGTTGGATTATATAGCAAAGCTAACATGAGCATACCATACTTTGGAGATTCCTTGGGACTGTATAGTTCCCTCTTCACCCTGAAAACATGAGTATATATCTCATGTGTCTCAAAATATTCGTGTTGTTTCATGTACACTTCTTCTTCTATTACTCCATTCAAGAAATCCATCTTGACATCCATCTGATGAATTTTCCATATCCCATCTGCACTGCTAGAGAGTTCACAATCCAAATAGAAGTATATTTGGCCATTACAGCATGTCTCATCATATTATATGCCCTCTTTCTGAGCAAAAACTTTGGACATGAACCTAAGCTTATACTTTTCCACACTGCGATTTGTATAATGTTTAATCGTATAGATCTAATGAGAGCCAACTACTAACCTATCCACTGGTTTAGGCATGACTTCCCAGACATCATTCACCATGATGGAGTTGTACTCCACCATATCCTTGCACACTTGATGTTTTGTGGCCTCATGATAACTGGAAGGCTCACTGGCAGTGACCTTGGTATCTAGCACCTTATCCTTTTCTAGTTGTTTGTGCTCTCTGGTGCTGACCCTAGGGGCTCCCATGAACTATTGTGCATCTCTTAATGTTTGAAGAACCTCCATGTTTCTTATTCCACTAGTGGTGGGTGGAGCTTCATGCTCCTCATCCTACCCCTACTCCTCCATCTACTGTGAACTGTCCTCTACACCTATACTAGTCAATGTACTCATGCTAGTGCCCTGAGATTAAGATGCATATTCATCTCTTAGAGCTTCTGTTGACCCAATCTAATCATTTTTTGGCAACTCGTGATATCTTATGAAGGCTTTCTCCTCATGGAATTTCACATCCCATCTCATGATAATCTTCCTACTACTAGTAATTTAAATCATGTATGCCTTTGGTGTTTCACTATACCCAATGAAATATCCTTTCTTCGTAGGCTAATCCAACTTGGCGCATTTTTCATCTCCCACGTGAAAATAAGATATGTTGCCAAAAATTATAAAATGTCCAACCTTTGGATTCTTTGTTGTAAAAGTATCCTTGGGTGTCATCTTCCCCAACACTTTGTGAGGAACTCTATTCTGAATATATATTGTTATACTACATCCCTCTGCCCATAGAAATCTAGGCATGTCCTAGTCATAGAGCATCACCCTCGTTACTTCGATTATCTACCTATTCTTTCTATCTGTGACCTCATTCTATTGTTTGTTATATGGAGCTTTTCATTCTCTCTTGATGCCCTCATTTGTGAAGGCCTTATCTATGTACTCTCCTCCATTATCTATATGAAAAAACTTTGTCTTTCTCCATGTCATGTTATCGACAAGAGCTCTAAACTCTCCAAAGCAATTGAACACTTCATCCCTTGTCTTCAAGAAATATATCCAAGGTTTCCTAAAGAATTCATCAATGAAGGTAATTAAATACTGGTAACCCCTGAGGTATTTTGTAGACAATAGACCACATATATCATAATGTATTAATTCAAGCACACCCTTCGCTCTATTGCCACTCCTTGGAAACGTTGCCTTCGCAAACTTCCTAAACACACACCTTCTACACACATCATCATGTTATGTGTTGATTTCTAGAAATCCCATCATAGCCTCCCTTAGCAATTGATCCAAATTATATCATTATATTGTTTTCATCCATCTTGATACATTCATAGTGGAAAAAGTGAAGGAATCAACTCATGAGACCATTTTTACCAGTGGGACCTAGTTTGGTGAAACGGGGTCTGAAAACTTCTGAGAGAACTTTGAGGCATCAAACAAAAATTTTTGGGGGTAAAAAATTTCCTCATTTGCGTGCACCTTTTCATGCTATTCTACACATAGATATATTTCCAACAATGCAAGAAGCACATCAATCAGAGTTTGTATGCAAAAGTTATGTCACTCATAAGTTGAGCTTCCTATTTTCACACCTATAATTCAAGAGGATGTCGCGTCAGTCCCCATTATTCATGGAAAAGGGGGGTAGCCACGTAATTTCTATGTAGAAGACTCTAGAATAGTCTATATTGCAATTATGGCTAAGATTTGATGTAGTCAAACTTAAACACTAGTAGGCTATTAAGTTGTGTTATAAGCGGACCACTAGGAGGAAGACGCATTCCATTCTTTTGAGTGAATTTGTTCCATAGCTGAGAAAAAGTATCCAAGAGGCATAGGAGGTAGATCACGTAGAGAGGATTTGTCCATTGTAGCATCCCATGGGAAATATGCCATACTTCTTTGTACCTGCAGCCATATTTCCAAGCAAAGAAAGAGAGCAGAACTGCCTCACCTCCTAGTGGGGTTTTCTCTTGAGAGGGTTTCCAAGAGAATATCTTGTGTTTATATTTGTATGATATTTTGTTTTTTTGTTCTCTATTTTTGCATAATTTCCATTCACATGCATGTACTAGTTACAGTTAAATCTACAAATCTAGAAATTTATTAAAATTGTAATAGTGTATAATTTCAGTATTTTTTAATATAATATTATCATATCTGTTGTGACGAACTTTCCAGTGGAATATCCATGGAAATTTACACATCAGAAACCTAAGCGCTCCATGGTGTATGTGTCTCATCCACCTATGTCATAATTATCCCATGTATCTACTAATGTTGTTGCTAACCAATGCCTTTGGAGAGTCTAACTGAAACTTGTATAGCTTATTGCTTCTCACCCCAATTTGTTTCATCATCTCCCAATCCTATTGTTTAATGTACACCTTCTACCCTTGAAAGTAAACATCATATCCCTTGTCCTTAAGTTTAGAAATGAAAATTAGGTTCATTCTTAAACCTGACATGTGCATCACATCTGTAACACTAGAACTCTTTCTTGAATCCCTATTAATGGTGATAGTCCCTCTCCTAATTAGAGTACACTTGGACTTGTTCCCCTTCTAACTCTAGAAGCCCATCTCCTCTTTCTCATAACTATAAAATAATTATCTAACTCTCTTCATGTTACATGACACTCCATCGTCAATATATCAGACACATGTAGATGTAGAGCTAGAGAGGCAAGATATGAGAGAAAATTCAGCCTCTAGTCTCGAAGATAAATCCTCAATATCTATTGAATTTGTTGTTTCTTGCTTCCCCTTATTTTTCTCTCCCTTCTTCATGTTTGGAAATTGGCTAACATAGTGTCATTTCTAACCACAACCAAAGAACTTTATTTTACTCAATTTCTTTTTCTTCTTCTCTCCTTTAGACCCTTTATTTGAGCCCTTCTTGGCCTCGCCCTTTTCTTGCTAGGGACATGTTCTTATCAAATTCATGCTTCTAAGTTTCACCACTGTTATTGTTACTCACAAGGCTCTGTCTAAGCTCCTCTTAAGTAAAATCATTCCATCGGTGGTCCCAACTAAGTATTGTGTCTCGTTCATTAATAACTTGAATGAACACAGCCCATTACTTTAAGAATCCATTCAATGCAATTCTCACAAGCTCATAATCATATGGTTTATCACCAACAATTGTTAACTCTTCCTTCATTGTTTTGACTCAGGTGAGATAACTTATAATATTTTCCCATGTATTCATCTTTTTCTTTCCCAGCTTCTCTCTAAGGATCAACTTCCTATTTGTAGTAGCATCCTGCAACAACTTCATAATTGTTTCCCACATTTTATTTGTTATATATAGCTCAACAATATATGGTCCTTGACTCCATCAAGGATTATCCTCCTAGCTTTGGAATATTCCTTCTTGTACATTGCAATATGTTCTAGATCCATTGATTCAGCTATCACACTGGTCACATACTCCTTGAGGTGAGGCCATTCTCTCCCAACAACAAGATAATTCTAGCTTTGCAGACACTAAAATTTGAGGCTCCATCCAATCTATCCTAGTCTTTTATATTTGTTGAGGCTATCTCTTGAAACCCTCAAAAATTGGACAAAACTCAATCATTTTGAAGAAGTTTGAACTGGATTTTATTAACCCTTGTTTTCTCTTCATATGCCCTATGTTGATATACTCCGATAAACCCATGTGCTTTAGATCTACTTTGATGCCATGTGAAATTCCCTTAACTGCAATTGCTAGAAATTATTCTTCTATATTATGCATATTTTTTGTCTTCAAAAATTAATTACGGAAAATAACAAATAAAATCACTACTATAATTTTCACCAATAATAACAGGAACTAAGAAAATTAATACACACAAAATTTAGAGATTGATATTTTTGGACAATTGTCCCTTGAAAAACCCTAGTGTGGGGAAACTGGTGTAGCAGATGAGTATTTTATTATTAATAAATATTTAGCAATAGATAATTACATAGACTCCTTGCCGCTTACTGGAAACGCTCTGACAATATTTCTTCTTCATTTCTACTAGATAAATCAAACCTCTATTAGCCAACTCAACCCTTGTATGTGCAACCTGCACCTCCTCCAGCAACACGCAATAAAAAACTGGAAATGTGTACAACCTCTTATATAACTTGCACTGCCTCCATAAATTCGTTTTAGAAATAAACTATGCCTCTAGCAACTCACTAGAACAATTCACACTTCCTCTTATAATTGTCTCTGGTAATTGGAAATCGAAATGTGCCCAACCATTCACACTAGCTAATGTGGCCTCTCTACAAAATAAATTCCCCCTCATTCCTGAATAATTGGAATCTTCATGAATAATTTCTCCACAAAATCTCCCATCAATATTTTTATTGAAACCGCGTTATCGATGTCCTCCATGCTATAAGTGTTCCCTTGTTGTCATTACAATTCATTGTGCCTCCAAAAGCTCTATTGATTTTCTCTTATAATATCTTGTTGACGAATCAATGACCATGATCTAACTCTAATCGATGGCTAAGATCATATTGAACCCATCACATGACTTTTCCATAAGTCACTAGAGCAAAATCGATTTTGTCTCAATTAATCTTATTTAATTAACCACTTTTCCTAAGTTAGAAAAATAATTAAAAACTAGTTAATTAATCTAATTAAGACATTTTCCTTAGAAAAAAATTTTGGATATTGAAGATAATTATCCTCATGTGTTCCTTAACCTCATAGACAACAATAGAGACTAGAACACCTCTCCAAACTACAAAAACTAATAAGTTGAAGAAAGCATCAATTTTTGTCTTCCTGACTTGTATCTTTATATGGAAGAGTTTATATATTTTCTTCACTTCCTATTATTGAAGACTACTCAAGTTCACTCCCTTCTGCATTGATGTATATAAAATCTTCTCAACCATGTCCTAACTACAATTTACCTCGTTACTTCAATATGTGGCCATGATATATTTATTCTTAGCAACTTTCTTCCAGGTCTTCAAGTTGAGCTCTAGATGCAACTTCCAACACTTCTCCTCTATATGACTATGAATGTTAAATTGGTGCATTGTTTGTTGGGATATTTTCATTGGTGTGTTGTGTTTTTGTATTCTCATATTTCCCCCTTTCAATTTATTTCTCCCCACCTTTGAAGCTTCCTATTTCCCTTTTAAATTTGCCCCATTTGATTGTCCCTTCTTCTAGACTATGTTCTCTAGGTATATATTGTTCATGTACACAAGGATAATCCACGAATCTGGGTTTGAATAGAATCAATCGCTTTTATAGATTTCTTTGTAGATACCCCATATAATTGAGGAGTATATTTGGATTCCTTTTCTAAGACACATAGCATTACGGACATCTTTCTAAATTCTATGGTGTTATCTTGTATACTTTGCCCTTACTTCTGCTTGAAGTAATGCCACAAGATCCACTGGTCCTGTACATAATGATAGGGTAAATATGTGAATTTATGAGGGTTTTGAAATCCTCCCACTTAGTCACTATAGGGTCTCCCTCCAACCTTAGTTTCTATGTGTGGCTTCCAACTAGGTCAAGGCATGGCCTGTAGTTTTAGTTAAGAAAACAAAATATTTTCTTCTTCCTCTATACAATGAACACTAAATTAAACTTCAAAACACTGCATTTGTGATTTACCAACTTCAAAACATCAATCTCACCTTCATACATCTTAATTTTGACCTTTTCTTCCATTTTGAACAAGGATTGTGAATGGTTCATAGCAATTGAACTAGGTTGATCCTTTTGGGTTCTTTTTCAGATTCCCTCTCTAGTTCTTCCCAACCTGTTGATTTCCCCTGCCATTTGGCCTTCACGTTATAAGATCCATCTTCTATTAATATCCTAGTATTATTGGTTATGGAAACCATGAGGAGGCTCACATTATTGTTTATATTTATATTCTTCCATCCGCACAAACGTCTCCCCTGCAGGATCTTAAGGGTTATTCATAGATGTTTTTAGCATGACTAGGATTTTGTGAATTTTGACTTAACAAATCTTGATCCCTTGAAAATCCAAAAAATATACACAAAGAAACATACTCTAATACCAATATGATCCATAATTCTCCATGGATATTCCACTATATAGTTCGTCATAATAAATAAACTAAAATATATTAAAATAATATGAAATATACACTATGAGGGTTTAATTCTCCTTATATTTATGAATTTTTTAATTATTGTTTATTGTATATGCATGAAAATTATAATGGTTTAGAAAATAGAGAACAATGAAAAAAAATATCACAAACCATGAATGAGCACAAGATATAACCTAGGAAACCCTTTTGGGAGAAAACCTAGCTAGAAGGTGAGGCTACTCTACTCTCTTTCTCTAAATGGAAAATGTATGAAAGTATAAATAAGTGAGGCTTATGGCCCATGGGATACTATAATGAACAAACCCTATCTATTTTATCTCTCCCTATCCACTCTTAAATACTCTACTCATCTATGGGACAAAATTCACTTGAATAGAATGGAACCCTTTTTCCTCCTAGTGGCCCAGTTATAACACAACCCAATAGCCTATTAGTGGTTAATTTTGTCTCCTTAGACTCTTAACTAAAGTTAAAATATTAAATATTCTAGAGTATTCTTCATCATGATCACATGGTCAACCCTTTTTTCCATAAATAATGGGGGTAGACATGTCATCCTCTCGAATCATGGTGGTCAAAACGAGAAGGTCAACTTTCAAGTGGCATAATTTTTTCATATAGACTTTGATTGAGTGATCCATGCATTGTTGGAAATGAATATATGTGTATAATATAATTAGAGGGTGAGGTGCTTATGTGAAAAAAAATTAGCCCAAAAACTTATTATTTGATGCATCAACTGCTTCAAGAAGGTTTTAGACACCAATTCGCCTATTAAATTGTAGCAAGAAAGGCTTGATTTGACTTTCGTCTTAGTCAACTGGAGAAATTTGAATTTTTACATTAACAAGATCACTTGAGTTGTAATTAGCAGGAGTGACATGGCCAAATCACTTAGTTAAGTCAGTCAATTTGAGTTTGTGGGCAAGAAGTAGAGTTGTGCATGAGTTGATTGCTAAGATCTAGAAATATAGTGGAGTTATAGTTAGTGAAACTCAGTTATCTAAGAGATAGTCATAAATAGATTCAATATGAGTGAAGTTTAGTAGTTGTAACTATTTTTAACTCATTTATCTCTCAGTTAACTAGTCAATTTACTAAAAATATCCTTAATCATGCATGCCATTCGAATTCCATAGTTGAGTGGAGGGAAAAGGCATAATTATATTTATTATTATATATTAGTGAGTGTACAGAATTTTCATGTAGCATGTGAGGAATTCTCTTGGGATTCCACAAGAAAATAAGGGCTCTTCCTGTTCATTAGGAGCGGGAATTGCGTAAGGAAATAGGAGGAAGAAGGAGGCCTATTTTAGCTAAGTGTTGGTCATAGCAGGAGATCATTATTGCAATATAGATTGAACTTCAAGGATTGAAGCAGTAATTTTAATTGATCATTACCTCATTTGATATAATACAAATAGAGGAGGTGTTTTTCCCAGTTGGGTTCCCTAGTAAATATATTTTGTTCATTATAATTGAATGATTGCATGTGTTTTTATTGTATGTTTTCCTTTCCACAGATTGAGTAGAAGAAATTTGGGCCTATTGATCTCAGTATTATTTCATTATCAGCTGCAAATTTCTACTTATTTCTACATGGTATTAGAGCTATTGAGAACTACATATAAACCATATTATTGGTCATCTCTCAAAGAAATTTTGAATAACAAATTTGTGGTGCGGGATTTTTCTTCGGTGCATGAACAATGTCTTTCTATGGGCTGACACTTGAGTATGCATTGGAGGGAATTTCAAGTTTAAGAGCTTGGAAAGACAGAATGGAAATTGTGTTGAATGACAATGGAGTATTGGAGTACACACAAATTGATATTCCAAAACCAGGTGCATCAGATGCATAGTAGTTGGCTCAATGGAAGAAAGATACAACAAAATATAGGAGGAATATCCTATAGGGAGTCAAACACCATGTAGTTTCGAGTTTGCGTGGAAAGAATATTGCTTATGCAATGTGGAAAAATGTCACAGAGTTATTTGAAAGCACTAATGATGCCATGAAATTGGCATTGAAAGATAAGCTCAGGAACATTTGGATGTAGAAAAATGAAATTGTTGCTAAATACCTATCCATATCCACTCATGTGAGAGATGAACTTGTAGGAGTTGGAGAGAATGTGGCATCATATGAACTTGTTAGCTTATCACTCATTTCTCTTCCAAAGTCCTGACATGACTATCAATATTTAGTTAATGGAAGAGACGAGCTCCAAAATTGGGAGATAATTTGGTCTGACTTGGTGCAAGAGGAGATTAGAAGAAACATTAGAGATGGAGTCTCATCCAGATCGGATGAGGAATAATACTATGCTCTAGTTGGAAAATGAAATAATTCCAAAGACAAGAAGGCCCAAGGTAGGGCAGAACCCATCCAGAACCATGGAAAGAAAAAATACCTCAGTAAAATTAAATAATTTCACTACCATGAGTATGGACACTATGCAACCAAGTGTCCACATAAGAAAACCAGTAAGGATCTTGCAGCAGCATAAGTAGGAGATCATCTCACAACATAATTTAAGTTGGATTTCACCCTCATTACTTGCATGGCAAGTACTATATGAGGTAGTGTATGGTACTTAGACTCTGGTGCTTCATTTCATATGACATGAAATAAGGAGCTCTTGAGCAGCTTAAAGGAGGAGGACCTACAATTAAACATAGAAATTAGAGATGATAGGAGGTATAGTACCAAATGGATTGGAGCTATAACCTTTAAGAGGCAGTTAGGCTCCCATCTTCACCTAAAGAATGTAATGTATGTGCCTAGTCTAAAGAAAAATATAAGTTTTTTAGTTGTACTTGAAGTCAAAGGAAATGATGTGGTGTTCAGTTAGGGGAAAGCTTATCTGAAGCATGTTGCTACTAGAAAAGTAAAACAAATTGGTGTTCAAGTTAAAAATATCTACAAGCTAGAGGTAGATTTTTCCATGCATGCAACTATACCTCCAAGAGTGAGGTGGGGTGATGTAGAGACTTAGTCCCATAGTTACAAATATTTGGGCAAAATACATAGAATAGTAGTATACTCCTCTCATGGATCATTACCCTTTCTATAGGGGCCCACAGTATTCAGTAGCAGAAGGATCAATATCAGTTGATGCATTTATATCTTGAGTGATAGTTGCATAATCTAGTATCAATTAGAGACTCAGGAGACAGTTGCAGCTCAAAGAAATAGTTGATTCATTATTTTGGATGCTTCCCAATTGCAGTTATTGCAGTAGCAACAACAACAATGAGAGGAAGTGTTAGTTATGTTATAGTACATTCCTATAGAGGATCAATATTGGGGTTTCTCATAACCCTTTCCTTGCTAAGAGGGAGTATTAAATTGTAGCAAGAAAAGGATCCATTTGACATATGACTTATTCAAATGGAGAAATTCAAATTTCCACATCAGTAGGATGACTTGAATTTCAATTTAATCAAGTCACTTAGTTATGTCAATCAATTCGATTTTGTGGGCAAGAAGTAGAGTTGTGCATGATTTCATTGCTAAGATCTAGCAATCTAGTGGAGTTATAGTTAGTGAAACTCGGATATGAGCTCTAGTTATGAATAGAGTCAATATGAGTTAAGTGGAGTAGTAGTAATTGTTGTTAACTCACTGATCTCTTAGTTAACTAGTCAATTTACTAAAATATCCCTAGTCACGCATGCAATTCAAATTGCCTATTTGAGTGCAGGGAAAAGGCATAATTGTATTTATTTAGTGTACAAAGTTTGCATGTAGCAGGTGAGGAATTCCCTTGGGATTACATGTTAAACATCACCATGGCTAAGACCAAAGATATGAAAGATAAACCTTCAATACCTTATTATTCACAATGATAGATATCTATCATACATTGGAGTGACCCTTGGTTTCATCTTCCAGGTGGCCTCTTGGACTCCCTTTAAATATTCAAATTCAACACCAACACTTAGAGGATTAGGTGTCGAACATTACGCAACAAACAGGGTCTCTTCCTATTATTTAGGAGCAGGAATTGCGCAAGGAAATAGGAGGAAGAAAGAGGCCTATTTTGGCTAAGTGTTGGTTAAAGCAGGTAGAGAAGGAGATTAGTATTGTAGTACAAATTGAGTTTCAATGATTGAAGTAGTCATTGTAATTTATCATTTTCTCATCTGATATAATACAAACAAAGGACGGATTTTCCCAATTGGGTTCCCCTGTAAAAATATGGTGTTCATTGTAACTGAATGATTGCATGTGTTTTTATTGTATGTTTTCCTTTTTGCAAACTGAGTAGAATAAATTTGTGTCTATTGATATTAGTTTGATTTCATTAGAAGCTGCAAATTTTGAGTTATTTCTGCATCACCAAACTTGGACCCCCCGATAAAAATGGTACTATGAGTTAATTCCTCCACTTTTTCCACTCTTAAAAGCATCAATATGGATGAAAAATAATATAAGCATTGGATATATATATATATATATATATATATATATATATATATATATATATATATATATATATATCTATATATATATATATATATATATATATATATATATATATATATATATATATATATATATATATATATATATATAGATATAGATATATCTGTGTATGTATGCAAGAGAGAGACGGAAAAGAGGGAGTGAAACGCTTTACATCCAACCTACAAAGCCACAAGTAGGCTCACACATGTGGAACTACACTCTAAGGGTACATGTCAAGAACCAAGGTCATTAGGGTCCTACCCTAATACCCTTAAGAAGATATGTAGTTTACTCTATATTAGGGCCATGTTTATTAAATAAGCTCATGTAGTGGATATACTGTGAAAGAAATAATTGTAAGAAGGATTAATAAAAGTTTCCATCTACCAAAGGGTTCCTTCATGAGAAATATTTTGGGATGTTATGTAGAAACATTGTAAATAATTACATATTGGGATTAGAGATTTTATCTAATAGTATTTCCTCCCCCAAGAAGAAACTGAATAGTTCTTTTATCAAAAAGGAATTGATCACTGTGATATTTGAGTTTCCTTGAAATTGTGTAATATTTTTATAATGTGTCATCTTAACTCTAAATGTTTATATAATTCATTATTTCTACTTTAACTCTTCTATTTTTATATTTTGGAACCCCATAAGTGGTATGAAAATACTTTCCCAAAGTGATACTTGTCACACGGAATTTGTCAAAGGTGCGGACACGGCTGACCTTCCTAGAAGTCTAAGACATTCTAATGACAAACAAGACAAAATGGAGTGATCTTTCTCTAAATACACCTTTTACAACATGAAAACTACAAGTGTTTAGGCTTACCTTATTCCAAAACGCTGTTGTTGAAGTTCGTTCTTGACGATCCGGATGAGCTCCTCCTTCATGTCAATTCCTGCAACCACAAACAATCAAACAATTACCGAGCACTTGTATTTCATATAATAAAACATATATTCAACATGCAGACCAAGGAACACATGAAATAACTCATTAACACAAGCTATTGAGAAAAATAAACCAGTTTGTATTAATAACGAAACAAAGAAACTCTTACAACCTGGCCTTGGTGTTGTGCAAGTTCCTCCCAGGGTCCATCAAGGGTTTTCCTCTACTTTGACAAAGCTCACCCACTTCCAAGTAGAATCAAGCAAAGACAATCTCTCCTCACAAGGTTCTAAATGGGAGTCCTAATTCCTGCAGCATTTACCCAAAGAAAATGTATAGCTTCAACCTCTTCTCCTTTTGGCTCAATGCCTTTATTTATAGTGCTGTAAAGAGGTTATTCAGGTCCACTATCAATGGGATCATCCCCCTCTATGGGTGGGATAGCTCCCTTATTGATGGGATAAGTTCCCCCTTAATAGAGATACATGAACCAACTGGAGGCGCATCCATTTCATCAAACCGACCTCTAGAATGTTCTAGAAGTAACCACAAGTAACTTTTTCAAGATAAAACTCGCGCATTTTGCCTTTTACAGAGGGACGCACCTGTCCCTTAACATACAGAGCGTCCATGGACGCAGATTTTGTGAACATGGTCAGCGTCCCCGCAGGTAAGGCTAGAGAGAACCTGCGACCCCAGAGATAAACATAATTTTTACAAGACTTTCTCTCTTCTTTGAGTTTGAGATGGATAACAGAGGCATGAGACTTGCCTAAGAGGGTAGCATGACTGTTGATTTGAGCCATACTAACTGTAAGTAGTCAAGGTGACATTTTTTAGTGTAACAGATTGCCCCCTAAAGTGCGAAGCCTGGAATAGAATAGGGTTTTGTAATTCTAGGAAGGGTGAAGCGCTTTATCATTTCAAGGATTGCCTTGTGGATGGCCTGGTTGGAACCTGCAATTTTCAACACAAAATACATGGATAAGATTATATCATCACTGAGGTAGGCATTCCCATACTCAGATTTAAAACTTTAACTAATGGACTAACTATTCTGATACAGGAATGATCTTGCAGTACATCATTTTTATAGACTTTTGTAGACACAGTATGGACGCAGCCATCTGTTTATGATTAGTCTACATAGACAATGAATACAAAACTCCTCGCAGCCTGGATGGTAGAAACTAGATCCAGGGTCTTCACTTCTACTTCCCGAATTGGTACGATTCTAGCCATGTGATTAAATGATTCGATGTCGAACATGGTAGAAACCACTTGATTACCAGTCAATGATGTAAACTGTTAACAAGCGTGAGAGAAACCACCAGTAATGTCAATGGTCCTCAAAGTACCAAGCACAACACGTGAAATGTGAATAGATGTTTTGATGTCGAACACTTCACGGAATCCTCTGATCGAAAGTCAATGATGTAAACTGACGTCAAAGGCGAGAAACCTGCCATTGATGCATGCAGACTTCAAGGTACTGTCGATTCCTAAGTCATCTTTCTAGATAATGTGTCGATGTCGATAGAAAGCGACCCGTTGCAGGCAAGCCCGCAACACGAAATCATTGTTCAAGTTGAAGAAATGTTGCTGTAAGGACTGACTCAGGGATGGTCAAATGGATGACAAGTATTTTGCAGATGAAAGTTTTGCTTGCAGACCTCTTGAACACATAACGACACAACAGATGGTTTGGTGACGAATAATTCAAAGTTGATCCCTGGAACCCGGTTAAAGACTTTCAAAGTGATTTGGTCAACTGTGAGGTAAAAGATTTCCCAACCCAGGTGAATGAAAAGTGTCGTGTTCAAGAGCGGTAATAAAGTTTCTTCTGAGACAAAAGGTGACAAATAGGTTCATTCTTCTCTTTTTTCCCCCACCATTTCTGGCAAGTACCTCTTTATTTTTAACAAGCTTGAGGAGGATAACATATGCTTGATTATAAGCTCATCCTTCGGACGAGTCCAACCTAGTTTAAATTCGAACCCTAGGAAGGAGTGGTTCGTTCCTGTTTGTAATTGAACAGGTCCTCTACTGTAAAAATTTAACGAGCCCAGTATAGGAGAAACTCGGTGTTTTTCATTTTTAGAGAGTCTGAAAAAACTAAAGGAGACTCCATGTTGAACTTTTTCGTATATTTGTGTCCCTCAAGCCCGAAAAAGTATAAAATAATACCTGGGGGAACCGCTTGATCTTGCGACCAAGGAGTACTTTCATAATTAGTGCCACTGACCTGAAAAGTAAAAAGCGATCAAGGACACGTCGTTTTATTTCCATATCGAGTTTGAAACGACAAAAACCCGGCAATCTTTTCCTGTTTTTTACGGTCAGAAAAGGGCTATAAGGGGACCGTCTTTTAATTCCATTTTAACGAGTGTAAAAGAAACGCTCGGCGATCTTTTCATGTTTTAGGAGTCAGAAAAGGGCTTAAAAGATGACTCTAAGGTTTCACTTTTTCGTAAGTTATAACGAGTCCGAAAAAAGGGATAAAAATGTACTCATGGTTTTCACTTTTTCGTAAATTTTAATGAGTTCGAAAAAGGGATAAAAATGTACTCATATGGCCGACTTTCAATTTAATTTATGAGCAGGAAAAGACGGAAAGAACTCGGTATTTTCATTTGTTTTACGAGAATGAAAGATAACAAAATAATCTCGAGATTTTCACGAGTTTAACGAGTCTTGAAAATAACTGAAATTGACTCGAGATAGGTTTCATTTTTACAGAAGCTTGAAACAGACAAAAACTATGCTTCAAAGTAGTTTCATTTTTACACAAGCTTGAAACAGAGATAAAACTGTGCTTGATGCCCCCTAAGCATAACTGCTAGAGTGCATGCCCCCCTAGCTTCATTTCATTCAACCAATTGGATGAAACGAAGGTTTAGTTACGAGATCATTTGAAAGACTCGACCTAAAACTATAAGAAAATTATGCAAAAAACTGAAATAACTAACCTAAAAACTTAACATTTATAAGATCTCGTCAATCTCTCGACTCAAGTAGAGGAGGATTTGTTTCATTTTTAAACGAGCTTGACACAGGAAAAGAACTATGCTCGGATTCGGTTTCATGTTTACGCAAGCTTGAAACGAAAAACTATGCTTGTTATAAGTTCTCATGCCCCCAGCATAATGATGCAAATCAAGGTACATGCCCCCCAAGCTTCATTGCATTCAATGAGGTGGATGGAATGAAGCTTTACTTTCAAGATCTTGGAAAGACTTGAGGGAGTTGTTTCATTTTTTAAACGAGCTTGACACAAGATAAGGAACTATGCTCGTAACTACTCTCTACAATCTACCTAACAAAAAACTATACTCTAAAAAACCTTGATTCATTTTTTAACGAGCTTGACACAAGACAAGGAACTGTGCTCTAAAAACCTTGATTCATTTTTTAATGAGCTTGACACAAGACAAGGAACTATGCTCTAAAATCCTTGTTTCATTTTTTAACGAGCTTGACACAAGATAAAGAACTATGCTCATGACTACTCTCTACAATCTACCTACTTAACCTACCCTTGTTTCATTTTTTAACGAGCTTGACACAAGACAAGGAACTATGCTCAAAAAGTTCGCATGCCCCCAGCATAATGATGCGAAATGAGGTACATGCCCCCCAGGCTTCATTGCATTCAACCGGCTGGATGAAATGAAGGTTTACTTTCAATATTTAACTTGAAAAGGGAGTTGTTTCATTTTTAAAGAGGTTGACACAAGAAAAGAACTATCCTCATACCGGATTCATTTTTTAACGAGGTTGACTCAGTAACAGGAACTATCCTCATACCTGATTCATTTTTTAACGAGGTTGACTCAGTAACAGGAACTATCCTCGTACCTGATTCATTTTTTAACGAGGTTGACTCAGTAACAGGAACTGTCCTCGCACCTGATTCATTTTTTAACGAGGTTGACTCAGTAACAGGAACTGTCCTCGCACACACTTACTTTCTAACTGTCTATATAACCTAAAATCTACCTGATTCATTTTTTAATGAGGTTGACTCAGTAAAAGAACTATCCTCATAACATCCAATTTCATTTTTTAACGAGGTTGAGAGAGGAACAAACTATCCTCGTACTCACTGATTCATTTTTTAACGAGGTTGACACAGTAAAAGGAACTTTCCTCACACTCACTGATTCATTTTTTAACGAGGTTGACACAGTAAAAGGAACTTTCCTCACAACATCCAGTTTCATTTTTTAATGAGGTTGAGACGGGAACAAACTATCCTCACGGACACCTGTTTCATTTTTTAACGAGGTTGGCACAGGAAAAGGAACTGTCCTCGCTCCTGATTCATTTTTTATCGAGGTTGACTCAGTAAAAGGAACTTTCCTCGCACACACTGATTCATTGTTTAACGAGGTTGACACAGTAAAAGGAACTTTCCTCGGACTCCTTGTTTCATTTTTTAACGAGGTTGATACAAGAAAAACTATCCTCGCACCATCCAATTTCATTTTTTAACGAGGTTGAGAGAGGAACAAACTATCCTCGTACCCACTGATCATGGCTTCCAACTGGAAGAAAGACATGTCAAAGGACACACCTTGATCATGGCTTCCAAAAGGTCTTCATCAGAAGGAAGAACACTTCTCTGGAAGGAACACATGTCAAGGGACTCAACAGGGATAAGAACATCGTGTTCAAAGAATCCCATAGAGTTCTCCATGTCAATTACCGGATCTAAATCAAAGGAAGATGAGCAAACAGTGAGAGGCTCACTTACTTCGATAACTGAAAACATGGGACCGGTTGCCACATAATTTACCCGTGGCAGGGTAGATACCACTTTAGAATCAGGAACATTTAGGGGTGTCATATTATTGGTAGTTGAAAAAAGACTAGGGAACGAAAGCTGGTCTACAGTCACAATACTGCCATTGTGAGGGAAAGACATCACGCGAAAGAGTGTCGATACGACAGCTTTCATTGCATAAACATAGTCTCGCCCAAGGAGTAAATTGAAATCCAAGGGACCTCGAACTACCATAAGATCAACACAAACAGTTTTACCTTCCAAGGTAATAGAAAACTTAGGAAGGATCCCTAAAGGTTCACTAATTGTTCTGTTAAAAGCTTTCAGATTCTGCGTAATAGGCGCAAGCTGAGGGGAACCCAAAGCTTTCCAAACAGCTGAGGATAAAATACTAACAGAAGCACCTTCATCTACCTGAGTACGATGTATGTCCCTACCACCAGCCTTGACAATGATTTGGAAAGGGATGGAGGAAGGAAGACGAGGTTCTGTCAGTCTATTCCAATCAAAGGAAAAGACCTCAGTACTTGGAGGGGGTTCTGTAGAAACAGGTGAAATGCCCCCCGGCATAGAAGAATCCGATGTAACAAGAAGAACATCAGCGGTATGAAATTTACTCTCGAAAAGGAGAGTGTGATCGACCGAATGTGAAATTGAATCGACCACTTGATCAACTAATTGATCATCAACCTGGGTGACATGAGTTTCATTCTCCAATGGAAGAGTGTGATCGACTGTACTTGAATTTAAATCAATCAGTCCGTCGGTTGACGGTAGGTTGGGAGAAAGTTTACGGTAACCAGTTGGAAATTCTTGCTGTGGAACAGTAAGGTTTTCCAACAATGTTGAGGCTTCATCCATGTGAGGGCAAATGTGAGTTTGATGACTCCCTTTACATAACTTACAAGGAAACCTAACTTTACCCTTTTTCCCAGGAACCTGACTATCACTGGTTGATGGATCAATGGAAAGTTGATGAGATTTTTTTGACCATACTTCCAAGACCTTTGGAATACCAGGACAATTGACAAGGAAGTGGTCACCCTTACAAAGCCTGCAAGGGTATTTGGGTTTACGATGCATGTTGGAATTTTCCTCAACACAACTAACACTTACAGCCATGGTTGGTTGGTTGACTTCTTTCTTATCTTGCTTCTTCTTCTTCTTCTTCTTCTTCCCTTTCTTCTTCTTCTTAGCCTCCTGGTTACTAACATCAAGGCTTTTACCAGGCGAAGAGGAAGAAATGGAGGAAGAAAGATTAGGCGAAGAAGGTAAAGGGTCAACAGAAGGTTGGTGATGTTGAGATGGTGAACTCTGTTGAGGTGAAGCATCCGGTTGAGATGGAACAATTGGAGTATTTTGGGCCAACGAAGTTGAAAATAACCATATCGGTAAACCTATTGTAAATCCAGGTAATGACAAAGTAGCCATATAAGGAGGACCAACATTTCCAAAGTAAGGAAAAGTACTAGGATTCTCATTAGGAGGGGTTCCTAGGTTGATAAATTCCGGAACATTTGCCATTATATTCAACTTCAGTGAATTTTATTAACAATTTAAAACTAAAATTAACAATTCACAATTCACACTTAACAACTAAAATTCACAATTCACACCTATAGTCTCTAAAAGTAAAAACAAACAAATTAACACGCGCTATCAAATCTAGGAGTCAAACCACACACAAACAGTAAGCTCTCCGGACCGAAAACACTAGTTGGTGATGAAGCCCAACCTCGCAGAATTCAGTACAGAAATGGTGGGTGGAACAGTTACCCCGGCAACCTGCTTAATGAATAGACTGGACCAAGTTCCTCCACTTTAACCGTCTCGAAGTGAAGTGAACCCCCCGGAAAATCCAAGTGAGTATAACCGACGTCTGCTCCAGGTACAGTGGGACCTTCCCTCCACCGTCACCTCGGTAGAACCCTAAAGATTATGGTCACTAAGGTCACCAACAGTAACAAATACACCTGGGGGAACAGTCTAAACTCCGACAGCACGCAAGGGCAGAGTAGCAAGCTCAATCCCCTTACCGGCTCCTTGACAACAATCCAAGGTTTACCGATAAGTGACCCCTGGCTCCTCGACAATGGTTAATCCGAGGTTTACCGTTTGTAATACGTACTGTCTGGCGTCGTTCCCAACGAGGGGGGAATGATCCCCTCACTGGTTCGGACACGAGCTCGTGCTTCTCCTTTAAGAGGAGCTTTCCCAGAGTGCAATTAAAACAATTGGATTTATTCTACTCAAGATAAACTATCTGTTTGGTTTTGTAGTCTTGGAGAGTTAAGTACTTACCTACTCCAAGACCCTAGCCTAAGCTATGTTGGTGTTTCAGAGCCCTAGAAATGTAAAAATTACTAGATGAATTTTAATTAAGCGCTGTGTTATTAAGGCTGTTATTACTCAAATGGGTAAATGGAGATGAAAACAATGGTGTTATGACCCGACTCAACTGAATGCAATCGAATATGATAATGCAATCCTTTCAATTCGATGAATCCTAACTAGAGTAAGGAGAGAGTTTCCATTCACTTCCAACAATGCAAAAAATTGATCATTAAGAGAAAATTTAACAAATTCTCTAATGCACTAATTTCATCAAGAAAAACTAATGCAAATCAATTCCAAACCAATTTTTATTTTTATTTTTGTGTAAATTCAAATCAAAGAAAGCTGATCTAAATCTACGATTGATTTTCCAGAATGTAAACTATGCAATTGTAATCTATGCACAATTCACTCGAAAAGTATGCAAATGTAATCTATGCACATTTTTCATTCATATTCTGAAAATGAGAATTCTAATTATGCAAATGTGATCTATGCAAGAGAATTCTCAAACACAAGATGATTCTAATGTAATCTAAGAACCAATCAAGTGCAAGTCGAGAAAATTGGGCGAGAGTTCCAAAGATCAAAAAATAAAAACACTCAAAGGCGATTAACACTCATACACAATTTAGCCCCCAAGACTGAAAGACTGAGAGAAACCTCCAAGTAATGACCAAAGGAAATCAAATCAAGAATTTCTCAAAAAGAGACTCAAAACACCCAATTGATGAAAGCTAAAAGCAGGAATGCTAATGAAACAAGTTCAGGTGAAAATTTTTGACAGGGTACTAAAGGATCTGGGCAGAAAACACTAAGAAAAACCAAAATCTAAAAGCAATTAAAGCAAAAATGGATTTTTCCTAAATTTTTACAGGAAGACGCAGGAAACCCGTTAGAACAGGCGCGGGCCCGCTCTGTGCAAACGGCAACAGCGCGTCCAAAGACGCACTATACAGTACTCAGAGGGTGCGTCCTTCTGGAAAAGTTAAGAAAAACCAAATCTAACTAATCCTAAGCTAACCCACCCAGAGACAGAATCACAGAGCCAAAACCAGAAAAATAAACCAATTTTCTCAAAGCAAAGTTCACATAAAGGAAAAGACTTTTCTCATCAATGGAATCTATCCCCAGCGGAGTCGCCAATTTGTCACACGGAATTTGTCAAAGGTGCGGACACGGCTGACCTTCCTAGAAGTCTAAGACATTCTAATGACAAACAAGACAAAATGGAGTGATCTTTCTCTAAATACACCTTTTACAACATGAAAACTACAAGTGTTTAGGCTTACCTTATTCCAAAACGCTGTTGTTGAAGTTCGTTCTTGACGATCCGGATGAGCTCCTCCTTCATGTCAATTCCTGCAACCACAAACAATCAAACAATTACCGAGCACTTGTATTTCATATAATAAAACATATATTCAACATGCAGACCAAGGAACACATGAAATAACTCATTAACACAAGCTATTGAGAAAAATAAACCAGTTTGTATTAATAACGAAACAAAGAAACTCTTACAACCTAGCCTTGGTGTTGTGCAAGTTCCTCCCAGGGTCCATCAAGGGTTTTCCTCTACTTTGACAAAGCTCACCCACTTCCAAGTAGAATCAAGCAAAGACAATCTCTCCTCACAAGGTTCTAAATGGGAGTCCTAATTCCTGCAGCATTTACCCAAAGAAAATGTATAGCTTCAACCTCTTCTCCTTTTGGCTCAATGCCTTTATTTATAGTGCTGTAAAGAGGTTATTCAGGTCCACTATCAATGGGATCATCCCCCTCTATGGGTGGGATAGCTCCCTTATTGATGGGATAAGTTCCCCCTTAATAGAGATACATGAACCAACTGGAGGCGCATCCATTTCATCAAACCGACCTCTAGAATGTTCTAGAAGTAACCACAAGTAACTTTTTCAAGATAAAACTCGCGCATTTTGCCTTTTACAGAGGGACGCACCTGTCCCTTAACATACAGAGCATCCATGGACGCAGATTTTGTGAACATGGTCAGCGTCCCCGCAGGTAAGGCTAGAGAGAACCTGCGACCCCAGAGATAAACATAATTTTTACAAGACTTTCTCTCTTCTTTGAGTTTGAGATGGATAACAGAGGCATGAGACTTGCCTAAGAGGGTAGCATGACTGTTGATTTGAGCCATACTAACTGTAAGTAGTCAAGGTGACATTTTTTAGTGTAACAATACTTTTAGAGAATTCCTTTAAGACTATATAGAATTTCATTATCTATAAATAACATTGTGATTTATCTATTAATGGGTAAATTTGTGGTAGGGAAATAATACATGTAGGAAATATAAGTGATTTCACCTAGTTGGATGACCTTGTAGCTTTTTCTAGTACCCCTTTGAGTGGCACTACCTAAAAAAATGCCTATATGTGTAATTTCACTTTCATATATCATCAAGTATATCAAATGTCCCTAGGTTATCAAAACCTAACTTTAGATAGGTCAATCAATCAAATTGTTTTAATATTTCAACAAGAATAACACTTAATAATATTACTCTCAAGGACATGAGCAATCAAGTAGTATGGCTAAGGATATCGTTAAACTTCCTTTGATAGTGCCTCGAGAGATTGAGCCAAGTATTTTTATTGAACCATGCACATGTATATGAGAGATATATCTCTTGCCAATCGCTTTCCCTTAGGACCATAGAAACCATGTCCTCTATGCTAGGCAATAAATTCCTACATAAATTTTCATATTGTGAATTTTTTAATCTACTAGCAAAATAATATTCAATAAAGAGTACAACCCCACTAGCAATAGCACAAACAAGTGTATGGATCATACCTGTGTCCTTATTTAAGACTTGTATCAATTGAATCCTTGCATTAATCTAGTATCTATGATAAGTGTTTCTAACAAACCCACCCATACCACCACTAGAAATCTATCTCGAATACACAAGATGTATAGAAGAAAATATAGATCAACGACTTAAAAATTAGCCTCTTCGAGGGGGAAACCTTATTTACATTACATAAGTGAACAATTATTGTATGATACAAATGAAAAGACCTCAGTTCTATATATAGGAACCTAAGGGGTCATAATATAATCAGAGCCTACATAACAATAATAATGTAAGGGCACAACAATATAAATAGTGGGCTTCTATGAGGCACAATAATAACAATATGGGGACTACATGGGCACAATAATAAAAATAAGGGGCTACACTAGTATTATAGGTACCTAACATGCCCCTCTCCTTCAAAAAAGTGTTGTCCTCAACACTTGCGTAGTTCTGGATGCATCTACATAAGATTCTCATCCTCCCATGTGGAATCTTTGGCGGGTACGTTCTTACATTTGATGAGATACTCTGAAATTGATCATTTTCGTAGCTATCTGGTTCTTACTTCCGTAATTGCTTTAGGTTCCAATATGATTTTTCCTTCCTCGTCAAGTTCTGGCAATATTGTTTGAATTGGGATCTTTTCACTTATAACCTTCTGTAAGAATGAAACATGGAAAATTGGGTGCACTCGGGAAGATGCAGGAAGCTCCAATTTGTATTCCATAGTACCAATATTTTGCAACACCTTGCAATGACCATAGTAATTTAGTGATAATGTAGTATCCTTCTTAACTTACTGCAGGGACATTTATTTCTATGGTTGTAGTTGTAAACATATCCAATCACCTACATCAAAACTTCTTTCGTTGTGATATTGATCTTCCTGTTGTTTCATTTGATTTTGCACCAAATTGAGGTTATCCTTTAAGAGTTGGAGAACTTTTTGTTGATGTTCGATGTGATCTTCCATAGCTTGAACCTTATCATTTTCTCTTAAAGATGATGTGATGGACGGTGGATGATATCCATATAGTACCATAAATGGGGTCATTTTTGCTGTAGTATGGAAGGAAGTGTTATACCACCATTCATCAAAAGGTAACCACTTGACCCATTGTGTTTGTTTATCAGATACAAAGCAACAAATATATCTTTCCAAACATTTGTTCACTATCTCATTTTTCCCGTCATATTGAGGATGATAAGATGAGATATGAGCTAATTGAGTACCAATACAAGAAAATAATTTTGTCCAAAAATTTCCAGTGAAAATGTTGCTTACAATAATCTTTGGGTTCCCATGTAGCTTTTGAATAGTTTCCATAAATGCAATAGCAATTGTACGGGCTTTAAATGGATGAGATAATGCACGAAAGTGTGCATACTTGATAATTCTATCAACTACCACCATGATGACACTCTTTCCTTTGGACTTGGGTAAACCTGTGATAAAATTCATTGAAACCTCCTCCCAAAGTTGACTTGGAATGGATAAAGGTTGTAACAGAATCGGGGTCTTAATTGTCTTCCTCTTATTTTGTTGGAAAACCAAATATTCTGCCACAAACTTTTGAATATCAAATTTAAGGCCATCCCAAAAAAAAAAAATCTTGACCATGTGGTTAGTTTTTTTAAATCTTGAGTGCCCTCCTAAGGGAGAGGTGTGCAATCCCAAAATAATATTTTGTTTAAGTTAGGAATTCTTACAAAGATATAAGTCATCTTTGTACCATAATGAATCATTTTTCTAGCTAAATGTA
Source organism: Pinus tabuliformis (assembly GCA_031772625.1). Lineage (NCBI taxonomy): Eukaryota > Viridiplantae > Streptophyta > Pinopsida > Pinales > Pinaceae > Pinus > Pinus tabuliformis. The sequence goes on along the minus strand of CM062817.1, from coordinate 859,460,910 downwards.
TGATATGTACTCTGATCTTGTTACAACTTTTGAATGAGTGTCTACACTTATTCGTCATTCATCCCTTGTTTCGATTATCCAATATGGTTGGATAATAGATATGGCACAAAGAAATGTTTCCACATATTCATCCTTTCTTGAGAGTGCATCTGCAACAACATTTTTCTTATCTTTTTTGTAGATGATTTTAAAGTCATAACCCAACATCTTGTGACCCATTTTTGTTGCTCTTTTGTAGATAATATTTGTTCCAAAAAGTATTTAAGACTGTCATGGTCTGGTTTTACCTTGAAGTGTCTTCCCATTAGGTAAGGTAGCCATTGCTTTAGTGCATGCAGTATTGCCAACATTTCCTTTTCATAAATAGGTTTTTGTAAATACTTTCCTTTGATTAGACGACTTTCAAAAGAAATGGGTCTTCCTTCTTGCATTAAAACAACACCGATTCCATTTCCTGAGGCATCACATTCCACAATAATGGTTTTTGTGAAGCCTGGCATAGCTAAGACCAGTGCTTGGCATAGTGCCTCTTTAAGATGTTCAAAGGCCTTAGTTGCTTCTGGAATCCAAGAAAATGCATCTTTCTTTAGTAATGTTGTTAGAGGTGATATTATTCTCCCATAATTCTTAACAAGCCTGTGATAATCCTCGAATATGCTTTACGGTTCTAGGGATTTTCCGTTCCTTAATGGCTTTAATTTTGTTATGGTCTACCTTAACACCCTCATGAGATACAATATGACCCAGATATTCCACTTCCTATACTCTAAAGAAACATTTAGAGGTTTTTTCATATAATTGTTTCTCGTCTAACATTTTGAGAACCCTGTCAACATATTGAACATGATCCTTCCAAGACTTTTCATAGATTAGTATATCATCAAAAAATACTGACACAAATTTTATAAGGAAGGGTTTGAAAACGGAATTCATCAAACCTTGAAATGTAGAAGGTGCATTGGTAAGGCCAAAAGGCATGCCCAAAAATTCATAATGACCCTCATGATTTCTAAATGTTTTTTTTGGAATTTCTTCACTCATCATTCTAATTTGATGATATCCTATAGGAAGATCTAACATGGTGAAGTAAATTTCTCCATGTAATTTATCCAAAAATTCATCAATGACAAGAATGGGAAATTTATCTTTAATAGTGATCTTGTTGAGCTCCCTATAATTCGAACACGTGTATCATGCTCCATCCTTCTTATGACTAGAGAATATAAATAACTTTGACTAGATTGAATTATACCAGCCTCTAGCAATTTTGCAACCATACGTTCAATTTCACTCTTTGGGCATAGGGATATCTGTAACACCTAATGTTTGGAGGAACACTTCCTAGAATCATATGAATAGCATGATCATGATCATGAATAGGTGGGAGGCCTTTGGGAATCTCAAATACCCTGGAATGATTGTTCAATATTTTTTAGAGATATGTAGAAATAGATGATTTCAATATTTGAATCTCTAGTGAGCATAATTGTACAATTATGCCTGGTTTTTATTTCTTTAGAATCTATGTAATGCCATTAGAATTGATTATCTTTCCTGGTTTCCCTGCAATACCCCTTAATTCAACTTCCTTTCCTTCCCAAAAAAATTTCAAGAAAAGTTCTTGAAAATTAAAAGCTATAGTACCCAAAGATTGTAACCATTGGACTTCTAGTACAACATCAACACCACCCATTGGAACGAAAAGAATTGGACTATTCAATACATATCCCCCCATGGATAGCTTGATATTATGGCACTTTTTAGAGAAATTTATAGTTCCCACATTTGCAACCATCACTTGACACTCTAGTGCTGGATATAGGAAGCAATTCAATTCCTTGGTTATATTACAATGAATAAAATTATGGGTAATACCCAAATCAATCAGCAATATTACCTTTTCCTTCTTGATCTATCCTTCTATCTTAAGAGCTTGAGGAGTGGTAATTCCTGCCAATGCATTACGAGATATGGTTGGATTCATTTCTTCTTTATCTAGGGTTGGTTCCTAGTGTATATCCTCTTCTTTTGACATTTCTTGTTCCTTTTCTTCCTCCTCTTCACAACCTATGTAAAATAATTTATTCTCAGCACACTTATGACCTTTAGTGTATTTGCTATCACAACTATAACAAAGCCCTTTTGCTCTTTTTTCTTCCAATTTTTGTAGTGTCAACCTTGTAGGTTGTGGCAGGCTAGGAGCAGCAACACTTCCATCTGTATAGTTGTGAGTGGCAAACTTTCTTGTTGTCATAATTCTACTTTCAACTTTTCTTGCCACCCTGAATTCCTTCTCCAATAAATCAGGTTTCTAAAGGCGAACCTCATGTTGGACATTATCCTTTAAAGTCCTTATGAATACATCAATCCCATGTTCCTATAGAATATCATTTACCCTTATATTCAATTTTTCGAAGTCCTCAATGTGCTCTGCCATTGAACCCTTTTGTTTTAGATTTATCAATTGGCTAAAGAAGGTGTTTCTTTTTGTATCTTCGTAATGTGCTATCATTTCCTCTATAAAAATTGACCAAGTGATGAGTAGTTTAAGAGAACAAAGCCATCGATACCATACAAATTGATTGGGTTCTAAATATAAAGTTGCAATGTGTACCTTTTGTATGTGTTGCATATTATGGAGATCAAAATATTGCTCCATCTGTAGTATCCCTGTTACCGGATCCTTTCCATCAAACTTCCTCATTTTGATCTTTGGAATATGGTGGGTATTCAATCCAACATTAGAGTCTATGAAAGCATGACTAACATTTCTTTTATTCTCATCATGAGTTTCATCTAATATATTTTCACCATTAGGAAGCATTTCTTGTAGAAACTTGGTCAAACCTTCCTTGTCTTCTTTTAAACCATCCTTCAAACCTTCCATGTTTTCTTTTAATCCATCCTTCAAACCTTCCATGTCTGATTTTAAACATTCTTAAAACCATCCATCTTAGCTTCCATTTCATTTTTGTTAACTCTTTGTGAGAGAAAAAATTGTTGCACTAGGTCTTGTGATTTTGATATATCATGTTGCATTTCTTCTTCTTCTTCATGCGTCATAGTAGATATTTCTGGTTGCTTACTAGGTGTTTCTATTTTCTTGCTTTGAGCCATTTTGGAATCAAAAAATGATATTTACGTTTCACTATGCCCCTCGAATCACTTCAGACTGATTTTTCAACCAAAACTTATGCAAATTTTAAACAAATACAAACCTTTTTCCTACTTTGTAGGAGATCGATATTGAATATGTTGTATCTCTGTAAATTCAAATCTCCAAGGTCTAAAATTATGTCTTGTGGTATCCCTCTGAGTCTTCTTTCTAATGCCACAAATCAAACCAAATTTGGATTCTTTAAGATAAATTTATGTCAAATCTCCCACGATGACCTGATTATGTACCTATTCAGTAGAGCGAACTTGTATGGAGTGCCATGTTTCACTGTTTCGACCTTCAGCACTAAAAACAATACACAAGATATTACAGTCCGTGCAATTTTTGCCACTTTTTACGAAATTCAAATCCGATTCTTGTGGAGGAAGATATGATGATTTCCCCAAGAGACAAAAGTATGGAGCATGCAAAAACCCTAGCTAATTTGGACCATATCTCCGCAAATATAGCGAACCAAGATATGAAATTTTTACAAAAAAATCATTAGGATTTTAGCTCCTCATGGTAAAAATTTAAGCATCTTAACTTTCGTAGAAAACAAGTTATAACGAAAATTCCACGATGACCTATTTGCAACAGCAAAACCCTAGAATCCAAACCTCTGATACCAAATGTTATGCAAGTAGCTCACAAATAGGTAGATCAATGACTTAAAATTATCTTCTTCGAGGGGGAAACCTCCTTTACATTACATAAATGAAAAATTCTTGGACAATACAAATGACAAGACCTCCTTTCTATATATAGGAGTCTAAGGGGTCACAATATAATTAGAGCCTACATAACAATAATAATGTAAGGGCACAACAATAACAATATTGGGTTTCTATGGGGCACAATAATCGCAATATGGGGACTACATGGATGCAACAATAACAATAAGGAGGCTACACTAACAATAATAATAAGAGGCTACACTAGTAGTATAGGGACCTACCAATAATACTCAACACAAATTTGGTGTGTGTGTAAAAATAATGTCTACTCTCCCAATTCTCTAGGTGATATTAGTTTTGAAATGGATAGTTTGCTTGGTGTGCCAATCTTAAATGGGTAGCTTATATTTTTTGTCTCAGCTAATAGTTCACAACATAAAAATGCATATTATTGGGTTGGTTTGCAATGAGGTGGTATTGTTGAGAAAGCAACACTGAAACAAAATAAGGAAGTAAATGGATAACTTTATAAAGCATAATCTACATAAATATGTCCAAGGATTATCACGTTGAACCCCAATTGCCAAAGCATGTGACCTACAATACTCGGTCATGACCCTCACACATTTCGAAACTCTATCAGCTTAAATTCCATGATATTATGAAGGAATTTTGGCAGTGTAAAGTCAATAATCTGCTTTTATACTAAAAGAGGTAGACATAACAAGAAACTGAGATCCAATCAAGTCCAATTTGATAGACTCGCCATAAATATCAGACTAAAATGAGAAGAAATGTTGTGAGAGAAGACATCTTTCCAAAATTTTGGTGATTTAACATGATGTCCAGCTAATAAAAAAAAGAACAAGTTTGAAGATATCGAGCTCGGATCTGTCTTCCTCCCAAAAACCTAACGTATTTTAGACTAGGAATAAACAATATATCATGACCAGAAATGGAAATATCGTCAATTTTAATAAACATGGACTTTATGCCACAAGTAGTTCAAAAACATAAGATTCAAACTAGGAACTTCCAAAAGCCTCAATGTTTATTATGACTCATCAAATTATACCTATAATTCGAAAAAAAAACAACCTTCTGCAAATCACTTCATTGTTCAACTTGCTTAAAAATAGATTTAACTGTAAATCTAACATGATAGAAAAACACAAGTCATGAATTCCTATGGTTGGATATGTTAAACCAAAGATGATATTCCCAAATCTTCCATTCCTTCGATGTATCTTTGCACCTTTAGGGGCAATTTCTAGTTAATACTTTTGTTGGCTATTATATTCGTCCACTTTTACAAGATAGCGCTTTTGGTTGTGGTTTTTTATCTTTTCCTAACACATGATGGTTATCATAAAAGTTGTTTCGAAGTCAGTCATTTTTTTATCAACAGAGGAGATAATGGTAAAGCAATTTTACAATCTTAATAGATTTAAGAAAATTGTGTTTATGATGATTGTCTAATTCTTTCCTAGCTCTAAAAAGAGTTTCCTTGCTTTTAGTTTTATTTTTTTAATTAATATTTTTAAAAGTATAAATTGAACTTTTATTAATTACAATCTTAATAGATTTAACCAAAATTTGTTTATGATGATTATCTAATTATTTCATAGGTTTAAAAAGAGTTTCCTTACTTTTAGTTTTATTTTATAAATTTATATTTTTTTAATGTATAAAATTTTATTTAAATAGATTATTTTCAATGTAAATGGAATTTATACTTACACATTTATTTTTTATTATTATTATTTAAAATTATTAATAACTATTTTTTAAATTTTCATTATTCAAATATTTTAATTAATATAATAACAATTGGTTTATCATTAAAATGGTTGAGTCTTAAAAATTATAATGAATATATATATATATATATGATATTTATATTTAATATAATGTTGTGTATTATAATGATATTGGGATATTTAGAGTTTTTTAAGATGTGTCCATAATGTTTTGGATAGATGGTGTTGAGTGTGTTGTTAAGGTACTCTTAGATGTTAACTCATCAGTTCAATTCTCTACATTTTTTGGGTATTATGTTTGGACATGACAATGATGTAGCCTCACCAATGTCGAACTTAAAAACAACAACAACAACAACAACAACAAAAAACAACCTTGACTCAGAATCAACAAAAAAATATTTAATATTATATTTTAAATATATTTTATTAATATCAATAATAAAAACATGTTTTTGAGTTTTTATATTTTTAAAAAGTTTGTTGTATTTGAATATTCATCAGCATATTTACTATGGAAAATATAATAATAATAATAATTTTTTATTTTACTTATTTTTGTTAAATATTTTTATATAATATTTTAATAAGGTATTTTTAATTTTATAATAATTATATTTATAAATTCTAAAAATAAAAATAAAAAATCTAATATCATTATTAATAAATTATGAATAATAATATTGTGTAATTTTACAAATGATAAAATGTAATTCTAAAATTTGCATAGAATTTAATATAAATAAAAAAATAATAATAATATGTACTAATTATAAATTAGTAATATAATATTAATAATAAGATTAACTAAATTAACTAATTATAAGTTAGTAATAATTATATTTGGGAAATGATTCTTATAAATATTTAAGATTTTAAAATTACTTAAATATGGTTAAGAATAATTTTCTCTCATTTATAATAAAAATTATATTAGAATTCTTAAAAACAAAGCATATAAATATATTCCCTAATGGGGTGACGAGTGATGCAACAACACTCCATTGAGGGGCATTAAATCCCTTCCCTGTGTGGCACATAAATGAAGTGTCTTGAGGACGCTAGTTTGGGCATGATGCAAATGTAGTTTGGGCATGATGCAAATGAAGTTTTTTGAACAAGTGAGGAAGATTTTATTCGTTTAGGAAGCAGTTGGTGGTAGCATTTGGTATATGGGTATGGGAGGAGCATTGTTGGTGGAGATTTATGTTCTTGGAGTCCAAGGTGGTTGTTGGTTTCATCCAAGTTTGGACTTCCATCTTGCAAGAGCATTGGTGTATTACTCTACGCAAAGAAATTAGTTCAAGCAGGGCAGTGAACTAGAGTGAGTTGCATCGTTTGAGACCATAGCCTATATGAAGAGGTCTGAGACATTGTTGAAATCTTGGATAAAAAGAGTGGGCGGTATCTAGTTTGCAGTGTCACCTCTACCTTGGTTGTAGAGAACCCATATTCTCCTGGGACTTAGGCACAACTCTCTTTTTGCTCGTGCTTTTTCATTTCCTTTTTATCAATGTGTGTTTCTAGTGCTTCTGGTGCGGTTGTGTATTGTGGGTTTCCAGCGTTGGTGGTGGAGGAATTTGAGGTCAAGATACCCCTTTTAATGAGTTGGGACCTTGCATTCTTCTACTCTAAGTCATGTGTGTTTGTGGCTACTAATTTGGAGGGCATGTCTATGTCGACCCCAACGGCTAATTCAGAGAGGTGTGTTTTAGAGGAAGGGGTGTTTGTTCTTTGTGACTGGTGGCTCAATGCATGGTGGATAGTTTTTGGCATGGGGTGGTGCATATATGGTCCTGTTGGATGGATGATCTTAGGTTTGACACTTAGTGGAGGTGACTAGGGAAATTGGCTTTCTTTAGCTACAGTGGTTTTCGCAGTTGAAGTGGAGAAGTGGGCCCATCGGAAGCTCGAGTCCTATGCTAGAGGTATGAAAAGGACGCGTTTGTGGAGTGTACAATGTATTGGGCCAAGGAACCACGTTATGCAACACCAAAGGGGAAGAGTCTGAAGGGGAGTTGGCTCAAGAGGCAAAGGCATGGTCCATCATGGCAAGCAACCAGACTTCGGTGATGAGGTGGAGCAGTCACACGCTCTCTCACCAGGGTGTGTGATTTTACCTTAGATTTTTGACTCCTTGGACGCTCAAATCAACTACGTGACAGTACTAGTGGAGACGTTAGCTCGAGATCACCATAATGACAAGAATGGGGTCATATCTTTCAGGACGACCTCCAACACAATTAGTGGAAAATTCTTGATCAATTGGCATCCCTCCATCATGGATAGAAGAGACTTCAAGAAAGGCTGGAGAGCCTTGAAGGGAAGATGGCACACACAGAAGCTCATGTTCATGAGGCATTCTGACAACGGCATGGAAATGTTCTAGAGAACTAGGATCCAGGGAATATCGTAGATTGATTATGATAGTTGGATGTATTTTTTTTTGTTGACTAGCGGAATCAGAAACGACGGTGGTATCATACTCGCATTACATGGGGTCGAATCCCATCGGCTACCACTATAACCTCTAGGAGGAACCGCCCAGCTCGCAAGAACGGCCCTCGGGTAAGACGAGACTCGAACTCGTGACTTGCACAGTGGCACAGACAACTTAACAGATCATCCATTGGCCACGAGACCAAACCTCTGCAGGAGATATTTGAATGTATTTTGATACTTGGGTACTTTTGGGAATTATGGGCATCTGTGGGCTTGTAGTTTTTTCTTATTTTTGTCTACAGTTTTTTGTCTTTACCACCTAGCCAATATGTCTGGTAGGAATGAGTCCAGTGGTGTGCTGGTGATAAGGGTTCCACGACGTAACTTTTCTCAGAATTAATAGAATAAATTTTATTTAAAAAAACATATAACTATATTAAAATAAAATTTTATTCTTACTTGAACTTGTGCTTCTTCATTGTCTACATTGATTTTGTAGGTTGATGGTATGTATATAGCTTAAGGATCTAAATAATGGCAGGGTTCATTATTTAGTCATAAAGGGTATTTCGGATGAGTCATGGTTTCACTATACAAACCAATTAAATTATTCTTCAAACAAAATTTAGTCAACCATAGTCAATAAAAGTAAATCATATTCAACTTAATCAACATAAACATCAAGTTTTGGAAATTATACAACCACAGCCAACTATGGTCAGCATGGTCATCATGTTTTGGAAATTATATGTACATATTTAACTATACTCAACATGGATTGTGCTTTGGAAATTATATGTACATTGGTCAATCATAGCCAACAAAATTCATCCACAGTCAACATGGGTATCATGCTTGGAAAATTATATGTACATTAATCAAGAATAGTCAACCATAGTCAACATATACAACAAACTTCACTCATGGTCAACAAAATTCAACCATAGTTATATGTAGTCAACATGGGCATCATGTTTTAGAAATTATATATACCTTAGTCAACCATAATCAACAAAATCCAAACATACTCAACAAAAGTCAACCATAGTCAACTATAGTCCACATGGGCATCACGTTTTTGAAATTATATGTACATTAATCAAGCATAGTCAATAAAAATAAACCAAACACAAACAAAAGTCAAACATAGTCAACAAAAGTTAGTCATAGTCAACTATAATAAACCATATTCAGCTATATTAAACATAGGCATCATGTTTTGGAAATCATATGTACATTAGTCAACCATAGTCAATATCAATGCCATGTGATTAACAACTAGCATATATCCATCTGAACTCCAAATTTACCAAGCGCTAAGGATCAATTCTCTCAAGATGTAAACATTTTTTTAGAGATAAACTTCGGGAAAGGATTGCACCTCAAGATGGATCTATGCTAGTTTTGAACAACACTAATAAAATGTCTTAATTATAAGAATTTTTTAATTTTAACTTGTTTTGTATAATATATAGAATTATTTTTATTAATAATATTTTTTAAAATGCTACATATCTCTCTCTCTACACACACACACAGATACATTGAATTATGTTTGCTATTAAAACTTTGAAAATGTTACATGTCAACATCATATTAAACATCAAAGGAATTATAAATCTCTATTATGCCTCGAATTAGGTTTGATATAAAATTATGTTATTTATATTATCTTTTTCTTTTATGTTATTTAATAATGGGCCTCAAAACAAAATTGTATAACAAAAATCAACCTTATAAGAACCAACAAGATTCAATATGATGATGTCAACCATGGGGGATGATTCACCATTTTTGGAGTAAAAGGGTAAAAAAAAATGAAAAAAACTACATTTTTAACTTGTATTTTCAACTTATCTCCCTACGATTTTACTCAAATTTTGAGCAGAAGCACTCGTTGGATGCATAATTTAATTTGTCATCCAAGGAGTTCCCATGTTTCATACTTTCGATGGACCCGACTACATGAAAAACGTGATTACAATCATGTTTTTCATGTATTCCACAATTTTCGTGTAGTCATGTCCATCGAAATTATGCAACATGGGCACTCCTTGGATGCAAAATTAAATTTTGCATCCAACGATTGCTTCCACTCAAGATTTGAGAAAAATGATAGGGAGATAAGTTGAAATACGAGCTGAAAATTTTGTTTTTTCCCCTCCAAAACCTAATGAGGTAACCTAGTCTTATTTTATTATTTCCACTATTATTCTATAATATTCCTTAGGAGCTCCATTTTAGATCTAAAAATTTCTCTAACACATGGTCACATGTGGTCAAGAATAGTTAACGATAAACAACAATATGGCCATATGTGGTCAACATAGATAATATGTCCAACCATGTTCAACCAAGGTCAAACATGGTCAAACTATGATCAACACTGCCCACCATGGTTCACTATGGTTAAACATAGTCAAGCATAGTCAATCATAGATAACTTGAAGGCCATATGTTGTCAACACAGTCAAGATGGAAATTCATGTTCAATCAAGGTCAAACATGGTCAAACCATCGTCAGTGGTAATTAACATAGTTGATTATGATTAACCATAGTCAACCATGATGGGTAGTAGTAAGATGGCCAACCATGGTCAACATGGATGTCACAATGTGATGAACAACAAATGTCATCAAAATGTGATCAACAATAAACATCATCACATTGTGATAAACAGAAAATGTCATCACAAAGGTCAATGATTGTGGCCAACCATGTTCAACCAAGGTAAAATATGGCCAAACCATGATCAACAATGGTCTACATGATCAACATGGTTAATAATGGTCAACATGGTCAACATGGTCAACATGACCAACCATGGTTAACATGGGCATTATGGTTAGTTATGGTCGACCACAATTGACATCTACACATAAATGCTAACAACCTTGGTCTACCATGTTTTTCCATGATTAACCATATGATGACCATTGTCAACCATGGTCGAATATGCTCAACCATGGTCAAACATGGTCACTGAGTTCAACCATAATCTACATTATTCCACCATCTTCAAATGATATCAACCATGTTCATCCTTTCTCACCCATAGACAATCATGGGCAATATAGTAAACCATGGTCAACATCGAAATAACTTTAACAACATGGACTAAAATGTTCATGGTTAACCATAATTTAACCATGATTGACCATTGTCAAACATGTTAAAACATGGTCAATCAAGCATAACCATGGTTAAACATGGTCACCAAGTTTAGCCATGGTTAACCTTGTTTAAGAAAAACCATTAATAACCATGGTCAACCATGTTTAACTGAGTCAGCCATGATATTCCCTCATTTGAGGAAGGTCAAACACAGTCAACTATGGTCATATGTGGTCGAACATTGTTAATCATATACAATAAGGTCAACCATGGTTAACATGGTCAACCATGGTTAACATGGTCAACCATGTCCAACTAAGATCAAACATGGCCAAACCACTAGCAATAATGGTCTACATGGTCAACATGGTTAACTATGGTTAATTGTGGTGAACTATTGTTAGTATAGTCATGATGACCAACCATGGTCAACATGGGTATTATGGTCAACCACAGTCATATATAAGTAATTGTTGACAACCCTAGTCTATTATCTTTAGCGAGAGTGAATCATATGTTGACCATAGTCAACCATGGTCAAATAAATTTAGTTGTGGTTAAATATGGTCAAGCAAACTCAACCATAGTTAAACACGTTTGATAAAGTAAACGATAGTCAACAAACATCAACCATGCTCAACAAAGTAAATTGTATTCAACAAAATTCAACCATTGTCAACATGGGCATTGTCTTTGGAAATTATATATACATTAATTAAGAATAGTCAACAAAAGTCAGTGATATTCAACTATAGGCAACAAAAGTTAACTATAGCTAGCAAAATTCAACCATAATCAACTATAGTCTACCCAAGTCAACTATAATTAGCATGGGCATCATGTTTTGGAAGTTATATATACATTAGTTAACAAAATTTAACCATAGTCAATAAAAGTCAACAGTATTCAACAAAGTCAATCATAGTCAACAAAATTCAACCATAGTCAACAAAATTCAACCTAGTCAACTAAGATTAGCATGGGCATCATGTCTTAGAAATTATATGTAGATTAGTCAACCATAGTCAACAAAAGCCAATTATAGTCAATTATAGTCAACATTAGCATCATGTTTTGGAAATTATATATACAATAGTTAACCTTTCTCAACAAAAGTCAACCATAGTCAACTATAGTCAACATGGGCATCATGTTTTGGAAATTATATGTACATTATTTAAGTAAATTCAACCATAGTCAATGACATTGCAATGTCATAAACAATAAACTTCATCACAATGTGATGAACAACGATAGTCATTGAAATGTGATAAACAACAAATGTCATCGCAATGTGACAAACAATGGAAGTCACTACAATGTGATGAACAATAAACATCATCACAATGTGATAAACAAAAAACCACATCGCAATACAAGGAACAACAAACGTTGTCATAACATGACAAATAATAAACATCGTCACAATTGGATAAGCAACAAACAATGTCACAATGTGATGAACAATGGTGCAATGTAATGAATAATAAACATCATCAAAGTATGACGAACAACAAATGACATGGCAATGTGTCAAACAACAAATGACGTAAATGTGATAAAAAATAAATATCATCACAATTTGATGAACAATAATCTTCAGCACAATGTGATGCACAAAAAACAACATCATAATTTGATGAACATCAAATGTCATTGCAATTGCACAAGAAAATGATGTTGCAATGCAACAAATAATACCATTGAGAGCCATCGCCAACCATGTTCAATTGAGTCAACCATAATATTCCATTGAATGACTGAGGTCAAACATGGTCAACCATGCCCATATGTGGTCAAGCATAGTTGATCATAGAAAACAAGACGGCCATATATGGTCAACACAATCAAGATGGCCAACCATGTTCAACTAAGTTCAGACATGGCCAAACCACGGTCAACAATGGTCAACATGGTTGACTATTGTGAACCATAGTCAACCATGGTAGGCATGGTTGAGATGGCCAAACATGGTTAACATGGATGGCATAATGTAGTGAACAACAAATGTCATCACAACATGACGAAATAATAAGCATCATTTTGTTGTGATGAATAATGAATGACATTGCGAAGGTCAATTATGGTCAAGATGGCCAACCATGTTCAACTAAGGTCAAATGTGGCCAAACCACACTCAACAATGGTCAACGTGGTCAACATGGTCAACCATGGTCATCTACAGGAAAATACTAATAACCCTAGCCTACCATGTTGAACCATAGTTAATCATATGTTAATCATAGTCAACCATGGTTGAATAAGCTCAAGCACAGTCAAGAAAGTTCAACCATGGTCAAACTTTGTTACCATGTCCAACCATAGACTACTTTTTTCAACCATCTTCAAACAAGCTCTACCATTGTCAACCATGCTCATCCACAGTCAACCATAATCAACCATGTACAATATGGTCAACTATGCTCAACCATGCTCAACATGGTCAAGCAAACTTAACCATGGTCAAGCATGGTCGCCGAGTTTAACCATGGACAACCTTGCCCAACAATGTTACACTAGTATAACATGAATACATTGTTGCATTAATTGTTTATCATTATGAATCATGGCCAACCTTGTCAACCCTAGTCAACCATTAATGTAACATTCACATTAATGTAACATAAATACATTGTTATATTAATGGTTGACCATGGGCCACATCAGTCATCCCTCCTTAACCATGGTCAACCTTGTCAACCATTATCAACCATAGTCTACTTATCAACTAAATGCACACTAGTCATCAACTAATCATACCACATTAATAGAGTGATTGATATACACCAATCAATGTCATTTACATGTTCATATGCCATTCAATACCGATATAAATGAAAAATGATATTAATCAACAGAACCACAACCACTTTGTTAATGTAATTGCGTTAATTTATAATTTTTAAAAAAATAATTTTAAATAGTATAATATTATTTTAATAAATAAAATATATTTATAAATAAATATTCATTTATATTATATTATTTAAAAGATTAAATTTAATTTTAATTTTAATCAATATTTTAAAAAGTATATTTAATAAAATATAGGAAATCAATACACTCTAAAATTTAAAATATAATCTGTAATTTAATAATATGCAAAGAGATAGTATATGAAAAATTTCGATTACTAGTTTTATCATTATTAAAATTGGAATATCTATTTAAAATTTTACACTCACATCTAATATATTTAAAAAAACATACATAACAAAATTTGATGATATTTTCTTATTCAAATTTAAAAATTAATTATTTTAAAATTTATTGCCTTTAATATAATAATCCAGCGTAATCTATGTTTTAAAGTGTGAAATTTCAGATTAAAAAACATATAAATCCCTTATAATGTCAACAAGATTTAATAGAGTTGTGAGTGAAGACGTTGCTTCGTGGTAAATGACCAGGTGCCTAGCATATAGAAACCAAAGATTTTATGGGTGACAATAAATTACTAAATTGCATAAATGTGACTTTTTCTATTTGCCGATTATTGAAATTTATTTAAAATTAGCCATTTATTTTAAAGGTGTAAAGGTACATCGAAGGAATACAAGATTTGGGAATTGTCCATTAGCAATATGAGCGAATGTTGGAATTGAAATAATAGGCTATCCTATCATTTCAATGTGTTAACAAATTGTATTCACCTTATCTTCATCATGTGACTCAGCTCACTAGACGACTTTGAAAATTAGTACAAACCAAGTTAAAGTCTCTAAAATGAATACCCTTTCTTTGATTTTTTGTCAAATTCAAGCATAGCTCAGATTTACTAGATTTGAAGATTGGCATACCCGACCAACTTAGCAAGTTCCTCCCTCTTCGAGTTGTCAACACGTAGATTGCACTAAAAAATAATGGAAGAATAAAGAGCACATGAAAATTGCATGGGTCATAGGCTTAACTCTCCTATATTTTATGATTTTTTTAGAATTATACTCTGCAAACATGAGAGATTGTATTTGTGCCATACACGACATACACGACTTGCAATTGAACATAAAAGGTTTGCAATAAGGGACAAGTACAACCAACCTAAGGTAGTGCTCAATTTTAGTTTTGTTATATTTTCTTTATAGATTTAATTAAATCATTTATTGATTTTATATATCTTTACTACATCCTTTGTGGGTATTTACAGTTCAAATGTGTGGCAAACTTGTTTCCACCTCTAGTAATTTCTCCTCAGTTCCTCATAGATAATGAGGTGTAGTAAAATCAAATAAATATGTGGCACACATCTTCATTTGGCTACATCTCAAATGGATGCAGATAGCTGTGTTTTTCATATTTGTGAAGATTTGTGAATTGGGTATTCATCACTGAAAAGGAATTCGTCTTAGTCCTTCAAGACATGTACTTATGTCTATGTAAGTGATTATTGCCTAAGCTATGTTGATACTTTACTTTTCTTTATATAAGATGCTTGGTTGATGTTGTCGTATAAATGACCATGTCTACCATATGACTATGGGTATTAGTAACCACTTTTCACTTGTATTTTATCGTGGAATATAATCTGGAGGATCATTAGCCATGAGAGTGGCCCATTTTGTTTTTAAACAATGAACTTACCTAGTTTCCTATAACATTTTTAGTTAACATTGAAATCATGGCTTAAATGTGGTTTATTACTATATATATATATATAGATATATATAATCCTAAGATACACCTAAACCAATCGATGCTTGTAAAACCATCATGCTACCAACCGATGCTCATAAAACCAATAATTATGCTTGTAAAATAAGCTACCAGACCAAGCTTATGATAATAAAGAATTTGCATTCATATTATCGATGATTAAATGAATGGAGATATAGACTAATATGAGCCTAGTTCATTCATTGATGTTATCACCTTCAAATTCGTCATGTTCTCACCTGTGGATTAATAGAGAGAAAAGATTAGTAATTCGTGGAATTTTCGAAAACTAGAAAATTTCAGGGAATAAAGAGTTTTCGTGGGCTGCGTAATTTGCATGGTCCAACCATTAAATCTCAAATAATCAACCCTTAATGTTATTCAAAGATAGCACACATATCAAGAAATCCATATATGGCTCACATATCATCATTCGATGTTCTCACCTGTGGATTAATAGAGAGAAAAGATTAGTAATTCTTGGAATTTTCGAAAACTAGAAAATTTCAAGGAATAAATAGTTTTCGTGGGCTGCGTAATTTACATGGTCCAACCATTAAATCTAAAATAATCAACCCTTAATGTTATTCAAAGATAGCACACACATCTAAAATCCATATATGGCGCACATATCATCATCCTATGTTCTCACATGTGGATTAATAGAGAGAAAAGATTAGTAATTCATGGAATTTTTGGAAACTAGAAAATTTCATGGAATAAAGAGTTTTTGTGGGCTGCGTAATTTGCATGGTCCAACCATTAAATATCAAATAATCAACCCTTAATGTTATTCAAAGATAGCACACATATCAAGAAATCCATATATGGCGCACATATCATCATCCTACATAAAGCACAGGGACTAAAGACTTTCCAGGTGCTCCATGCAAAGATTTTACGTGTCCGAAGCCACTTTCAACATGTCACATATTTGACATTTATACATTGTTTCACATGCAAGCATTTGAAAGTAGGGTAGCCATGCCAGATCTGTGCACCAACATTGGCGGTGTCGAGCGTTTTTTCACAGAGTTTGCTTCTGAGAATTTGCAGAAGTGGCCAATGCAGCATCAGGAATGACTATGAATAATGAACACAAGATCAAATTCTTGGAGTTGAAGAGCAAGAGAACCCATCATTATATAAAATTCAAGATTGATTAGAAGCTTCAGTAAATTATTGTGGACAATATTGGCATTCCTTGGCAAACTTATGATGATTTTATTGCTTCTCTGCCTGAGGAGGAGTGCAAGTATGTTGTTTATGACTTTCCTAAGGGGGAGTGCAAATATATTGTTTATGACTTTGACTTTGTGACTAAAGAAAATTTTCAAAAGAGCAAAATATCTTTGATTTCATGGTCCCCTGACACTTCGAGGGTCTGAAACAAAACACCGTATGCAAGCTCCAAGGATAGGTTTAGGAGAGAGCTTGATGGAATCCAATGTGAAGTTCAAGCAATAGATGCCTCTAAGATAGGCGGTGATAACATCAGAGGCAATCACACTAGATGTCTTATGCTTTGATTTTTTCCTTATTGGTTGAGTGGATCCAAATTATGATTTTTTTCTTAGTTGTCTAATCAATTCTTGATAGTGTTATTTCACTGTGACAATTGGTTATATAATTTTTCATGATTTATGTTTGAGATCAGCAACAACTTGTAGCATCTCTTCCTATGGTATGCATATAGTTAGTAGTAATCCATTGCTAGTAGGGAGGTGACATTATTTATGATATCTCTCAAGGCTGTGAAGGCTCTAGGCCTTAGGAGTAATGATGTCTCTCCAGTCTTGAATAGTTTGCTAAATTATATTGTATATATCCATGTAATATGTTTATTGCATTTTGAATCTGGGCATTCTGGTATATGTATATGACAATGGTTGACCTCTCATAAAGGCTGAAAGCCTCTCAGTTTGAACAGTTGGCTACTTATTACTTTGGATGTAGCTCATGGGGTGTAGTATTTACACAACCTAGGTTACAAAATCATCTTTCACAGGGACTTAAGGGGTTTCAAATATTCTGTTGGATCGGAGGATGTGAGCAAAGGTATCTAATTTTGGTCTTGCAATGCTTTCTCCTAACGATAAAAATACGTGGAAACAAAATTGGCTAACACATATGGATATCTTGGATATCTTGCTCTAGAGTATGCAAGTAAGTTTTGACTGTTTGTTTTATTAGGAAAAATGTGGTTGTTTTTCTTACTTTGTAAATTTAGATAATTTCAATGCCAAAATGATTCACAAAGAAATCTATATGAATTGTTACTAATTTTACCTTTTATCCTGTTATTTTTATGTTTGAATGCTTGTTTCGAGTTTTGTGGTTGGTTTACTGAACACTGGGTAATAAAGGACAAAGAAGATTTGTTGAAATACAGTACCTTCATCTCCTAAGTATTAATACCATGGTTGAACTTTTTGAGCAGAGTATCACCTGTAGTGGCTCACTGGAATGACTCCAATGTCGCATAACGATCATAATCATTGGAACGAATCCTGCATCGCATAACATAAATTGATCTTCGGGAAACTGATTATCCAAAAAATGGTGTCGGGAAAAAGAAAAATGGCTCATGAAAATGGGTCCTGCAAAACCCCCATGAAAAACCCTTTCCACGTGATATTTTCGCTCGAAAAATGAACAAAAATTAGATGCTCAGATTAGTTGGGTTGAACAGTGTTTTCCCAGCCAATTTCATAGAGGGAACACCTTCGGTGTAAATATATCAAAATGATTGAACTAGACAAGCTATCGAAATCTTATACTTTTCTAGATTTGAGTCCACTCTTGGTGCTCCATTTCATTTGAGTCAATAGGTTAAGTGATGTGGAGGTCCTACCAGAGTCTGCCAAATACACCATTCATTCGCATGTGGACTACTTTCTCCACCCCCCTCATTTTGAAATGAGATTTCGCAATTTTGAGGTTACAATTATACAAATTGATATATTTCAAACTACAAAATAAGAAAAATAAATTAACATCCAAGTATTATGTTTTTATAAAGTGTTAAAGTGAATTGAAAGTATAATTTGCAAATTAGAGTTGTCTCTATCATTATATATACACTCAGTTTTTTATATTTCTTTCTTAAGGAAGATAATTAGTGGCAAGATCTCATTTCAAACTATTTTAATAAAGATCAAAGAAGAAAGGAAAATCATATTACAACTAGAACCTTGAAATAACGATTAAGAAACTTTGAAATTGAGTAGCAATTAAGTACCCTATCAAGTGGAAGAGGAAACATGGGAAGATGACTTCTTCATGTACAAACATATGTAGCTAATCAAATATTAAAGACAACTATTAGATAATATTTTAGACTAAAAGTTGTCTCCTAAGGAAAAATAATAAAATAATAGTTAAAATAATAAAATGAGAGTTATGAATTTTGGTGGGAAAAGAAGAAAATTATTTTTTTAATTGTATTTTTGGCTTATCTCCTTATGAGTTTACTCAAATTTCAAGTGTAGGCACTTGTTGAATGTGTAATTAAATTCCACATATAATGAGTACCCATTATGCATACTTTTGAGAAGACCCACATTGATAAAAATTGAAGATATGTTAAAAAAACGTGTTGAAACACATTTTTTCAATGTATATATATATATATATATATATATATATATATATATATATATATTCATTTTTTATTAATGTGGGTCTTTTCAAAAGTATGCATAGTGATGGTTGGATGTAAAATTTAATTTTATATCCAACGAGTGTCTATACTTGAAATTTGAATAAACATATAGGAAGATAAGCCAAAAATACAATTAAAAAAATTAGTTTTTCTCTTTTTCCTTTCAAAATATTTGTGTGCACCTATTTTTAAATTTAAACGATTGTGATTAGTTTATATATTATGACATGGAAAATTACATGAAAATTTCATTGACACTTTTAGGCTGAAATTTCTTATAATGACGTGTTTGAAAGGATGAGACATAACAAAGTAATGACGTGTTTGAAAGGATGAGACATAACAAAGTAACCCATTAAATGAGAATTGTACCCAGTTCTCACTTTTTTAGAGTTGCAAAAAATCATCTGATTTTGAAAAGTGTTGATTTAAAATACACTTTTTTTTACCATATTTTTGACGCTTCAAATTTTCTTATGTAACAAGTATGCACAAATTGTTTTAAATGTTAGTGATTTTCATGCCATTTTTAAAAAGTGTTGATGTAGCATCAACCCCCTTTTTTGGAGGGCTTACTTTTGACACGTTAATTTTTCGTCAATGTTTGTGTTTTATGGGTTTTCCAAAATTGTGTTTTTGTTTTTCTTTGCAATGTTTTTTAAATGAATTTTACAAAGTTTACAAATAATAATAAAAATATTATTTTAAAGTTAAGATTTTTTATATATTTATATATCGTTAATTAATACTTCAATACACATAAAATAAGTGTCACTAAAAAACAATAATTTTAAACACTCGATAAAAAATACACATTTTTCAAATAGATATAACTAAAAAATATGTATTTCGCGACATTTTCGCAAAAAATGACATATTAAATAAATGATTTTTATGAAAAAATGAATAAAAAAGGTCAGAAAAATAACAAATTTTATGAAATTTATATGAATTTTATATCAAAAAATAATAATATTTGAAATGTTTTTTAATGATCACATAAAATTTGAAATAAAGATAACAAAAAAATGTAAAAAAAATTAAAACATATCATTAACAAAAAAAAAAAAAAAACATTATAAATTAAAATTTAAAATACAACAAAATTTAAAAATAAAAGAAAAAGAACACTAATTTAAAAAATAAAATAAAATAACCATTAAAAAAAATGGAAATAAAAAAATTTGAAAAAAAAAATATTAAAATAAAAGTTAAAAGTATTTGAAAAATAAATAAAATTATTAAATTAAAAAAATTCATGCCCTTAACCCTCGGCTAGTAAATGCTAATTCTATGAATTGGCCCTCTATTATCCAAGGGTTTAAGCGTTGTCGCAGGAATGACAGAGGGGTGTCCATGCTCGCTCCGTCAGCCTCGCAGTGGCCTTTCATCCCCCGACTGGCAGAGGGTCGATTCCAAGATTGGTCTCTCCCAGGCAGGGGCCAAGGGCATGATTTTTTTTATATATTTTAATAATGTTGTTTTATTTTTTATATTTTTAGTTTATTTCTATTTTTTAATTTTAATTTTTTTAAAGTTAATTTTTAGTTTTAAATGTTAATTGGTTTTATTCCTACAAGGGTGATCCAACTCCTAACTAGCGAAGGGAAATATTCTAAACACCCCTCCACTAGCCCTTCAATCCCTCGCTAGCGAAGGGGAAATTCTGGGAATCGCTCCTTCGCTAGCCAGGGGTCGCAGGGCCATCACAGGTCCGATGAAGTCGACGTCGACGCCCCTCCGGCCCCTAGCTGGTGGAGGGCCCATTCTAGGAATCGACCTCCGCCAGCGAAGGGTCGGAGGGTTGCCATAGGGACTAGTGGAGTGGCAACATGCCCGCTCTACTAGTTGCGCAGCGACCCTCTAGCCC
Source organism: Pinus tabuliformis (assembly GCA_031772625.1). Taxonomy (NCBI): domain Eukaryota; kingdom Viridiplantae; phylum Streptophyta; class Pinopsida; order Pinales; family Pinaceae; genus Pinus; species Pinus tabuliformis. Next base: position 859,439,572 of record CM062817.1, on the reverse strand, counting down.
GTGGCTGGCAAAATGTCAGCTGAGTGGGCATCAACACCCCTTCGTTGCCCCTATGACGACCCTCGCGCCCCAACTAGTGACAGGTCAATTTGCATAGTCGACCTCCACCAACTAGGGGCTAAGGGCATGAAATGTTTTTAATTTTAATAAAGTTTTTTTTTTGAACAATTTTTTTTAAAATTTAATTTGTTATAATATGTTTTTGTTTAAATTTTATTTTTTTTATTTTAATTTCTTTTTAATGCTTTTTTTAAATATGTTTTTTAATAAAATTTGTTAAATTCATTTTTAATGGTTATTTTAATATAATTTTAAATTTTTTATATTTGTTTTTAGCTTAATATTTATTATGATTTAAATCATTTTTTTAAGTTTCTTTTAATTTGTATTTAATTTGTTTATGTTTTTGTTTGTTCGTTTTTTAACTATCCATTTTGTTTTTATTTAGTAGTCTTTACGTGTGATTTTTTGAAATGTTTTCTAGTTTATTTTCCGATCTAGATGTAACAACACCTGGTTGAATTTCCATGTAAAAGAATATAAGACCAAGGTCAGGGGACACATATTCCAAGTTGAATGGTGGACAAAACATCCTAGTGGGTGTCATTTCAGTTTATTATGGTTGGCAAAGAGGCATTAATTGGCATTTATTTATGAAAATAAAGGAAAATACGAGAAAAAGAAGGTGAAAGGTCACAAATTTGCATGAGAAGGAAATTGAAGGAAAAATGAAGGAAAATAAAGAAAATAGAGGCATCATTAATAAAAAAAATTATGACCCCGGATGCGGGTGACACAAACGAATTAAATGATATTCATGACAGTTTGTAAGACCAGGTACTGCCAGCTGCAGGGCAGCGTGGCTTCCCAGGTTCTCACCTCGCGCAAGAGGGATAGTATTATTAAGGATGGATATTGCAGGATTTTTGCATTAATGGAGTGCACTGTTCAAAGCAAAATTGTGGTTGTTATAATCATGGCGATCCTGTTTATTCTCTTCACACCTCGCGTTCAGTCTTATTGTTCCGGGCCTTGGTTTGATGCGGTTTTTGGTGACAGGCAGAACTCTGCAAACAGAGGCAAGCTCCAGGCCGGCTCTCTGTTTTTCTGGAAGAGGTACTATTATGCTAAGGTTCCCCACAGCAGGATTAGCACGGCTTTAAGGGGTAAGCTTTCTAAAGCTCTTGAATTTAGAATTGGACGAGTTTCTTCTCCGTCTCGGGCATACTCTGTGCGCTTGATTCGGTCTCTGTGTCAATCCTTTCATCCCTCTGTCGTTGTTTCTGGTTACTCTGTGCCTTCCCCTTCGCTCTTCATAATGGTTCGCCAGGGTGGGAGGAATCGTTCCGGGGGGCGACGTGGTAGCGGCAAACGTTCGATGGCTAGTCATTCTGTGGACCCTGAACAGTCTCCTATCAATCTTCCCTCCTCTCATGTGGATGTGCCTCCTCCGAGCCCTGTGCGCAAGCCAACTCCAAATAGTGCTTTCCAAACCACGCATTTCAAATTCCAAAGCAATCTGAATAGGCCTCTGATTACTGCTCATATCACTATAATCCTTTCGGAAGAAGAAAATCAAATCTCTCCTCTGTCATGCATGGCTCCTGATCCTTCTCAAAGCAGTGAGCAATTAATGGATGAGGGAAGCCAGGAGAATCGTATGAATGATAAGTTTGGTCAGGATGAAATTCCCATAATCATTCCGCCTCTTGAAGACATAAATCCAGTGGCCGGGGAAGGGACTTTTGGAGCTACAAGTCATTCCTTGGCGAACCCAGCGAGCGAGAAGGATGGCAATGAAAATTTGAGGATTGGCAGCGCGTGTCTGGTAGCGGAGAAGACTCCTGGTGAGGATGTGGAAGTTTAACGCCACCTGGGTCTGTTTTTTCTCTCTTTTTGGTTTTGATATCGCTCAGATGACTACTTCCAGGCCACTCTGTTTACAGTCAAGGTTCAGCATCTTCAACCTGTTGTTTTTGTTTCCCTTCAGGGCAGTGGTTGTTTAATTACCGTCTGGTTTGCCAAGTACTTAGGCTTTCTTGCTGTCATGTTTCTTCCTACGTTCTACAGGTCTATCTCTGGGTTCTATATCTGTCTTCTAGCTCTTTGTAACTGGTCTCCCCAGGTTCCTTCTGTACTGGGGCAGTTTTGTTGTGTTGAGTGCTCTCGGGTACTGTTCTCTGAGGCCTCAACTCCTTGTAAAATTATTCCTCTTTTCAGTTAATAGATTTTAGTCTTTGCAGAGAAAAAAAAAAATTAAAAAAAAAATTATGAGGATTAGTTCATGGCTTTTGTTAGTTTAGCCTTTGGCACTCTCCTTCTATATTCTCTCTCTCATACTCTTACACAGTTCGAGTTTCTTGGAGCACTCTTGGAGGATTTTGACATACTTTTTGATTTGGAGAAAGAAGGAAAAGGAAAAGTAGGAAAGTGCAAGGGAATAGTTGGATCAACAACTATAATTTTCTTTGCACTTATTGAGGTCCATGTATGATTTCCTTGCTAGTCTTGACATGCATGGTATATGCATGTGGTTATTTGGTTATGGTTTGTCATGGACATGGAGTATTTCTTGGATTGACAGTGGTTTTTCTTAGCCTTATCATTTAATAGATAGCCATGGTTTTTTGGGCTTTTCAATTTGTTTTCTTATTGATGCTCATGTTCCTTATGGCTATGGGTTGAGTTATTAGTTCCTAGAGCCTTGGTTGGACAACTGCTCTAGAAGACCTGGAACAACTTGGGTTGAGTTACTAGTCATGGAAGCCTTAGTTGGAAAACGCTCTTGAGCCCTTGGTGGGTTGAGTTACTAGTCCTGGAGCCTTGGTTGGACAAACGCTCTAGAGCCCTACAACAACTGTGAGTTGAGTTACTAGTCTTGGATCCAGGTTGGAACAAACTCTCTAGAACCCTAGATAGCTTGGCTAGAGACCGATCTGGTGATGTTTAGTGATGTCTGATTGTGAGGTGGAATCACTAGTTGAGGGTTGAGGCGGTTTGGCCTCTAGAAGCCCTGGTTTGGTTTTGTTTTGGTTATTCCATGAGATCTCGCATTCATGCTTGGAAGATGGCACGAGGGTGACTGGATGAAAGAAATATTTGGTTCATCCCAGTCTATGGTCAGGTGGTACGGGGAAGTCTCTAACTTGGTTGCCATTTTAATATGTTAATAAGAAGTATTTTCTATTGTGATCTATGAGCATATATATTGATTATGATGGTGATATTATTTGAGTTTCCATGGTTTATATGTTGGTATATATCTTGTTTTATATCTTGGTTATATGATGTATATTGTCAATGACTCTTGACATGTTTGATGAATATATGAATGGTTGATAAATGAATTGACTAACAAATGTTTTTGCACCTATTATGAGAGGGCATTAGACCTTCTTGGTGAATCTCAGATAATTTTTAGACCCCTGTGTTTAGATATACATTCATGACCTGCAGATTACATGTCTGCCATATGTTTAATGAAATGTCTGTCATGGTTAGGCTTGGTTAGGTTAACTCCTTGATCAAGTTTTGTGTTATAAGCTTTGTCTTTATGTAATTTATTGTTTTGGAAGGTTTCATCAAGTTCTATGCAGTGGTCTAGAGACTAGCCATGAAAATGTGGTTTAGATTCTGCAGTCACGGGTGCATAACTAGGAAAATAATACTGTAGTCGCTACCTTATAGGCTTATGCATGCAACTATAGATCTACATTCGAATTTATGCAGTGTTATGCTTGCGGCTGGGAGTCGAGATCACTAAAAAGGAAAGTTAACTCGGGGTTTGGGCACCTGTAGGTGTAGTTAACCTCCTATGGGTCCTGTAACTCCTGTTGAAGGTCAGTAAGATTTCGGTTTTTTTATTCCACTTCCTTAATTGTACTTAGGAGGTTGAGTAATGTCATAATAACTCTTCCTCTCATGTATACCCTAGAAGGCCAGTGAAAGTGGGTAAATGTGGGAAGGGAGCTTACAGAGTGGTATCAGAGCATGGTTCAAACACTTGGACTGGATGGGATAGATGCATGTTTTTATGCATACATTGTTATGATTAGGGTTATGCATGAATAGTAGGTTAGATATGCATCGTGGTGGTCATTAGGTAATTTGTGCCATCATTATGTTGTTGGTATGTTATGAGGTTGATATGTTGGCTGAGATGGAGAAGGAGATGCAGATCATCATAGCGAGGTTGCAACACTAGACCTCAGGGTAAGAGCAGATTTTCATACAAGTTTGTATGTTGGGAATGTAGGTATTATGGTTAATGGTTGTTATATGCATTTTTTATGCATGTTTTTCATTTTATTGTTGTTTTGGTTACATGCATGATAGAGGTTAGTTGATCAGTGTAGTCATATGCATGCACGTCATATAATCATGAACGGTATTAATTTGTTGTTATATGCATTACGGTCATACACATGATGATTACAGTCATTGCAGTTAATATCTTGATGTTATATGTAGCATGTTAATCTAGATTGGCATTTGCAGATGGATATGGTTATGATACTCGGGTTTGAGCCAATACATTTTTGATATTGTATCGTACTAATCTACACTGACTTGTGCAGATGTGATAGCCTCCTCTAAGATACATTGAGCTATGAGTTTGATTATGTCGTCTAATTGGTTTATCTAACATAGTAAGTTTATAGGTTATCCAAATGTTTGATTAATGACATGATATGAGTATGTGTCTACAAGATAGCATGAAGAAATGATCTTGTTTTAAGATGGTTGTACTAACACATTATGTGCTGAGACACTTGATATGCACTTGAGTGTAAGTGGGTGCTAGTTGTAGTATTATGATTAATGAGTGTTAGTTGATTATGACATGGATGTTAGTCTTGGTAAAGGTTGATTTCAAATTAATATATATGATGTTTTGATCTTTGGAACATGTTTGAATAGTTGTAGGGAAACATGCTTGGTATTAGAATGACAAGGTAACAATTAATTTGTTTATATAACTAACAACTAGGTGATGCGATACTGCATAATAAGATTCAATTGCAGTAAGGAGAAAATGAAAAATAAAGGAATTGGGTGAGAATTCATTTGGCTATGATTGGAAACCATAATTCCAAAAGAATAAGTAATTTTCATGAATATAGGAGGTCTTCTTAACCTTGATTTTGTCTGATATTATGTGCATATGCGTTATATTTATGAGCATGAATTTGACAGGTATAACAACTGGTTTTAGTTATGATTAGATTATTTAAGGAATTGGAGTCCCTTGAGAGATGATATATGTATGTATTCAGTTACAAGGTAGCATGCTTGGCACAACAAGGTAAGGTAACCAGTACATTGTTATGTTTATTTATGCACTGAAATTTATGTGTTTATGACAGTATGATGCAGGGGATGAAATCTTGAAGAAGGCTCAGGTTTAGCTTTCCTTTGGAAGCATTGGAAACCCATGGGTTCGATTCGTGGTGTTTGTTGCTAGTTTCTGCTTTCGGCCTTTTGTGATTTGTTTGTGCTTGATTTGTGGTTTTGTTTATGTCTAGTGCATGATCATGCCACTTTGTTTGAGGTGTCATATAAGCTATTGGTTTTTCCATGGTTTTATTTTTGTTTGTTTCTTGTTTTTGCCTTTTATGTTTTGAGGGTTTGGGAATTTATTGTGGAAAGAGGAAATTTAATGGAGCTTGGGAGGAGCTAAATGAAACCCAGCTACGTAATGAAAGACGTAGATGAAGCCTAGTGCATGAGTAAAGGGAAGTTGAAGGCAAGAGTATGACAGTCGGTTGGATTAGTGGGGTCCATTGGGATAAATGGACAGTGGCAGGATAGTCATGAAAAATGTAACATGAAAGGTAAAGTAAATAGGCTTAAGGTAACAAATGCCTTGACTATGTTGGGAACTGTTGTTCTCAATGTTGCGCATGTGATGCACGGATAAAGAGAGTTATCTTAACCTTGATCCTATGATATCTGGCAATTGTTTTGTCATTATGATAATGTTGATGTCTATATATGTATATATGTATGTACGTATGTTGCTATCTGACAAGGTGTTAGGAATCATGATTGCTTTATGTTGATGTCTATATATGTATATATGTATGTATGTATGTCGTTGTCTAATAGGGTTGTAACTTGTAAGGGATCATGTTTGTTTTATGCTAATGTTTATATGTATAAATATGCATGTATGTATGTCATTGTCTAATAGGGCCATCGAGGATCATTTTTGTTGAGGAATGATTTCTTATGGAGAGGTTTTTGTTTTATAAGGAATCAAGTGGGAAGAGTAGCCCTAACATATCTATGAGGTTAGCATTGTGTGGATATGATTTGATATTTTATGTTTACAACTATGCCTATGTTTATGTTATGGATAGGTAATGTTGAGGGATACATCAATGGAATGAAAGTAGTGTGATCCGCGGGATGTTGGAAGATGCATGGATAGTGGAAAGACACTAGAGGCAAGGTTTCCTGGTAGAAATAGTGTGGTCTCTGGATGTGCAGTAATATTATTGTGTATATGTTGTACATGTTGTATATGTGATACATGTTGTATATCTGGTGTTATGTGCATGTTGCATATGCGGTGTTGTGTACATATGGTGTTGTGTGCATGTGGCATATGCGATGTTGTGTACACATGATGTTATGTGCATGTTTCATATGCAGTGTTGTGTACATATGGTGTTGTGTGCATGTTGCATCCGCGGTGCTATGTACATGTGGTACAGTGTACACATTGTACATACGATGTTGTGTATATATGTTGTTGTGTACATGTTGTACATGCGGTGTTGTGTACATGTGGTGCTATGTACATGTTGTACATGTGGTTCTATGTGCATGTGGTGTTGTGTACATGTGGTGCTATGTGCATGTGATGTTGGGTACACATTGTGCAGATGGTGTTGTGCACATGTGATATTTTGTACACATTATGCAGGTGTTTTTGTGTACATGTGATGTTGTGTACATATTTTGCAGGTGGTATTGTGTGCACGTTGTGTAGGAGGTGCTATGTACATGTGGTGGTGTGTACGCATTGTGCAAGGGTACCGTGGACATGTGGTGTTGTGTACATGTTGTGCAGGTGGTGATGTGTACATGTGGTCCTGTTATACATGTGGTATTGTGAACATGTTGTATATGTTGTATATGTCATGTTGTGTATATGTGCTATTATGTGTGTGCATTGTGTAGTTGTGGAATCATGACATGTGTATTCGTTGAGTTGTACAATGTGTACGTATATGTATTGTATTGTACAACGGATGTAAGAGTATGTATTATGTTATGTTGTACATCGGGTGTAGGTGTATGAGTCGTGATGTATACCAGGTGTAGGTGTATGTATTGTGAGGTTTCGTACGCTGTGTGTGGATGTATGTGTTATGATGTAGATTGTGGGTATGTGTATGTGATTAAATAAAAGAAAATTCATTGGGTGTTTTTTGGGTGTGGCAACTGATCCGATGAGTGTACGGAAAAGACAAGAATAAAGGTAGAATCAAGGAACTATTAAAGGATAAGCATCGCTATTTTATTTCGTTTTTATTATGCATGTGATCTATGATTTTGATTTATGATGGTTACATGTCATCTATAATTCTGGTTTATGATGATTGCACGTGATTTGTGACTTTGATTTGTGATGATTTCATTCCGAGCTAATCATATGTGATATGTTTATACATGATGATTTGATCAAAGAGATAGTTTGACTTGTTGTGACAGGAAGTAAACAGGATTGCAGGTGTACCTTATTGACAAGCTATCAATGAGGTATGATTTGAATTCATTTTAAATCTAATGGAAGTTATGTGCTTGGTACAGGAAGCATGGAAATGCCCTGATTTGGGTGGTTGAAATTGACTGCAATAATGTTAACAACAACAACAAAAGGAATAGAAATAGGCAATAGTATGTTGGTAAAGCACTTCAGGAGCAGGGCCATTGTGGGACACTAGTACCCAATAGTGTCCATTGATTTCCATAAGCATTCTATGATTGGTATGATGGTTTTGATGCAAGGATGTGCCTTGGTTTTTAGACCTTCTGATGTGAGGAAAACTTGCCAAGGGAGGGGTCACCCGAGGGACTATGTAGCAAAGAAGGTGATGCCCACAAAACTTGGAAGGTGTGTGACTACACGAAAGGGGGTGATTGGATTTCCCAAGGGACTGTGTAGCAGAGAAGGAAAGGTCAGGGAATACATTGATTTTGGTCATTAGCATTGTCAGATGGAAACAAAAGCACATTGGGAGTGTGCCCTGAAACAATGAGTTGGTAATTGTTCACTAAGGGAACATGTAGTGCAAGGATTGTAGCATTGGACATTGGATGTAGGTGTGACTTTGGAAGTGGATTCTGGACTTCCTGGGAAGGAGGTGAATCTTAGTACTACTTTTTAGAGTGGAGGTGTGAGCCTCTAGATTCCCTTGTTGCTGATATGGGCGTCGTATCCTTTTATTTGTTAGTTAGAGAAAATGTACATATGTGTATATGTGTATATTATTGTAAATATTGTATTGAGTTGTGTTATAAATCTCCATAGACAGTATGGTTAGTTGTTGGTTGAAGAAAATGAGAATGAGTATATATGTCATTGTTATTGTAAATACCTTAATGAGTTATGTTATAAAGCTCCAGTATACGATATGATTGTCATGTTTTCAACAAGATTCCATTGTAAATACTGCAATGAACTATGTTATAAATATCCTTTTGGAAATATGTTTTGTTTTCAGTGGTTTTCTCGTCATAGGTGTCATAGAACACCAAGGACGGGGGTTCTGTAACAACCCCTAGTTGAATTTCCATGTAAAAAAATATAATACCAAGGTCATGGGAAACAACGTACTCCAAGATGAATGGTGTGAAAAACATCCTAGTGGATGTCATTTCAGTTTATTATAACTAAGGAAATTGATAAAGACATCGGCAAAGGCAAAGAGGCATTAGTTGGCATTTATTTACAAAAATAAAGGAAAATGAGAGAAAATGAAGGTGAAAGGTCACATATTTGCATGAGAAGGAAATTGAAGAAAAAATTAAGGAAAATGAAGAAAATAGAGGCCTTAATAATAAAAAGGCTTCTAAGGATCAGTTCATGGCTTTTGTCAGTTCAATATTTGGCACTCTCATTCTATTTTCTCTCTCTCATACTCTTGCACACTTCGAGTTTCTTGGAGCACTCTTGGAGGATTTTTGCATGCTTTGGATTTGGAGAAAGAAGGCAAAGGAAAAGTAGGAAAGCACAATGGAATAGTTGGATCAACATCTACAATGAGATTTCTTTGCAAGTATCGAGTTGCATGTATGATTTCCTTGCTAGTATTGGCATGCATGGTATATGCATGTGGTTATTTGGTTATGATCTTTCATTGGCATGGAGGATTGCCTAGATTGACAACGGTTTTTCTTAACCTTTCCATTTCCTGGATATCCATGGTGTTATGGATTTTTCCGTTTGTTTTTCCAACTTGTGTTAAAGGGGCACAAGTTGGTCTATTGCAAGTGGATCTATAGAACCAAATATGCAACAGATGGATCTGTAGACAAACATAAGGCACATCTTGTGGCTAAGGGATTTTCACAGGTTGAAGGAATTGACTATTCTAAGACTTTCGCTCATGTCACCAAGATGGATTCTATTTGTCTTGTGCTTTCTCTTGCAGCCTCCAAAGGTCAGCCAATTTACCAGATGGATGTTAAGAGTGCTTTTTTACATGGTGATCTACATGAGGATATTTACATGGAGCAACCTCCTGGTTTTGTGTAGGATCATTCACTTGCCTGCAAGCTTAGGAGATCTTTTATGGTCTCAAACAAGCTCCTAGAGCTTGGTATGAGAAGATGGATAGTTTTATGCTTTCCTTAGGGTTCAATCGATGTCACTTTGATCCAACAGTCTACACTAAGAGACATGGCTCTAATTTATTGATTCTAGTTCTGTATGTGGATGATTTGATGCTCATAGGAATTTCTTCATCTATGATTTAGAATGTTAAGAAAGCATTGATGGGACAATTTTCTATGACAAATCTTGGTCTTCTATACTACTTTCTTGGCTTTCAAGTTCACAATTCTTCAAATGGAATCACCATCTTCTAGTAGAAATATGCTATTGATTTACTCCAGCATTTTAGCATGGCTAATTGTAAGCCTTCACCTACTCCTTTTCAATCTAGTGTTATTCCTACTACTAGTTGCACTACTCCCACGGTGGATCCTAAATTGTATCACCAACTTGTTGGAAGGCTACTTTATTTGACACACTCGATCTGACATTGCCTATGTCATCGAGTTGGTATCTATATTTTCTCTGGATCCTCATCAAAGTCATTGGAAAGAAGCAAACATATTCTCATATATATTCAAGGAAATTCCAATTTTTGCATTATGTATACAGTTGGTTCTCCCGAGCTTGTAGGTTTCATTGATTCTAATTGGGCTGGATCAGTGGATGATTGGAAATCCACCTTTGGTGTTGGATTTTTCTTTTCCAAGTATGATAATTGTACAAAGTAACTCTATTTCCTTAACTTCGCCATAATATTAAAAATCAAAATTTACAACTACTTCAGAATGCAAAAAAAAAATTGCCCAAACTTATATTTACGCCAGTTAAAAAATACCAAGAAATGGCAATAATATTTTCCTAGATTATCCTTTTTACCCAAGTCAAAAAAAAATTCCCAAATTTGTTTTTACCCAATGGAAAAAAAATCCAATAATTTTGAGGTTTTTTTAACCCACAAATATTTGCCCAAAAAAATCCAAAGAATTTCAAAATAATTTTAATGAGGGCCCAAGCAAATTAAACCTTTTTAAAAAAACTTCTACCCATACGCTTCCCTCCTTTAAAATTTCGGGAAAATTTTCTCCTTTTTTGAAAGCCAAAACAACACATTCATAAATTCCTTTCTCCGTTTCTAAATACCCTTTCTCCTTCTTTTTTTAAAATCACGAGAAAATTTTTAAAAGGGAAAATTAATTATGGAAAATTTTGTTAAATATGAATGGAGCCTTTGAGAATTTACGATAAATTCATAGATTCATTGAATCAACAAATTCCATGCTCTTCTCTGGTAGCTTTAAGGACTAAACAACAAACTTCAAACCCCAATAGATCTAGATCCAAAACTAGATCTTAAAAACTTTAAAATAGATCTCAAAAAAGATGAGAAGGGAGCTCGCAGTATAGCTCTGATACCATGAAAGAGTATTAAAATACCCAAGGATCAGACTGCAAAGCTAAACAATCCTTCTACCAAGAGATCACAAGATGAAGAACGAAGAGAAAACACACTTCATTGCTTGAGAAAATGAGCTATACATGAGCCTAATTTATAGGAACAATAGAGGCTTCTAACGATAGCTAGAAGATAAGACTGATGACTCAATAGATAAGGATAAGACTGAAAATGTAGCTAATAAGATCGCTACGTAACCTTACAAGTTTCAATATTTATTGGAACTCTACATACATGGGGGGTAGAAGAAAGGGTTGTTACAAATGTATTGAGCTAATGGCTTACAAATTGGAGTTCCTTAGCCACTGTAAAACTTATCCAATCTTCCATGTCTCTTGCACAGAGAATGTGGATGGTTCTAAGTTGTATTCAAATTAGCCTTCTACAATTAGATGAACAAGACTTGATTTGGTTGTAGCCTAAGGTTGTCCTCTACAAAACATAGTGGCATCTCTCGTAATGCACTATAAAAGAGGTCTTGATATAATGGAAAGATACATAGACCAAAGATGCCACATGGGAACCAATAGAGATCCTTGAACAACTTCCTCATCTCTATCATTGAGGACAATGCTATTTTATGGGAGAGGATGGGTGGAGGTAACATGTTAGTGTCATACCCTAACTTCCTTAAGTAGATATATAGGTTTCTATGTGATGAGGAAATCTTATTAAATAAGGTCTAGGTAGTATATATAATGTGAAAGAAATAATTGCAAGAAGGCTTACTAGAAGGTTCCACCTAACAAAATGTAATTCCTTCACTACAAGATTCCTAGGAGGTTAGAAATAAAATATATAAATAAGTAGAAGCAAGATAATGCAATGCCTTGTGAGGCATATTGTAATTGGGTCTCTTCTTTGTTGGAGGTTTCCCCCTTGAAGAGGGAAGTGAGCATTGCTTTCATTGATAAAAGAATTACTAATTGTGGTATTTTGGTTTTCATACAATTTCCTATATCCATTATAATTTGTCATCTTTGCAATAAATTTTATTATAGTATTTAAATTCTATTTTTATAATAAGGAACACCAAAGATGATTTCATCCACAAGCAAGGCTCCAATGTAGTAGAATTCCATGAGGTTTCTCTAATGCTTATCCTCCAAACCTCCAATGATTCCAATGATCTTTGTAAGCCATGTACTCCACTAGGTCCACTTCCATTGCATGAACATTGTCACTACCTAAATATCCTCAAGTTATCTATATGCCTCCATGCAAGCATCCAAGCTACTCAATGATATCTAAGACTCAATGCTCTCCTCCTAAATGCCAAACACTCATCCAATGTAGAGTGTTCTCCAAACAAGTAATCTGCTCCATGTGGCCAACATGTAAAATGTCACTAAGATGTTTGAAGATCTCTAATACTTTAAGGTAGATGATTCTCCAAGGTAGAATGTTCTTCAAACAAGCAATCTCCTCCATGTGGTCAACATGTACTGAGCAACCCTTTTTTAATAAACAAATCCATCATGAACAATACAAGAGATGATCATACATGATGTACTCAAATCTCATGAAACACCTACAAATATGATGTAAACACTTTTGAGTAATCCCAGAGGATAATAAGAATAACTACCTATATAAGTGTGATATGCTATCAACCTATGTTAGAAACTATAAAACCTAACACTTTTCTAGCTAAATGAAAACACTTTTAAAGTAACTCCAAAAATTAATAAACGTTTTTATTATATATTAAGATATTTATGTTATAAAAATAATTCCAAAATACACCATTATTAAGTACACTTAATTTATTTTTACAATTTTTTTAAAAACGAGTAAAATAAATATATATTTTAATATAATTTTTTAATAGAAATAAAAATAAAAATTATTATAACTCTATACTAATTCTTAATAATATTATTATAATTCTTAATAATATTATATATAATATATGATATGAAAATTATAATTATAGATTGCTAATTTTATCATTATTAAAAATGAAATACCTATTTAAAAGTTTAGATTCACACCCAATATATTTAAAAAAAAAAAAAATAACAAAATTTGATGACATTTTCTTATTCAAACTTAAAAAATAATTATTTTAAAATTTAATGCCCTTAATATAATATTCCGGCGTAATCTATGTTTTAAAGTGTGTAAATAAAGTGTGAAATTTCAGATTAAAAAACATATAAATCCATTTAATGTCAACCAGATTTTATAGAGTTGTGAGTGAAGACGTTGCTTCGCCTAGTATATAGAAAGCAAAGATTTTATGGGTGGCATAGCAAATGTGGCATTTTCTATTCAATTTATTAAAATATATATCAATGAAATTTATTAAAATATATATCAAAATGATTGAACCAGGCAAGCCACCGACATTTATGAGTGGCGGTGACTTACTAAATTGCATAAATGTGGCTTTTTCTTCTATTCACGGACCATTGAAATTTATTTATTAAAAAATAGATCAAAATGATTGAACCAGGCAAGGTACGGAGATCTTCCTACTTTGCTAGATTTGAGTCCACCCGTGACGTGAGGGTCCTACCAGATTTTACCAAATACACCATTCATTTGCATGTAGACTACTTTCTCCGCCGCCCTCATTTTAAATTAAGTTCCTGGATGATTATTAATTATGTGATAATTATTATTTTATAGTTCCATTATGATTTTTTTTTTAAATGGTAATTTTATTAATAAAAATAAATTTACATTAATATTTTGTTTTCTATTACTTTTCCAATTGAATTTATATTGTGTTTATGGAAGCCCATTTTGGGCTACACTCCTAAGCCTTAGTCGTATCTTGAATCAATGGTATAGCTTTCACTTCCTCCACCATGCAAATGCGGAGAAGATCATGGGGACTCCATGGGTGCGGGGTAGAGGTTTCTTACAACTTAATTGATGGTATGTCGGATTTAACCTCGTCCTAGATATCCCTCAGAACAAATACATCTGGGTGAAGCTTTCTGGTCTTCCACTGGAGTTCTGGACCAAACCAGCCCTTGAAGCGATCAGAAACACTGTGGGTAAATTTATATACATGGATCCGAGGGTGTTGGGGACTCGGGACAAGCAAATCACTTATATTTTGGTGGAGGTGGATTATGTGGGTGGCTTGACAGCGGAGATGATCTTGGAATGGGGACCCCTACATTTTATACAGTGTGTGGACTATTGGGGCGTCCCATTCCAGTGCTTATTATGTCACAAGACGGGCTATCTTATGGAGAAATGCCCTCGGCGTCAACTATGTTCCTGGGACAAATGGCGGGATGGTCACTACAACACTAGCGGGCTATAATTGGAGGGCTCCATGCCTAAGACGAGACAGGACCAAGGTACCTCATCCGATGCTCCTACTCAATATTTGAAAATTTTGACATCTACCTCTTCTTGGTCTTATCACTCTTCTCGTAAGGAGGAATTAATTCCCCCCCATGGCCTTTACTCTGCCTTGGTGCATCTGAATCCTTCCTCGACTTGTTTTGACCTCCCCTCTACATGTCTTACTTCGAGCGATGTTTTAATTCTACCTCCTTCCAATCGTGCTAAGGACTTTTTGGAGCCATCACGAACTCCTATTCCTAACTCTAATCTTATCCCATCCTCACTGGACCATCTCTCCTCTCCTACACTACCATTGCCTCCTCCTTCTCCACATAATTCGGTGGATAGTGACCTCAAATTTCTTAAAGCTAATCTGGCCATGGACCTTTTGGCTCTCACTATTCACAAAGGCTCATCTCATATTCCACCCCCTTTGGTTAGTCCTACGTCTGCTAAAAATATCACCACTCACCTTATGGGTAATGGTCGGGGCAACAAACACAAGTGGGGAGGGTCTAGGAAAAAATTAAACCTTGATGACGATGGTATGCATGAAATTCATGTCCTTGAAACTTCTCTTGGGGCCCTTAGAGACACTATGCCTCCCATGGTCAGTCCTCCATGACTATCTTATCCCTCAACATGTGTGCCCTAGGGGACACTGCAAAAAGACTCTCTCTCTGCCACCTATTCCACACTACTCGTCCATTTGTAATTCTTCTCCAGGAGACCATGGTTGACTTTGTTAGGTCCCTTGAATATTTTCAGTTTATCTATCCTCACTGGTGCATAGTGGCCACAGACTCTTGTGGTTTATCAGGGGGTTTTGTGGCACTATGGGATCCCTACTAGGTTGATTTTCGTGCCTATAGATTTTTGCAGGCATTTTACTTTTCAGATGTATTATGGGTTCTATGGAGCAAGTCCACATTTTGAATATTTATGCCTCTTATGCTGACAGGCCTGTTTTTTGGGAGTAGGTCCGTACTTCTAATATTCTAAATATTGGGTCATTGATAATTGGAGGAGGTTTTAACATGATATTGTCCAGGAATGAAGTGTGGGGATCCAATGGACAGATGGATCCACTATCTGATTTTCTATATACCCTTTTTGATGAGAATTATCTGGTTGATATATGTCTGGCACCACTAGTTCCCACATGGAACAATGGTAGGGGAGGGCTGGAATATATGGGTAAACGTTTGGATCGTTTCATGGTCCATCAAAGCCTAGTCGAGTCTCTAGGAAATCTTTGGTCACAGGTGGTGGATTCCTTCATCTTGGACCATTGCACTATTTTCTTGCAGTGGTGGCAAAAGGATAAGTGGCAGGGGATCCCTTTTAAGTTCAATAGGATATGGCTAGAGGATGCAGACTTCATAAATGTGGTAAGGGAGACATTGTCCTCTAGTTGTAGGTCTCTGAGACAACCAACGATGGAGTTCATTTCTACTCAATTGTCCACTCTGAAGAGTTGAGTCTGAATTTGGGAACGTAGGAAAAAGGCCCTCCTAGGTGTCGAACTTAAAGCCATTACTGCAAAGATTCAAATTCTGCCTGTTTGTTTTCTAGGGGGACAACCTCCTCTGGAATCCATTAATAGAATTCAACAACTGGAGCAGAGGAGGAAACATATTTTATTGATTTAGGAACAACCATGGTTATTAAAGAGTCGTGCCATATGGATACAGGCTTGTGATCGAAATACAAAATTCTTACATAAATTTGCAAACCAGAGATGCAATACTAATGTAATAAGGAGCATCAAGGGAGAGGATGGCACATATGAATTTTTAGATGGTGATATACGAAAAGAAGTTGTGAGATTCTTTGGTGGAATTTATATGGCTAACTTTGATGCTCATATTGAGTACCAGTTGTTGGTTGTCAAAGATTTCTCGATTATGTTCGATCAAGTTGCTAACGAACATCTATATCAACTTGTAAATTTGGATGAGATTCTCTCTATATTAAAATCCTTTGTAAATGATAGATGCTCGGGTCTAGACAGTTGGATTGTAGAACTCTTCATATACTTTTTTGACCTCATGGAGGTTGCTATTCGGGACTTGGTGGAAGAATCCTGGATGGAGCGCCACATATTTGGCTCTATAAAATCCACTTTCATCACCCTCATCTCAAAGGTTAGTTTCCCTGAGTCTTTTTTGGACTTCAAGCCCATATCTCTGTGTAATGTTATATATAAGATTATTTCAAATGTGATAGTAGAAAGAATCAAAGGCACACTCTCTGCCTTTATATCGAACGAGCAATTCAGATTCCTTCATGGTAGATCCATTCATGATGCCATTGCAATTTCCCAGGAGTGAATACACACAATTCAGACAAAAAATACTGAAGCTATTGTGATGAAGATAGATCTAAAAAGAGCATATGATTATGTAGACTGGGGGCTGCTTCGGATCATTTTGACTAAGATTGGCTTGGAGAATTGGAATGTTGAGTGGATCATGGCATGTGTTACAAACATTTGGATCTCTGTCATTATAAATGGATATCCCACTATTTTTTTCCGAGCTCACAGGGTCTCTATCAAGGATTCTCATTATCTCCCTTACTTTTCATTCTGGTAATGGATGGTTTTAGCAGGACGATATCATCAACCAGGGACTTGGGCACATTTGACGTTTGAGGATGACTCCTCTTGTTACAGTAACACATATATTCTTTGTTGACGACATCCTAACTTTTGGCATGATATTGTGGGATCAATGGGCAACTCTTCACCATATTTTCCAGAGATATGGACGGGATTCGGGCCTCTTCCTCAATGGTATGAAATCCTGCTTATATTTTTCAAATGTTAATCCCACTGACAGTACACATATAGCAGACATGTTTGGCGTGGGAACAGGAATATTACAGGATGGCTTTACATACTTTGGTTTCAGACTGAAACCAACCCGCTACAAAAGGGAGGACTAGATGTGGTTTTTGTCTAAATTTGACAAAAAATTGGGGGTTTGGATGAACTGCTACTTATCTCTGGGAGGTATGTATACACTTGTGCAATTTTTTATGCAACAACTTTTGATTTACTGGATTCATCTCTTTATTTTTCTTGCTCACATTTTCTCTCAGGTAAAATATCAACTTGCCCATTTCATGTGGTCGGGATTTGGGTCGGATAGTAAATATCATCTCTGTAACATACCTTGTAAGCCTAATTTTAGAATTAATTACTAGGCTCTCATTCTTTAAAATTTTCTTCAGTTAAAGTTAAGATTCAACCATCATCACAAGTAATATTATTCTATCATTACATGAACAAATATTATTCATGCAACTATACTCATATTCTTAACAATTGAACAACATCAAATATGAACCATAATACTATATACTCCTTATATGCTTTACTGGATCCATGATGTGGACTTTTAGATTCATTTATAAGACTTATATGTCAGATCAACCCTTAAGCATAATTTACAATTTGGAAAAAGGAATTAATCATGGCATGCAACCAATAAAATTCTTTGTTAACTCCACACAAGAACTAATGGAACATTATCTTGAGCCTATTGTAGCTATAATGGCCATGAATCCTGATCCTACAATCATAGTCAAACGTGTTATTGACCTAAATCTTATGCAATATGCATAAATAGCTAAACTAGCCTCATTGGATGCAATTCCTATAACACATAATGCATGGCATAGATAACCTGAACCATAGAATATACAATTAAAAGCATTATACCATAATTTTTCTGCATGCATCAATGTATCATGCATAAATATTCGCCAACTTAAAATAGAGATATCACATCAGGTTAGAGGCATACTATGTTCCTTCACTATATTTAATGGTGATCAGATTTAGATTCAATAGATATCTCACACATCCGTATATGATCATCTCATAGACATAGTTAGTATAGGCAATTCTAATTATGCATAGTGGTCACATGCAAATTCTGTCATTAGTAACATGTGTCAAAAATCTCCTTGATCCAAGTATTAATAACCACCTACTATGCTTCCATCACTAACTCTACACTTGGATGCAATAGAGGTCACATGCATAAGAATTCAATCATTCTCATAAATAAAGATAACACAAACATATAGACATCTGAGATGAACGATTCCACAACATAAAAAGTAAGGAGTACACATACAACATATTCCATGCAAGTGAATCCAACTAGATTAGAAGAGAGAACACCACTTGGAAAACTAAGCACCACCACTCAACCTAGAAATAACTCTTCCAGTTCACCCCCGAGCGGGGAGTTCTTGCCATGGATCAACTGTCCCCTGTTGATATTTTCAATGGGTGTTTAATACACTCTTTCATGATATGGTTTCGATTAGCGGCATCCCACTTTTATGGATCTTTTTTATCCATTTTCCTAGGCTTTTCCCATAAAAGCTCACCTTTCTCTCCCGCAAGGCTTTTCCTCATAAAATCTTAATGGAACATTATCTTGAGTCTATTGTAGCTAGCATGGCCATGAATCCTGATCCTACAAGCATAGTCAAACGTGTTATTGACCTAAATCTTATGCAATATGCATAAATAGCTAAACTAGCCTCATTGGATGCAATTCCTATGACACATAATGCATGGCATAGATAACCTGAACCATAGACTATACAATTAGAAGCATTATACCATAATTGTTCTGCATACATCAATGTCTCATGCATAAATATTCACCAACTTAAAACAGAGATATCACATAAGGTTAGAGGCATACTATGTTCCTTCACTACATTTAATGGTGATCAAATTTAGATTCAATAGATATCCCACACATCCGTATATGATCATCTCATAGACAAAGTTAGTATAGGCAATTCTACTTATGCATAGTGGTCACATGCAAATTATACCATTAGTAACATGTGTCAGAAAGCTCCTTGATCCAAGTATTGATAACCACCTACTATGCTTCCACCACTAACTCTACACTTGGATGCAATAGAAGTCACATGCATAAGAATTCAATCATTCCCATAAATAAAGATAACACAAACATATAGACATCTAAGATGAACGATTCCACAACATAAAAAGTAAGGAGTACACATACAAAATATTCCATGCAAGTGAATCCAACTAGATTAGAAGAGAGAACACCACTTGGAAAACTAAGCACCACCACTCAACCTAGAAATAACTCTTCCAGTTCACCCCTGAACGGAGAGTTCTTGTCATGGATCAACTACCCCCTGTTGATCTCTACAATGGGTATTTAATACCCTCTTTCATGATATGGTTTCTATTAGTGGCGTCCCACTTTTATGGATATTTTTAATCGATTTGCCTATGCTTTTCCCAGAAAAGCTTACCTTTCTCTCCCGCGAGGCTTTTCCTCATAAAATCTTGCCTTTCTCTCCCACAAAGCTTTTATGTTTTTCTAAGTAACTCAATGGATATTTATCTCCAATCCATCAAGCTTATCTAGAATTGAATCTATAAGCTTTATCATGAAATAATTATCCCTTCCCATTCACCAATGAGATTTGGAAATAATATCATCTCTTGGTGTCTTGCTTTTCCAAGTGATTAATTATTTTATTTATTTAATAAAGTATTTACTTTTCTTGTTACGCATCAGACCTAGATTTTCTCGGCTTAGGTTAACAAAGTTTTACATACAAGGGAGGGGTGTTACATACTCCCCCCTTTAAATTTACATCGTCCTCGGTTTATTATTGCATCTTACAATATTATTCCTCATTCACAGGTACCTATTTCTGAATTCACAGGCTCCCATGGCCTTTGCATTTGATTCAAATATTCTGATATATATTAGTTACAAGGAGCACATCTCCTTCCATCGTTACCTGTAACATTTGTTTCAATCAATTTTGTGAGAAATTTGAAATGCAAAAACTCAACTATGTTTACCATAGTTAATATCATAATTTGATATACAGTACTCCTATTTGAGTGACTACGACTTATATTGCCCACCATTTATTGTGGTTGAATAAATGCATATTATTCCCCTGCATTCTTCCAAGCCTTTGTGTTCTTTTCGAACACTTGCTCATTGTAGTTTTCTTGCATACAATAATTCAAACTATCACATTTGACTAATATCATATCAGGTTAGCTCAATATAACCATCAAAATCATATGTACCTTTCAGTCATAGATCACCTGTAATCCACATAGATCATACTCATAATCACATGCATACAAAACTGAAATAAAACATTGATACTTATCCTTGAATCACTTCTTAGCTTCCTTCTTCTGTACGCACTCCAGGTCGGTTTCCATACCAGACAATCACCCAATGTCTTCATGCGTACCTGCACATAGTGTGTATTACACACACACAACTATACATGTCATATATTATCATGCAATACATGTATCCATACTGGTACCATATGTACCACTTGTACACAGTACCATCTATACAACTTGTACACCATACTGATGTTCATAGCATCACCTGCACGACATATACTTCATCCACATGTTTCTAACAATGTTATTATTATACCAAAAAAAATCCTTCATTTATTTATATTATCTTTAGGTAAGTTGAACAAATCGTGCTTAGTTTATCGATAAGAGAATAATGAATTTCGTGGACCTGTTCAACTTCTGCAACCAGTGAGTTTTTTTTGTCAAGGTATTCCAGTGCTTTATTTAGCAAATCATTTTCATGTGTCATGTGGTTGATGTACAATGTCAGCAAAATAATATCATAAAATTAATCATGAATACTACAACTTTATCATACCCATAACTTTGAGTTTTGGGATTAAATCTGTCACCTGGAAAAGGTTTTAACAATAACGGAATATTACTTCTGCTTAACCATAAAGAAGACTATTGACTTTATTTTTAACCAAGAAAATGATCGTTTAGTACTTAAAAGTACTCCATAATTAGCTAATAATGTCATATGCTCTGTTTACACCTCTTCCAACATCTTCTTGGCCTTGAATAAACTCATTTCCTCTTCATGAATTATAAATGAACATTATAAGGTTTTCAATTCCCACCCTTTAAGGTTTTTGGCACTATGTGTACCACGGTGTGATCCTATTGTATTTACATGTTAATACCTTCTTCTAACATTAAGTCACCCTAGAATAAAGAGATCAGTTATCAAATTTATTAACATGAATTCCCGCGTGGTTTATGCAACAATTCTTATGTTGTCCTATTCAACCCAAACAACATTATCAATGCCATCTGTCAGGTAAACTTCTCAATATTGCTTGGTATTATAACACATGTATTCCAGATGATATGATTGTGACTTAAGTGATTGATTGATAGATCCCCATATTCTTTCACACAACCTCGATTACCAGTACCACATAGCCATTCCTATGGTTGAATCATCCTTATGTTTTCTGTTGCATGATTGGTTATCCTTAGAACCTTCTTGATGCATGCATGATGTTATTACTAGCATAAGATCCTTATATCATCATAAGTTGTATTAATGTGAAAACATTTTGGGTTTATCAAGAATTTGCTTATTAATTCAGACCATCATGTTCTGAATCTAGTGTACCATTCTTACTAGGCTGCTTTGAATTTCTCTAATGCATCAAGCACCATCATGTCTAATCTGCAAGTATACTTTATTCAACTAAGTAGAAACCCACTGATTATTATTCCCTTATCACTAAAAGTATAATTTTAAGATCTTCAATCATCCTACTGTAAGCACCTATTTGAAAGGTTCTTTTCTATGAGATATTAACAGAACCCCAATTGTATCTAAATGGATATGTTCAATAAGGTTGTGGAGTTTGAGGTTGCATATGTTTTCATATCATAAATTTGAGTAAGCCTGCGCTCTTAAGCTTAATAATGTCTTTCTACTACTAGCCCAGAAGCACCAGGAGTTGCTTTTACATCTCCATTATGTATTTACAGTAGAGGTACTTTTGGGTCAGTCCCCTTGATCTTCTTATTAAAATCACACCATTATTAATGCATGATGTCTTCTTTAATATGTATATAGTATGTTGTATTACATTTATGCACACTCTTCACAATCTCGACCCTAGTTTAGACCATATTAGAATGTACTTTATGCCTCTTGCATATCTCAGTTACGATATTGCTTTACTCAACCAGAAACCATAGGTTCCAAATTATGCATGTTTAATTAACTATGCATCATAACCTAGTACGGTTTTGTTCCCTCAAATAGTATGTATTTGGAGCATTTTCTTACTAAAATGATTCATCCATTGGAAAACCATATCCAAAGTGAATTACATCATTACCTACATGTGCACCAATCAACACAACAATATTAAATTGAAAGACAATTTTAAGATACCTAGTCTCATACTACACAAAAAGATTTGTCTTTCATATCTCATCCTTTCCTAGGATCTTTTAAGCGTAACTTTATTTCCCTAAGTTATGTACTTACTTAGAAAACATACAACTCATAATTTGATTTTGAATTGGGTAGAATAAGGTGATGACCATATTACTAAATTACCTCAATTAGTTTGTATTTTATTAAGCTATGTCCTTGCATAGAAATCATGCAACTCAAAATATAATTTTAAATATGAGTAAAATGATATGATGACCATATCACTAAAATCCATCAAATAACCATACTTTAAAAATCACTTATTCCCCACTATCATTTATTCAGAACTTTCATGTCCATTATCCTTTCTAGAGCTAGTGATAGTCTTTACTCCTCTTATGTCGAGGTGTTTAGTATTTTCCCCTACTCTAATTTCTAGGGTAACTCCTTAACACGAGTGCATGTAATTTCTAATACTCAATAAGTAGGCTCATAAAAATAAAAAAATTATGGTTGACCCTCTCTTAGTTATTGAAATAATCAATTTTGTCTTTTCTTTGCATTGCTCTTTTCTCCCCTACAATTCAACCTGACAGAAATATTTTTTTGTTCCAATATAGTTTTCTAGGGATTCTCTCTCCCCATCCAAGGACTTGAATATTTAACATAGCTGTAATGATTACATTCAACCTTGTACATTTATATAGATACTCAGAATTTTATTTAATGACTTTTAAGATAAAAATAGTTTAATATTTGACCTTTATGGTATCTAACAAGAATCAAATACACCACATATTTTGATTCTCTAACATACATTGTAAATTTCCACTTTGTTTCATCATAATTCAGTTTTTCCTATATGCAAGTCATACATATGTATGTAATCACATAATGAGTATCTTCTGCAACTTAGCAACTCTAAAGATAAAGTATTCATGTTTTTATGTTTTATGTATAAACAAAGTAACTCATACTCTTTTGTGTATTTCACTTTCGCACATAGTGCCCACATGTCATTTAATATGATAATGTCTGCTTAAATTAATTATGCACAACAATCTGAAACAATATCATTATCCTTAAGGGTAGTGTAATTTAGCAACTGTAGCACATATGTTAATGAGTTTATACATGTTTTGATGTTTTTCACATTTTAACAATATAAAACATGTGCAGCGTTGTCCTCATCAATACCTACAACTACCAATTGGTAATTGCTATGCCCTTGTATTACTTCCTACTCCATCACCACACTACAAATTTATATGCCATATCACAAATTTGTTTATTCCAACATAACCTTATGATTTCGGTCAATTACAGACCCATGCAACATAAATAGGAGCTATGATGGCTTTTTAATGAATGTAATGGAGACATCAAAAAGTGAATCCTATCCATACACAGTAAATCAGACATTGGACTATGCCGAAACTAATTAATATACTTCAAGCTTGCATCTCCATGTTCCATTCGTATTTTAAGACCTATCTTGCCAAATAAAGAGGTGGATAAGCAAGTTAAATTCAAAAATAATATGATACCGATTATGGGAGCCCACCAGGTGCAAGCGCTTGGTCATAACCCAATTGGTTAACCTCTCTATCTACAATCAATAATACCTTCCAACTAAATATGGGAGTTTGGAGAATAGTCATTCTAACAACAACCCAAAGTTTAGAGGAGAATCTAGTACTGCATGCAATAATAACTTTTTCCTAGCACTATTCTCCATTCCTTCCACCGAGCACTATTCTTAAAAACATACATTATCGATAACTCTTGGGTACCACTTGTAAAAAAAATTGGACTTCATAAGGAATACAACATAGTACCTTCTTGGGATCTGGAAATGTGTGTTAAGATAACACTATCCTTACCTAGATTTGAAGCAATGGAACACCGAATTTGGTGGAGAAGCCATTACACATCAATTTATTCCCTCACTAGTCTCTAGGTGAGTCTAGATACTCTTTGGTTGCTATTGTCATTGAACTAGCAGGCAAGGACATGAACTCGACACAAACTAAAAAGAGCAGGCTACCAAGAAAATTGGTGCAAGACTATGGCAGTGACAGCCATGCTTCTGATAAACAAAACAACAACGACTAGCTCGAAGGTGGAAGTGTAACCCTCCTTAGGGTCTAATTGGGTGAGGCATCGTCGTTCTTTCTTTGATACCCAATTCCATTATTGCTATGTATTTCAATTATCATTTGCGATTTAATGACGTTGAGATGAACAAGACGTCCACGCATTAGATAAAGATCAAACTTGAACTAAACATTTATGAAAGGTTATTATGGAGAATCTCCATTTTAAAAAATAGGAGGTCTCGGAAAGTGCTTTCGTTCTAACTCATCTTGCCTAGCCATACTAGAACTACTCTCTCTTGAGTCAAGTTCTACGTAAACCTGCAAGATCAACAAAGATATGTGTAGGGGTACTTTCTGAATTTCAATCCCTACACTTGGACGACCGACTTCCTACCTCCATGTAGAGAACAAAGGAAAGCCCTACTTATTAAATGAGGATTTCCTTAATGAAAATGATAAGCATCTAAGGCTAAGGAGATATTCTATCCATGGGAATGTAGGGATGAGCGTTATCCCATTGCATGCGTCCATAGAGAATTCGACAACAATAAGCTGATTCGGAAATAATAACTCACCGCACCTGCTCCACCTCCAAATCAGTGTACAAGTAAAGTAGAAAAAGCGACGTTGTGGAGTTAAGGTGTTGTTGCTACTTTTAAAGGTGTTGTTGTGTTTTTTTTGTAAAAAAAACACGTTTGGTCTTTCACGACCATCCAATCCCTATCCTCCGTGATTTTCATATTCCCACAAGTTGAGTATCTACATAAATATCCTACCATCAGATGCTTTGTTATAAAGTTTCATTGAAGGCACAAAGAAAAGAAAGCAAAAATGTCATTGATAAGCTCAATAAAATCAATAGAGTTCCTAAAGAATTGACAGAGCAAGACCTTCTGCAATAATGTAATTATTAGCATGAATGTCTTGACATCAACAATGATAGCACACTTGCAGTCAAATGCAATGCCAATCAACTACACAGGATTGGGTACAGAGACCATTTGTAGCTAGAGACGGAGACCACCGTATGTTGTAGTACTTCCCTCCTGTGGATGGCCGACTTCAGATGGAGCAGGGTGTGGTGAGGCCCCTCTGTCACTATCTCTGCGAATCCCTAGAACGTTTCAACTACGTTATCCTACTCGATTGGATTTCTCGCGTTCGCAATAAGCGAACGCAACTCCAAAAAATACAAGTGAGATAACTACTTATAGCAAGAAGCCTTGTAAAACATATCCATAATGCCTCCCAATTCCATTTATTTAATATCAAAATTCAATCATGTTGAAGAAATAAAAGTAGACAATCTCAATAATGTAGGTATGCAGCTAGCCAACCAACTGATATGCATAATGCATCAGTTTTGAGGTAAATTAGGAGGTGGTTGAAGAGAACAAACCCACCACCAGAGGCTTGTGATATAACTGAAAGCTATGTTTATATCAATAGAATACTTATGATGCTTCCTGTACTGAAACTGTGATATTTACATAGAATTCAACTATACCTTGGTATTACATTTGGAGTAAGAAATTTTCGATATTCCTAGTTGAAAAGTGTATAAAATATGTTTGTGATTTATAAATGAAACATTGTGTAGAGAATCTAAAGAAACCCAAAATTTGGCCTTCAGAAGACTAGAATGTAAAGAATGTGGTTTGAGTTTTTTCCTTGGATTATTGATCAAGGGGATTCATCCACTTGCAATCAATCAGAAGAAAATATATCTACTGGAACAGACGTACATTCTGAAACTCTCTTCAATTTTGGTTGTTTTCTCTACATATTGAGTAATTCATGGTCTAAAAAAATTACAATAACCTGAGCTCAGAATTTCTCTTACTTTTAAGAAATCAATATAGCATTCACATGGTATGGCTTCCAATTCCTCCTCCAAACTATTTAATTTCAACCTTAGGGCTTTTGGATTATTTTTCTTATAGATATTTTATAACTAAAACCCTTCAGTGAAACCTCTTATTTGTTTAGAACCTAAAGCTCATTCATACCTTACAGAGGTGGGTTGGCCCTTAGGCCACAATATTTGAACTTAGAGCTCTGATACCATTTGTAACATACCCCCTGAGCCTAATTTGAGAATTACTTACTAGGCTCTCATTCTTTAAAATTTTCTTTGGTTAAAGTTAAGATTCAACTGTCGTCACAAGTAATATTATTCTATCATTACATGAACAAATATTATTCATGCAACTATACTCATATTCTTAACAATTGAACAACATCAAAAGTAATGAACCATAATACTACATACTCCTTCTATGCTTTACTAGATCCATGATGTGGACTTTTAGATTCATTTATAAGACTTATATGTCAGATCAACCCTTAAGCATAATTTACAATTTGGAGAAAGGAATTAATCATGGCATGCAACCAATAAAATTCTTTGTTGACTCCACACAAGCATTAATGGAACATTATCTTGAGTCTATTGTAGCTAGCATGGCCATGAATCATAATCCTACAGGCATAGTCAAACGTGTTACTGACCTAACTCTTATGCAATATGCATAAATAGCTAAACTAGCCTCATTGGATGCAATTCCTATGACGCATAATGCATGGCATAGATAACCTGAACCATAGACTATACAATTTGAAGCATTACACCATAATTGTTCCGCATGCATCAATGTCTCATGCATAAATATTCGCCAACTTAAAACAAAGATATCACATAAGGTTAGAGGCATACTATGTTCCTTCACTACATTTAATGGTGATCAAATTTAGATTCAATAGATATCCCACACATCCGTATATGATCATCTCATAGACAAAGTTAGTATAGGAAATTCTACTTATGCATAGTGGTCACATGCAGATTCTACCATTAGTAACATGTGTCAGATAGCTCCTTGACCCAAGTATTAATAACCACCTACTATGCTTCCATTACTAACTCTACACTTGGATGCAATAGAAGTCACATGCATAAGAATTCAATCATTCTCATAAATAAAGATAACACAAACATCTAGACACTTGAGTTGAATGATTCCACAACATAAAAAGTAAAGAGTACACATACAACATATCCCATGCAAGTGAATCCAACTAGATTAGAAGAGAGAACACCACTTGGAAAACTGAGCACCACCACCCAACCTAGAACTGACTCTTCCAGTTCACCCCTGAGTCGAGAGTTCTTGCCATGGATCAACTGCTCCCCGTTGATCTCTACAATGGGTATTTAATACCCTCTTTCATGATATGGTTTCCATTAGTGGCATCCTGCTTTTATGGCTCTTTTTTATCCATTTGCCTAGGATTTTCCCAGAAAAGCTTGCCTTTCTCTCCCGCGATACTATTCCTCATAAAAGTTTGCTTTCTCTCCCACAAAGATTTTATGTTTTTCTAAGTAACTCAATGGATATTTATCTCCAATCCATCAAGCTTATCTAGAATTGAATCTAGAATCTTTATCATGAAATAATTATTCCTTCCCATTTAGCAATGATATTTGGCAAGAATCTCATCTCTTGGTGTCTCGCTTTTCCAAGTGATTAATTATTTTATTTATTTCATAAAGTATTTGCTTTTCTTGTTACACATCAAACCTAGCTTTTCTCAGTGTAGGTTAACAAAGTTTTACATACGAGGGGTGTTACAATCTCACCGCATGGGATTCCATCATTAAACCAAAATACTCGGATGAATGGGGTATATTAGACAGTAAGGTGTTTGGATGCTCACTACTCATGAATTCTTTTTGGCGAGCTCTTTTCAGTGGTGGTATCTGGGGTCGCATCATTGCTGGAAAATACCTAAGACACAAACATATCACATTTTGGATAAAACTTCAGTAGATTGGTATCAAGCGGGGGTCCTACATCTGGACAAGCTTCCAACGGATATTACCATGGTTTCTACTATGGGTGCAATGGAATTTTGGTAGGGGAAACAAGATTGTTATTAGTTTTGATCGGGTTGCTGGTTTACATGCATCCACATAGCTGTCACATGACACGGTGGTGGCCCTTCAACACAGGGGCTTCTTTCACCTCGACCAAACTATACACAGTTGGAAAGGTAATATCCCTACTTGGAAGTCAGCATCTCAGATTGGATTGCAGGGAGTCATTGCTGAAGAATGGAACCAATACATTCAGAACCTCATGCAAGCGGGATTATGGGGGAATTTGGAGGGCGACTACATTACATGGGATGGCATCACCCGAAATGGATTGATTTTTGTTGCAGATAACTATGATTTTATCACTCAACAATGTTATGAAACCAGCTCACAAAAAGATAGAAAAGATAGATGAACGTCTTAGAAATAAGCCTCTTCGAGGGGGCAACCTCCTTTACATTATACAAATGAACAATTCTTGGATGATACAAATGACAAGACCTCATTTCTATATATAGGAGCCTAAGGAGTCATAATATAATTAGAGTCGACATAACAATAATAATGTAAGGGCACAATAATAACAATAGTGGACTTCTATGGGGCACAATAGTAACAATATGGGGACTACATGGGCACAACAATATTATAAGGGGGTTGTACTAATAACAATAAGGAGTTACACTAATAGTATAGGGGCCTAACATGCCCCTCTCCTTCAAAAAGTGTTGTCATCAACGTTTGAGTAGTTCTTGATGCTTTTGTAGAAAATTCTTGTCCTCCCATGTGGAATCTTCAATGGGTAAGTTCTTCCACTTGATGAGATACTCTGAAATTGGTTGATTTCGTAGTTGTCGGGTTCTTGATTCTATGACTGCTCCAGGTTCCAATATGATTTTTCCTTCCTCTTCAAGTTTTAGCAATATTGTTTGAATTGGGATCTTCTGCAACTTTTAAATGAGTGGCCACACTTCTTCGTCCTTCTTCCATTCATCCCTTGCTTCGTTTATCCAATCTGGTTGGATAATAGAAATGGCGCACAACAATGCTTCCACATCCTCATCCTTTCTTGAGAGTGCATCTGCCACAACATTTTGCTTCCCTTTTTTGTAGATGATTTCAAAGTCATAACCCAACATCTTTGTGACCCATTTTTGTTGTTCTTCAGAGGATAATCTTTGTTCTAAGAAGTATTTAAGGCTATCATGATCCTTTTTTACCTTGAAGTGTCTTCCCATTAGGTAGGGTCACCATTTCTTAAGTGCATGTAGTATTTCTAACATTTCCTTCTCATAAATAGCTTTGTGCAAATACTTTCCCTTGATTGGACGACTTTCGAAAGCAATGGGTCTTTCATCTTGCATTAAAACAACACCAATTCCATTTCCTGAAGCATCACATTCCACAATAAAGGTTTTTGTGAAGTCTAGTGTAGCTAAGATCGGTGCTTGGAACATTGCCTCTTTAAGATGTTCGAAGGCCTTTGTTTCTTCTGGAGTCCATGAAAATGCATCTTTCTTCAATAATGTTGTTAGAGGTGCTGCTATTTTCCCATAATTCTTAACGAACTTGCAATAATACCCTGTCAACCTGAGAAATCCTCGCAAATTCTTTATGGATGTGGGGATTTTCCATTCCTTAATGGCTTTAATTTTGCTAAGGTCTACCTTAACTCCTTCATGAGATACAATATGACCCAGATATTCCACCTCTTGTACTCCAAAGAAACATTTGGATCTTTTTGCATATAGTTGTTTCTCCTCCAATAGTTATAGCACCCTGTCAACATGTTCAACATGATCCTTCCAAGACTTGCTGTAGATTAGTATATCATCAAA
Organism: Pinus tabuliformis; assembly: GCA_031772625.1. Taxonomy (NCBI): domain Eukaryota; kingdom Viridiplantae; phylum Streptophyta; class Pinopsida; order Pinales; family Pinaceae; genus Pinus; species Pinus tabuliformis. The sequence continues at coordinate 859,408,918 of CM062817.1, read as the reverse complement.
AAATACTAACACAAATTTTCTAAGGAAGGGTTTGAAAATGGAATTCATCAAACCTTGAAATGTAGAAGGTGCATTAGTAAGGCCAAAAGGCATGACCAAAAATTCATAGTGACCCTAATGAGTTCTAAATGTTGTTTTCGGAATGCCTTCAGTCTTCATTCTGATTTGATGATATCCTGAATGAAGATCCAACTTGGTGAAGTAAATGACTACACATTATGAGGATACAAAAATCAACATCTTTTTTAGCCAATTGATAAGTCTCAAACAAAAGGGTTCAATGATGAAGCACATTGAGGAGTTCCAAAAATTGAACATAAGGGTAAAAAATATTCCAGAGGAGCAAAGGATTGATGTCTTCATAGGGACTTTAAAGGATAACGTTCAACGCGAGGTTCGTTTTTGGTAACCTGATTCATTGGAGGAGGCATTCGAGTTGGCAAGAAAAATTAAAAGCGAAATTATTGTGACAAGGAGGTCTACCCCTCACAATTATTAAGATAGAAGGACATATCAAGAAGAAAAATGTTCAAAAAGTGAAAGATCGCATCAAGAAAGAAGAAATGAATCCGACCATATCTTGTAATGCATTGGCTAGAATTACCAATGCATCCAGTTTGATCAAAATTGGATTCTACAAGAAAGAGTTATGCACAATCTCCCAAGATGACCTGATTATATACCTTTTCAGAAGGGCGAACTTGTATGAAGTGCCACGTGTCCCTGTTTTGACCTTTGGATCTGAAAAATATGTACAAGAAACTACAATCCGTCCTCTTTCTGTAATTTCTTACGAAATTTCAATCTGATGCTCAGAGAGATAGTTATGACAATTTTCCCAAGGTGGCCTGTTTGGAATGTAATTCAGGGGTCTGCAAAAACCCTAACTTCCTTAGACTATATCTCCGAAAATATAGCGAGACAGGATCTGAAATTCAGAGCGAAGGTTCAGACCGATTTCTTCTCAAATGGGTTTTTTATTAGCTTCTAAAACTTCATAGCGAAATAGTTATAGCGGAAATCCCACGATGACCTGTCTGGAGTAGCAAAACCCTAGAACCCACAGCTCTGATACCAAATGTTATGAAACCAGCTCACAAAAAGATAGAAAAGATAGACGAATGCCTTAGAAATAAGCCTTTTCGAGGGGGAAACCTCCTTTACATTACACAAATGAACAATTCTTGGATGATACAAATGACAAGACCTCCTTTCTATATATAGGAGTCTAAGGGGTCATAAAATAATCAGAGCTGACATAACAATAATAATGTAAGGGCACAATAATAACAGTAGTGGGCTTCTATGAGGCACAATAGTAACAATATGGGGACTACATAGGTATAACAATATAATAAGGGGGTTGTACTAATAACAATAAGGGGTTACACTAGTAGTATAGGGGCCTGGCAGACAACAATTGGAGGTCCTCATAAAATCATGGTTTGAGGCTATCTGGCATATTAAAGTGCCTCTTAAGATCACTCTTTTTGCATGGCTTGCCTGGAAAAACAAAATCTTGACTTGGGACAACCTCTGCAAAAGAGGTTATGAGGCCCTTGGTAAATGTTCTCTTTGTGGTCTTGATATTGAAAATGTGTGTCATCTATTTTTTCTTTGTAGGTTTGCATCTCAGGTATGATCTCAGATCCTCACACATTATGGGCTTCCTATACACAACTTCACATCCATAGAAAATTGTTTGAAATGGGGACTGTTGGGAAGGGGAATAAGACCCTACATCCCTCTACTGGTGATTTGGGAGATCTGGAAATCCCACAACCATGTTATTTTTCGTGGCAGGTTTCACAACACTCACTGGACCATATCCAAGATATTGGCATGGCTTGACTTCATGGCACCTGCCCCATCCAAAGAACAGGATTTGTTGAGGCGCCTCATTCACAATCATATCTCTTTCCCAACCGAATTTTTTGATGGGGCAGAGAAGAATGGGAGATGTGGTTGTGGAGTTGTTTTATACATTGATGCAGTTGTTTCCTACAGGATACACTGGTATAGGGGTATGGGCACCAATACCCTTGTCGAATTGGTGGCTCTTTGGGGACTCCTCTAGTTTGCTGTTGAGAAACAAGTTTTGGTCATTCGCATTTACGGGGATTCGAAAGCCATTGTTGATGGGTTTTCTTGTAGATCACATTTCAACCCTATATTCCAACATTACAACATACAACACATATTCCACAAATCAAACTCTATGGTTGATCTCTTATCAAAGCGAGGGTTGCTAGATGAGGAGGGATATATGTTTGTTTCTTCTTTTCTTCATGGTGATGCACAGGGGGAGGACATATTTGCTCTTCCTTAAATGAATATTTTGTCTATGCTCAACTCATATTGTCATCTTCTCGTTTCTGTTCCTTTTTGGTACTATTTGGTCACTTTTGGTTGTTAAAAGGTTTCTGGTATATCTTTTGATATCTACCTCTTTTTGTAATATGCTTCTGTACTCACTATGTCTGGTTATATCCGGATGATGGTCTCATTGCTTTTGAAATATGAACTTTTGAATATGTCATGCACAATGTAAACTGAATTATCTCTAATAAAATTTAGTTGGTCTCATTGCCTTTGAAATATGAACTTTTGAATATATCATGCACAATGTAAACTAGATTATCTCTAATAAATTTTACTTCTATTTTTTTCTTCTAAATTAATTATTATTATTGGAATTGGGTTAATTTAAAAAAAAAAAAAAAAAACTAATCCTAAAAGCGCTTCAATCTAATTTTTGATAATAAAAATAGATCCAACACCATTAAAAACTCAAAACACCCAAAATCCTAAACTTAAATTTCCCAAAATTGCTAAGCGATTTTATCATTTAATTTTTTTAATATCAAAAGACAAACTTCCGAGATATTCCTTTAATTGGTTTGTTGGAGTCCACTGACGGCACTCCATTCCATTTTGGACAGTAGGGTAAGTGACGTGGAGGTCCTACCTGATTCTACCTACTACCCTATCCATCCATTCGCATATGGAGCCTTTCTCCGCCGCCCTCGCATTGAGCCTTTCTACGCCGCCCTCGCTCACGTACGTCTCTCCTTCCTCCTTCACTCTCATCCAGCGCCCTTCAAAGTTGACTGGGTCGCACAGTGCCACCCTCGACCTCACCGTATGTATAAGTACCCTACATTCATGCATTCTCTTCACCCGCTGCCTGTAACCTCCTTCCAGATATTGCAGAGCCTGGGTACTAGAGATTTCCTAGTGACATCTTTACTGTTTATCAATTTTTCAGTAGGCAGAGATCATGTCGTCATATGTGGGAGAAGAGAGCAGCAGAATGGAGAACATAAACGGATCAATGAGGTCCATGGAACTGTGCCGACCGCCAACGTTGCCTCTGCCGGGGCCTTTGGACGGGAAGAACCCCGACCACGTCACCTTTCCTACACACTGGAAGAAGGCGGCGGAGGCGATGCAGTGCAGCCATTACGAGGAAGTGAGGAAGATGATTAAGCAATTTAACGCAACAGGCAAAGTGGTGCTGAGAGGGACTACTCTCACAGTTGCAGAGGTGACTGCCGTGACGCGCAGGGCGGAGGTGAGAGTGGAGCTAGACGAGGCGAGCGCCAAGGAGAGAGTGGAGAGGAGCTACCAGTGGGTGGCCAAAAACGTTGCCAGGGGAACCGACACATACGGTGTTACAACTGGCTTTGGAGCCACCTCCCACCGTAGAACCGACAAGGCAGCGGATCTCCAGAAGGAGTTGATCCGCTTCCTCAATGCGGGAGTCGTGGGGAAGGAATGTTTGTGCTTGCCGGCGGAGTACACGAAGGCGGCCATGCTCGTCCGGACAAACACCTTGATGCAGGGCTACTCAGGCATCCGATGGGAAATTCTTGACGCTCTGAGAAAGCTCATGGACTGTAACATCACACCCAAGTTACCTCTCAGGGGAACAATCACCGCCTCCGGCGATCTGGTTCCCCTCTCCTACATCGCCGGATTGCTCACCGCTCGCCCCAACTCAAAAGCCCTCTCGCCCGACGGCCACTTGTTGGACGCCATGGAAGCTCTCCGGAAAGCCGGGATTCTGGAACCGTTTAAACTGCAGCCCAAGGAAGGGCTGGCTCTCGTCAACGGCACAGCGGTGGGATCCGCCGTGGCCGCGTCCGTCTGTTTTGACGCCAACGTGCTGGGCGTGCTGGCTGAGATTCTGTCTGCGCTCTTCTGCGAGGTGATGCAAGGGAAACCGGAGTTCGTAGATCCGTTAACCCACCAGTTGAAGCACCACCCAGGGCAGATCGAAGCCGCAGCCGTCATGGAGTTCCTCCTCGACGGTAGCGACTACGTGAAAGAAGCAGCGCGGCTTCACGAGAGAGACCCATTGAGCAAACCGAAACAAGATCGCTACGCTCTGCGAACATCGCCACAGTGGTTGGGGCCTCCGATCGAAGTCATTCGCGCTGCTACTCACTCCATCGAGCGGGAGATCAATTCCGTCAACGACAATCCGTTAATCGATGTCTCCAGAGACATGGCTCTCCACGGCGGCAACTTCCAGGGAACACCCATCGGAGTTTCCATGGACAACATGCGAATCTCTTTGGCAGCCGTCGGGAAGCTCCTCTTCGCTCAATTCTCGGAGCTCGTCTGCGACTACTACAACAACGGTTTGCCTTCCAATCTCAGCGGTGGCCCCAATCCTAGTTTGGACTATGGTTTCAAGGGCGCCGAGATCGCCATGGCCGCTTACACATCGGAGCTCCAGTACCTGGCCAACCCCGTCACGACTCACGTCCAGAGCGCCGAACAACACAACCAGGACGTCAATTCCCTCGGCTTGATCTCCGCCAGAAAGACTGCCGAGGCCGTTGAGATTTTAAAGCTGATGTTCGCTACATATCTGGTGGCCTTATGCCAGGCGATCGATCTCCGGCACCTGGAAGAAAATATGCGATCCGTTGTGAAGCACGTAGTTTTGCAGGCCGCAAGAAAGACGCTGTGCACTGCAGAAGACGGAAGCCTTCAAGACACCGGATTTTGCGAGAAGGAGCTGCTGCAAGTCATCGATCATCAGCCCGTTTTCTCGTACATCGACGATCCCACAAATCCATCATACGCGCTTATGCTCCAACTCAGAGAAGTTCTCGTAGATGAAGCTCTCAAATCATCTTGCTCAGCCGGGAATGCCGAATCCGATCACAATTTGCAGGCCGCTGAGAGCGCTGGAGCTGCTGGAATATTACCCAATTGGGTGTTTAGCAGGATCCCCATATTTCAAGAGGAGTTGAAAGCCCGTTTAGAGGAAGAGGTTCCGAAGGCGAGGGAACGATTCGATAATGGGGACTTCCCAATTGCAAACAGAATAAACAAGTGCAGGACATATCCCATTTACAGATTCGTGAGATCAGAGTTGGGAACTGATTTGCTAACAGGGCCCAAGTGGAGAAGCCCCGGCGAAGATATAGAAAAGGTATTTGAGGGCATTTGCCAAGGGAAAATTGGAGACGTGATTCTCAAATGTCTGGACGCTTGGGGTGGGTGCGCTGGACCATTCACACCACGTGCATATCCTGCGTCTCCTGCAGCGTTCAATACCTCATATTGGGCATGGTTTGATAGCACCAAATCACCCTCTGCAACGAGCGGCAGAGGTTTCTGGAGCGCCCAACAACAACAAGTTCTTTGATTTAACTGACTCTTAAGCATTCCTTCCTAAACAGCTTCTTCTTAGCAATAATGAATCTTTCATCTTCGTTACTTTGTAAAAGATGGGGTTCCTACAAAATAGAATAAATATTTTCGATCCACAGGGGAGACCAAACTTTTTGTGATCATTAGCGTTTTAGTTTCAAACTTTTCATGTGTCGTCAAACCAGAATTCGAAATTTTATGCTCAACCGTTCAGCGCAACTAACCACTGGAGCTCGACTCTCTCAGCTTTAACCATATAAATACTAACCGTTCTCGACAAGTTTTTCGCTCAGTAAGTCTTAAAAACTAAGCAAACTTCGACCTTGTGAGAGATACTTTGATCATAGCTACAAACCTGCCCCAATTATAAGAAAATTTTGAATTTAAATCAATGAAAGTTTTAATTACTGTAAGTATTCTTCTTCCTCCTCCTGATAATCGTTTGCCGTAAATGCCTCATTTCTAATAAAATATCAGGGGGTGTAATTACCTTATTCCTGCTGATCAATTTTGAAGGCTAAGTTTAGTTCGTTTAGTTTAATGGTTAATTACTGTTTATATTTTCAAGATCCCAACCAGAACCCAACTCGTCACTCAATTTAGAAAGTCATTAGCCTTATGTAAATTGTGTAAACCAATTGATTCATGTAAAGCTTAGTCTTCCTTAACTTCAAATTTTAGAAATAAAAGTTACCCCAAATAACCTTATAAGCCAACTTATTTATTTCTTTCTTTTTCAAATTCTTTATACATTAAACTATTATAAAACATTTTAATCTAAGAATTATATATGTTCTAACTTTTTATTAAAATATGTAAATTTATCGATACAATATTTAAATGAAATAGTATTATGTAAACGGAAATTATTTCTACTGCATATACCAAAGTCCTACTTCTTCAATCAGCCAGGAAAGGTCATATCTCCTTCGACATCAAAGCCCAAATGCGTTATGAAATTGATAATCAAAACATAAAACTGAGATATCCCTTTGACAATCCTCTATTCTTGTAGTTCAAGATTTTACATTCTACACTGTTTAGGGATTAACTGTTTTCAATTTTATTTATTTTTCTGTTTCATTCAATGAATATTGTAAATTAATATAGACAGATAATCTACCGTATCCATGCTTGTAATACAGAATTTTAATTTGTATATACAGACAATCGACTATTTTCAATATGATTGGAAATTTTCAGCTCATTATAATTTTAAATTTAATTAATTAAAATGGTTGGGAAAGGCATGAATTTATAATAAAGGAGTTGTTTTTTTGTGATTTTTTGGAAGTTTTTACGATGGGTTTTTTTTGTTAATTTTTTGTCAAATTTCTCTAAAATCTAGTAGAAATTTATTGAAATCACAAGCTTGATGGGTGCGTTAGGGGTTTTCTAGGGCACTGAATCCATATATACACTCAAGAAACTAGTTTAAATAACACAAATCAATATTTCACCTCAAATTTTTCCACCCACCTGAAAGTCCAAAAAATCCCACTAAAGACAACTCTTATAATAAATGTCTCACACTTTATCACATGTTAAAAATAAAATATAAGATAAAAATTAATTAAATTTTAATTTTATTTTAATTTTTATTATTAGAAAATATAATAAATAAATTAAACATATAAATATTAAGAAAAAATGAAATAATATTTCTAATTTATAAACAAATTTATTATGAGTTATCAATATTACATTCCAAAAAACCAAATTCACTCCATATAACACTAACACTCTTTCATATAACATTTTTTTAATTAATCAATTGTAATACTATGAATAAAATATGTATCTTTCCCATTTGACAACTTACTCTCAAATTGATAACAGATCCTTTCACGGCTTGCCTAATATGCCCAGGACTCCTTCCTGTGTAAACTTCTCTACATGTGGAAACAGAAAAATATTTCATTTTAGAATGTGAGGTCTTCAAAGACAACATTGAAAGTTATGTAGATATGCTGACAGCTAACTCTTGGAATAATCTATTTAACCAGGGTTTTGAGCATTTATTTTGATGCTTCACAGAAAAAAGATTAAATAGATCACGCAGATGAAAAAACAATCTGTCCTATAAACTAAATTTAACTTCATAAAAGTTAAAATAATTTCTTTCTTTTTTCTTTCTTCTTTTTTCTGATAGCACTCTACCATCTACCCAAAAACCTTCGGTAAAGCTGTCGTTGTCCACGCGTCTATGCTCTTTTTGGAAACCTCCCCTTTTTTATTCAGTTGAATGTGTCCTCGTCTCTTTATGGAACAATGACACATTTAAAACCAACTGTATCAGATCCTCACCAGAGTAAGTTGGGAGTTGGACTATACTCTAGGTCGGAGGTCTGCTCATTTGTTTGGTATCGAAACTGAACATAGGCTCAGCTATTTTTTAGGCCCGACTATTAGACTAAGGCCCAGTAAGGTAAGGGAGGGTAACCAATATTTAACCGGTTATAGGCTTATGAATGTTGTGAGTTGTATATGTTTATAGGAATGTTGTGAGTTGTATATGTTTATAGTTATAAGTTTTTTTTGAATCTGGGATAATCGGTAATTGGTGAGAATTATTCTAAATAAACTTAACATCAAATCTAACTGATTATCATATATTTATAATTATAATTAGATATTATGTTTGTTTAAATTTAAAAGTGAGCATATAAATAGCCGATATCGTTAATAACCCTATAGACTGGGAAATATGAGTGGGATACATTGACTTCTTTTTGTTTCTCGTTAAAAGAGTAAGTATAGTTCACGGCTCTTATTCCCACTTAGTGGCCTCCAACGAAATGAAATTCTACTCACGCAACAACGCCATCGATTTGCAGCTTGATTGTGCTAAGAGGAGGATACATTGTTGTTCAATAAGTGCAACAATACGTCGAAAATACACAACGAATCTTCATTTCTAGACACACATCAAATCCTTCTTATTGCCGATAACATCTAATATACACACAGGATTTGATCCTCTGGAAACTTATGCCATTGACAACATAGACACTTTGCCTACTAATTAACGCACCTTCGGCGAGGGACATAAAACACAAAGCAATCATGTTATTTCTATTAAATTTATAGGAAGCATTTACAGTGGAACAATACAATGGCTCGCTGCTCGAGCTTCTCGTCTCCCTCTCTTCCTCCAATACACACTTCCTAACACCTATAATTCCATGAATATAAAAAATATCTACACAATTGAAGAGGAATTTGACACTTGTACTAAATTCCCTGCTTTTAAATTGGACATTTATCAATTGTTACAAAGGTCTAGTTGGCACAAATATCAACACCTCAAAACATCCTAACAACCTGGTGATTCAAATTCCTACAAAATGAGGGTTACAAAGGTCTAGTTGGCACAAATATCAACACCTCAAAACATCCTAACAACTTGGTGATTCAAATTCCTACAAAATGAGGATAGATGGCTTTATTACAAATTCGTCCAAATAAAATGAGAAAATAAAACTCTATCTAAAATTTTACGCTTTCCCTTTTGGGTCCTCAAAAAAATAGTACAAGTGGCATTGATGCTCTTGCATCAAACTCTCTAGGGCGAAAGATTTGACCTCTTGGTTAATATACTAAATCTTCCAAGTCCCACATAAAATGTTATTGTTATTGTTGTCCATATGCTTGATTGTGTTGTTGATCCAGTGCTCACTTCCTTTTTCCATGATCTCAGTTTTGATTATGTTGCATTCCACTTGCCTTGCTTCATTTTTCCAGTGTCCCAAGTTTGATTATGTTGCATTCCAATTGCCTTGTTGAAGCAATCTCATGTAGTCAGTTTGTTGTTGGCTTCCCTTCTTGATCAAGGTGGATATTGGTGGCCACCTACCTATTCCACTAGGACCCCACCATTGTTTAATTTAGTTTTTCAGTTTCCTTAATTGTAGTACAATTTACTATTTTTTGCAGTTTTTCAGGTCCTGAACTTCTGAAGCTATTTTGAGGCCCTAAACGATGTTTTCTAGGAAAATCATTGGGTGGTGAATAAGACTTCTCAACTTTATATTCATTATTGGTAGTTGTAGTCCTCAGATAGATCTTTCTAACGAGGTATCGTATGCGTCAAATGGAGATCGTATGCTAAAGTTACGTTCCTGGGAAGTTGATGTACCAATTTTAGAAATTCTCACCGTAGATTAAACTGATTATGCAATGTGCTAAAGCAAAATACTTAATCTACTTCTATAATCAAACTTGCATAAGCTTAATCAATTTTGAGCAAGATCAAATAGAACACATATAACAGAGAAGAAGATTCAATTGCACATGAAACACAGAAGAATACTCTGGGGAAAGCCTCAGCTAAAAACCCTGCTATCTGTATTATCATACAAGTGGAAATATCTCAGGATTACACAAATCTTTAGCTCACAAGCTATCCAGCTCTCAATACAATCCCTCACTTCGACTCATATACAGAATAGACAACACATGTGCCTTCCTTCAGTCCTCCAAGCCTCCTATTTCCTTGCGCAGTTTCTCCTGAGTCCTCCAGCTGCCACCTGTGTGATTCTCACTTCACACACTGCTCTAACCTCTGTAGTAACTGCGCAATCCAGAAGGAATGAATTCCTTCTGCATGCAAGAGATTTTCTTATAGGAAAATCCTAGCAACTGATAGTACATTGTCCCTTCCTTTAATCTTAACTGGCTGTCTGTGTGAACTGACATGCATGAGTTATTTATAAGAGAATATTCAATTATCTGGAAAACACTAGTTACATGCATGCATGCATTAACTGACTGAACTCACAATTAGTTCCACAAACTGCTTGGAACTAATTTAACTGGACTTAACTCAGTTAACTGAACTAACTAATTACAACTCAAATACAACTCACCCTTATCTCCTTAATTTAAGGGATAACTATTGCATGACTTCACAAAGACTTCTAGCTTGAATTTATCCAACTAATTAACTCAAGATGAATTAATTAATTATTTTTCAAACAACTAGTGAGACGAATTTTAATTCAAGGACAAATTAAAATTGGAATATATCCTGAAATGCTATCTATAGCAATGTTATTTTTAGCATTTTTATTTTTTGCATTCCTTGTTGCTATTTTCAACACTAGTACCTGAAATGCTATCAATAGAAATGCTATTTATAGCATTTCCTGTTGCTATTTTCAACACTCTTCCTCAACAAGAAAGACATTCAACTCGAACCTGATCCTGAACCTTTGGAATGTTCTGCATGCAACACTTCTCCCTAGTATTGTTGCTCCAGCAACTCCAAAAACAAAAAATATACAACCTGAATCAGTATGATGCCTTTGTCATCAAATTCTGTGACTGCTATTGCTTCTGTCCATTGAAAACTCTGCAACTCTGTGCTCTTCATATCTAACTGCTCTAGCCTTTGTCACTTTGATCTCTGTATGCATCAATCACACTGATTCCTCCTGTTGCATCCATGCTATTGCTAGTCCTATCTCCCAGCACTGCATCCGCACTGCAACTCAATTATTGAGAAGTAAGTAACTGATCTCCCAACTAACCTCCATGTTGGGCTAGAAACACCCTCTGATGCTGAATCTCCCTCTGCCGCTCCATCTGCATCTATCTCTACCCACTCAGCCAGTCTTGCTACTCCTCGTCGGGGCTCCCGTAGAAATGTCTAATAAAAAAGGCTGGGTACCTCAAGGATCCTACCCCTATTTCAGCGTTCTTAGGACTGTCTCTTCACATTGCCCCATCTCACACCTGGAGGTATGGTTGCTTGTGATCCCTCTACCCACTTGGCTCGAAATTTCCCCCTACTGGAGGTCTCTGCATGAGTGGATGCCTCCACTCAATCTCCTCTTGGCTTCTCCAGTTGTGTCTACTCCACAACCTCCTGAAGTTGTTTCACCAATTGTGGCTCCTTCACAATTGTCTGAGACTTCTTCTGAGGCTGCATGTTGAAAGGTAATGTACTCTCCCTCTCAACCACCAAGTCTCTAACAGTTGCCTTGCTCCTCAAGGCCTTGCATACATCTTGAACCTCAAGAGTATACAGGTTCTTAACTCGTGAACTGATTTGCTTCACCTGTCTTATGATGATGTATCTAAGGAAAACCTTTCCCTTACTGAAGACAACATCATAGCCTTTGTCCTCCAACATCGTGATCGGTACCAAGTTCTTCTTTAGTCCTGGCACATACTTCGCATCTGTCAAGGTAATGAGAGCTCCATGCTCCCTTTGAAAAGCAACCGTGCCCACTCCTGAAACACTATACTTTTCATCATTACCCATCTCTATGCGCATCTAGAGGTCTTTCTTCTCCAACGTACTCAACAAACTCTTATTGTTGATCATGTGGAATGAGGCTCTATTGTCAAGAAACCAACCACAACCCGTCATCGATGAAACCATGCATGCGATGAGAGTAAAACACAATTCGAACTGAGAGGCCAATGCCTCACCTTTAGATCATTCCGAGGATCTCTTCTTGGATTTCTTCAATGGACAATTAGTTGCATAATGGCCCATCTCATGACAATTAAAGCATTTCACTTTAGATTTGTCAATCTTCTTCCCACCATGGCAAGAACTCGATTTGGAATGAGAATCCTTCTCCTTCCCTTTCCTTGCCTTATTGGCTAAAGCTAGATTTTCTTCATCCTCCTTGGATAACCATCTTTGGTGCTCCTCCTGATCTCCTCCTGCATCAGATCCAACCACAGTCATTCCCAATCTGGCAGTTTCTCTCTTCCATTCACTGAGTCCTAGTAGTTATGCCAGCTCTTAGGAAGACCAAGGAGAGCAAGACTCACCATGTCATCATCAACTGTCGTGATTCCTACACTTCCAAGCTCATCTTTGCAAGTGGTGTACTTGTTCAGATATGTAGAGATCGTGTTGCCCTTTTCACACTTGATTTTCCGAAGCTTGTCCTTCAGCGCCAGCTTCCTTTGGTCGTTGTTGTTCTGATATAGATCCTTCAATGTCTTCCACATTGAAAATGGAGTCTCCTTCCCATGGAGACTCGAGACAATATGGCCTTGAACTCCCTCTAGAAGAATCCTCCTCGTTCTTGCCACACATTTCTTCCATTCTACCAATTCTTGGGCATTAGTTGTTGCTGGCTTGGGGACTTCTTAATCAATGAAGTCCTTCAAACCATTGTCCTCTAATACCGCCTCCATGTGATCCTTCCATGCTATGTAATTCGAGCTGCCATCCAGGGCATACTCGAGTCTCAAGCCATTGAACGCCATTGGTGAACTTTGAGATGTGATAAGAAATCGATTTTGTACCCACAATCAAGAACTTCAACCTTCAAACTTCTCCCTTCTTTGTATACTATTCTCTATTTTGATCACCTTTGCTCTGATACCATGTAGAAATTCTCACTGTAGATTAAATTGATTATGCAATGTACTAAAGCAAAATACTTAATCTACTTCTACAATCAAACTTGCAGAAGCTTAATCGATTTTGAGCAAGATCAAACAGAACACATAAAATAGAGAAGAAGATTCAATCACACATGAAACACATAAGAATACTCTGGGGAAAGCCTCAGCTAAAACCCCGCTATCTGTATTATCATAGAAGTGGAAATATCTCAGGATTACACAAAGCTTTAGCTCACAAGCTATCCAGCTCTCAGTATAATCCCTCACTGCTACTCATATACAAAATAGACAACACATATGCCTTCCCTCAGTCCTCCAAGCCTACTACTTCCTTGCGCAGTTTCTCCTGGGTCCTCCAGCTGCCGCCTGTGTGATTCTCACCTCACACACTGCTCTGACCTCTGTAGTAACTGCGCAATCTTGAAGGAATGAATTCCTTCTGCATGCAAAAGATTTTCTTATAGGAAAATCCTAGCAACTGATAGTACATTGTCCCTTCCTTTAATCTCAATTGGGTCTCTGTCTGAACTGACATGCATGAGTTATTTATGAGAGAATATTCAATTATCTGGAGAACACTAATTACATGCATGCATGCATTAACTGACTGAACTCACAATTAGTTCCACAAACTGTTTGGAACTAATTTAACTAGACTTAACTCAGTTAACTGAGCTAACTAATTACAACTTAAATACAACTCATCCTTATCTCCTTAATTAAGGGATAATCTCCTTAATTTAAGGGATAACTTTTGCATGACTACACAAAGACTTCTAGCTTGAATTTATCCAACTAATTAACTCAAGATGAATTAATTAATTATTTTTCAAACAGCTAGTGAGACTAAATTCGAATTTTAATTCAAGGACAAATTAAAATTGGAATATATCCTGAAATGCTATCTATAGCAATGCTATTTTTAGCATTTTTATTTTTTGCATTCATTGTTGCTATTTTCAACACTGGTGCCTGAAATGCTATCTATAGCAATGCTATTTATAACATTTATATTTTTAGCATTTCTTGTTGCTATTTTCAACAGCGATTTACCCAAACGGGGCCCATAGTTTGGTGATTCGTCTCCTAGGGTTAGGTTTTTGGATGTTTTGGGTTTTCCATTGCTTCTCAATAATAAATAGGCCCTCACGCCTCATTGTAACATAGTTCAGAGGCATGTAGCCACCACATCTCTTCTCAGAGATACGCTACCATCACCCGAGCTTTATTTCCATTCTATATGTAAACATATTTCAGTTCTTTGATATTCATAAAATGAAATTTTATTTCTGCTACATCTCTATGTTTATGGTTATATTTGTAATTTGTTACATTCTTGTTTAAACTCGGATCAGTGGTATGAGAGCGATCTTCTCTTTCTCAATCCTTCTTTTCATGTCCCATTGAACTTGACGTATAAGGAGTTAGGGCTCAATCTGGTTGAACCTTTGCAAGATCAACCTCACAAACCCCGACAACCGCCCATGGAGGAAGAAAAGAAAGACGAGGGAGTAGAAGATCCTATCAAAATATTTCTCCAGGAAGCCCTCGAAAAACAAAGGAACGCAATGATGGATAACTTTGCCCAAATCCTTCAACGCTTGTCCACTGGTGGCGCATTCACATCCAACAGTGACTCTAGAGGCACCACTCCTTTTAAGGTACAAGTAAATAAATGGTTAACTTTGCTAGAAGGATATTTTTCTGTTCATGATTTTTCCAACCGGGAGAAGATTACTTTTGCTCTTCTCAAAGCCACCCCCCACGTCAAAGACTGGTGGAAAACCTACTGTGAACAGAAAGATGAAAGTACACCCTCACTATTTTTAGCCGCACCCACTTGGAATTCATTCTAAAACGCCATCAAGGAGCAGTACTACCCTATCGGGAGTTATGAGGATAAATACATAAAGTGGACCACGTTGTGGCAGGAAAGGGACCAAGACGTGTCGAAGTTCACCAATGTTTTTCATACCCTTTGCACAAAGTTGGGTATCAAAGATTCTGAGAAACATTTGGTTCTCAAGTACCACGACTGCCTACATAGGTACATCCAGGATGAGATGGAGTTCCTGGACATCTCCTCGCTCGGCATGGTGTACTGATACATTGTCAAGATCGAGTAGAAGCTTAAACAAAAAAATCGATACTTTGGATCTACAATTCCG